>UESW01004420.1:575490-680490 GCA_900491605.1 Calamus simplicifolius
CCTAGTAAGGCATAGTGGCGCATAGAGGCGTGCAATGCGCCAAACATCGTTATGAGACATGACCCCCCGTACCGGGGCACCTTTTACAGGAGTACGAAATGGTACTACGGCAAGGCACTGCCATGTGCCGGAGATCATGCGTGAGCACCGTACTTGCTGACAGTTGCTGTTTTCTTGGCGGTTGAATAGCATGTCGACCATGCACCCTGAGGCCAGTAGGGGCCCTGGGTTTAAGGAAACGACGACCCCACCCCGACCCCGAGGGGGTGCCGGAGGTGGGGAAATGACCGTCCACCCCGAGGCTGGTAGGGGCCCCGGGGTTAGGTACGATTTCCCCGCTCCCGACCCCGAGGGGGTGCCGGGAATGGGGAAATGACCGTCCACCCCGAGGCTGGTGGGGGCCCCGGGGTTCAGGTACGATTTCCCCGCTCCCGACCCCGAGGGGGTGCCGGGAATGGGGAAATGACCGTCCACCCCGAGGCTGGTAGGGGCCCCGGGGTTAGGTACGATTTCCCCGCTCCCGACCCCGAGGGGGTGCCGGGAATGGGGAAATGAGGACCCCGAGGCGGTAGGGGCCCCGGGGTTAAGGTATGATTTCCCCACTCCCGACCCCGAGGGGGTGCCGGGAATGGGGAAATGAGGATGCACCCCGAGGCCGGTAGGGCCCCGGGGTTAAGGTATGATTTCCCCACTCCCGACCCCGAGGGGGTGCCGGGAATGGGGAAATGAGGATGCACCCCGAGGCCGGTAGAGGCCCCGGGGTTAAGGTATGATTTCCCCGCTCCCGACCCCGAGGGGGTGCCGGGAATGGGGAAATGAGGATGCACCCCGAGGCCGGTAGGGGCCCCGGGGTTAAGGTATGATTTCCCCACTCCCGACCCCGAGGGGGTGCCGGGAATGGGGAAATGAGGATGCACCCCGAGGCCGGTAGAGGCCCCGGGGTTAAGGTATGATTTCCCCGCTCCCGACCCCGAGGGGGTGCCGGGAATGGGGAAATGAGGATGCACCCCGAGGCCGGTAGAGGCCCCGGGGTTAAGGTATGATTTCCCCGCTCCCGACCCCGAGGGGGTGCCGGGAATGGGGAAATGAGGATGCACCCCGAGGCCGGTAGGGGCCCCGGGGTCAAGGTATGATTTCCCCGCTCCCGACCCCGAGGGGGTGCCGGAGGTGGGGGGAACGATAGTGATCACCGTTGCCTTTGCTGACGGCGTTGGGATCAGACATATCACCAATGATGATAGAACGGCTGAAGAGCTTCTTCCAATAATCACCATGATGATGGAAAGAAGGAGAAACAGTGGAGTGGAGTTGAGGAGGCTAGCCTAAGCATGATTTAAAAAATTGGATCGGATTAATATTGATCAAATCAGTTTAATCAAAAATTAATTATTAGCTTGATTCAATTTTATTATTAAAATTAAATTTTATGTGATACGATAAAAATTAAAGAAAACTTAATGAATTGATCGGATTCTAAAGAATTGATTTAATTCAGAATTTTAGACTTTTAATTTTAACAAATAAAATTAAAATTAATTTTTTTTATTTTTATTTAAATTAATATTTATATTTTATTATTTTATATTATTAAATAAAAAATTAATTATGATATTATTTAGTTTGATCAAATTATTTTATTCAAACAAAATGATTAATTTATGATTTAATTCTCAAACCGAATTATTTTGCAGTTCGATTTTCAAAAACATTGAGCCTGGTGCCGAAGACTGGCCAACGCCAAAGGTGGAACGTAAGTCTCGAGAGCATATGGCATCGGTAACGAGGAACAATAATAAGCTGTGGATAGGGCATCGTGGAGAAAAAGATAATGATGGAAAAAAAAAAGGTTATAAATTAAGTGAGGTAAGTTTATTGTTCCACAGCACCGCATCCTATCTGCTAAGATGATGATCTCTTTAAAGATGCCTTAATTGAAATACCGAGAGACTGACAAGATTAGCTCGCCTCCCATCAAACATCTCATAATGATCTAAAATCTTAAAAATAAAATAAAAAAACGATAGCAAAACGATTAATCTCTCACAAAATATATTAGTAAAATTTAAAATCCTTAAAATATGTAAAAAATTATATATATATTAAAGCAATTGTCATGCCTATCAAGTCGATGTTTATGTTTTTAAGTCCTATTGGCAGAACTGGTGAATAGAACTTTTGAAAGTAAAAATTTTGACAATAAAATTTTTAAAAAATTATTTGATTTGGTACTATATTTTCCAAATACTTTGAGAGTTTAGCATCTGTTTAATTACCGAACTAAAAAAATGCTATTTTAGAATAAAAATAAAAAAAAACATATAAAAAACTTTTTTAACTACTTATACGATTAAAAATTATTATATACTATTCTTAACCTATAAACTATTACAATAATAATAATATTTTAATATTAAATATATCATATTATAGTATCATAGCATAATATAAGAAAATATAATAATATTTTAATACAATAATGACTATATTTTAAATTATAATATATTATTTTACTATTATTTGATAATTATATTATAATATGTTATTAAAATCATGATAGTTATTAGCTAATAACGTAATAATATTATGTTAGCATGCACATTATAAATTTTGCAATACTCTAATATTATCATGTTATCATATTTTATTCATACAATAGATTATAATTATAATAATTATATTTAATATATTATATTATACTACATTATATTACATTATTACAATCATATTATATTGTCGTTATGTTATAATATTAACTCTATAAAACTTTTAACTGTTTAACCATTTTATTAGTAAAAAGTATTATTATATTATTATTGACTTATAAATTATTATTAAAATATTATAATATAATATCATATATAATAGAATGTATCAAAATCTAGTATATATAATATAATATTTTTTTAATAAAATAATGATTATAATGTAAAATTATTATAATAAACTATTTTACTATTGTTTGATAATTATATTATAATATAATATTAAAATTATGGTAATTATTATCTAATAGTATTATTAATAAACTATATTTATAATATTATAATATTGCTATATTATCATATTTTACACTATAATGTTATAATAATAATAATATTTTTATATAATATAATAACTATATATTATTTTATAAACAAATAATGTTATAATTGTAATAATTATATTTTGATATATTATATTACTATATTGTATTACTATAACTATATTATATTATTATTATCTGTTACCGTCGGGATCTGTCCTCCGACTCGGGCGCGGTCGGTCTCCTGATCGGGCTTTCTTCTGGACGGACCTGCACAGAAGTTCTCACGCGAGAGGCGTTAGGGTGGCCCTCCGCGGAAGACCTTCCGATGCTCAAGTCAGTGGGGATCGACGATCAACAGAAATGAGGAGAAGGATCTCTCTGGGGAGTCCATCCAGGGATGACCAATCGGGAGCTCTTGGGGAGCGCCGATGGCGAAGAGGGAGAAGAATGAGCAGTGAAAGAGAGAGAGAGTGAGAGTGAGCTGTGTCCAGGGGCTTGTGCGTGCGTACCTGAGAGAATCTGGGAGTGTCTTATTTATAGGCAATCACCTGAATCTTGAGCGCCTTCTCGAAGGTTCAAGGTTGTTGGGACACGGAGATGATTCGAATCAAGTCGTTGTGAGGCCGGTGGGATCCGTATCTTGTTTGTTGGAGGATCGACGGCTGTGAGAGCTCTCTGATGGCTTGAGGTCTAATGACTGCGTAGGTCCTAGGCCATTATCGCAGATCCTAGGCCACTCCTCGATACGATTCTTCGTTTGGGATTTCGTTACACTAGACTTGGGCTCTCCCGCGCTAGGTTCCGCGGAGGTGCATGTCGAGCTACGGGTTACTCGGGGAAGCCAAGCTACGGATTGCTCGGGGGAGCCGAGCTATGGATGGCTCGGAGGAACCAAGCTATGGGTTGCTCGGGGAAACCGAGCTATGGGTTGCTCGGAGAAGCCGAGCTATGGATGGCTCGGGGAAGCCGAGCTATGGGTTGCTCGGGGTAACCGAGCTATGGATTGCTCAGAGAAGCCGAGCTATGGATGGCTCGGGGAAGCCGAGCTATGGGTTGCTCGGGGAAACCGAGCTATGCGTTGCTCGGAGAAGCCGAGCTATGGATGGCTCGGAGAAGCCGAGCTATGGATCATTCGGGGGAACCGAGCTATGGATGGCTCGGGGAAACCAAGCTATGGATTGCTCGGAGAAACCGAGCTACGGATTGATTGGGGGAACCGAGCTATGATGGCTCGGGAAAGCCGAGCTATGGATGGCACGGGGGAACCGAGCTATGGGTTGCTCGGAGAAACCGAGCTATGGGTTGCTCGATCCGCCGTATCATACTGGCTAGCTCGTTCTTCGTAGGCGCAGCGTATCAAGTAGGGGCTGGGGCTGATCTTAGCCCGTTTGCACAGTTATCAATGCAATGGCAATTTTACCCCTCAACACATGCCCCCCACTCCCTAGTTCGAAGCGTAGGTTCGGGCATAGGGAGTATAGACTTAGGTGGCGCAATCCGAATGGGGGATCTGTATTTGGCAGCCTATGCAATGGTGCCCTAATTAATCCTGCGTGGCTGTTCTGCCTTCTCGAGGTGGATCTATCGTTCCTTAGGGGTGAAGGCAACGATTGGGGAAGCGCCACGTGGGAAATCTCGATCTTCACGATGCCTGCAGCGGCAGTTCCGGACGTCTTGGTTAAGGCACCTCATCTTCTCCCTAAGGCGGTTTCTTTTGGAAAAAATGGGGTTGTAGCGGCGCCATCCCTATTCGTAGCGCTCTTTCGCTTTCCCTCAGAAAACTTCGTCTCCCCGTTTTCTCAGCGACCTTGCCCAGCATCTCTTTTGGTCGAAAACATGGTGAGTCCGAATGATCAGGCTTCAGAGGTGACCCTGGCAAATCTAGAACGGATACGCCGCCTGTACAAGATTCCCCAGGATGTTACCTTGTTGCTCCCGACGGCTGAGGACAGGGTGACATCCGGATTAGGGAATGGAGCATTCTGCTATGAGGAAAGTTTGAGGGCAGGTCTCAGCTTTTCTTTTCATCCGCTGGTGCGGGAGGTGATGAGGTTCTACAATATCTGCTTCACTATGGTGGCTCCCAAAAGCTGGCGCAACCTCATCGGATTCATCTCGTTGTGCGGCCGTGTCGGGGTGACCGCGACCCTTCCGATGTTCAGGGTGTACTACAATCTGGTCTCTGGGAGGGCCTCAGAGTGGCCTAACATTGGTCTCCGGAGGTCCTTCAAGATGATTTCGGATAACCCGTCGTCGATAAAGGAATGAAAATCACGATTCTTTATAGTCGAGGAAAATATTGGCTCGGATTTCCCTTGGGTGTGGAGACGATACGTAAAGGATCCAGAAGCGCATCCGGAGTTAAACGAGCAGGAGAAAAGGGATTTGATGGTGTTACGCGGCAGTCGAGCGCTTCCAGCCAGTGCCCTTCTATCGGAGGATACTCTCTTCGTGGCCGGATTGAGTCCTATTGATCCTCACGGTGAGTATCACTCTGTAGCCAATAGCTTAATGTGATTCCATCTTTGATTTTTGTGCGAGCTAACGGGCGAATCATATTGCCCCTACAGCCGAAAGGTCGGCGTTCATAGATCAGATGAGGGAGGAGCTGGGCAAGCACCGCAGGAGATCCGGCTCTAGCAGCAAGCACAGGGCCGAGAAGAGGTCTCGCCCTTCCGGCTCCCGCCCTAGGGGGATCAGGGGAGATGGTGATGATCGGCGCTCCTCGTCGCCGCGGGCCGGAAGTATCGAAGTTCTGGCAGCGCATGCTCTTTCGGCGCCGGAGGAGGGCCTGTCAAGAGGCGAAGATCAGGATACCGCAGGGGTTTCGGAGGAGGCCGCTGAAATCTCCTCCCCACCTATTGTCCTTTTGTCCGACGATGGCGAGGGAACGACGTCGGTTCACTTGGAGATCCCCGTGGTCGGGGCGGCTCGGTCTCTCTCATTGGATGCCGGTGGCTCGGAGAGGTTGCAGGCGGAGGCGGGAGTGGCCACCACTTCGATCGAGGTGGAAAAAGTGGTTACAGCTGCCGAGGTTCGGCCTGGGCTACTGGTGGGAGAGCCAGCGGGCGATGAAGGGGTGGCCGAACCTGCTGAACCAGCAATCGAACCTCACGGGGTGTCTTCTGGTGAAGGGCCATCCGCCGAGGCACAGGAGGCCCCGAGGGAGACCGAAGTTCAAGAGGAGTCTGCTGGGAGTAGGAGAATGTTCGAGGAGGCAGAAGCAAAAGAGGAGGAAGAAGGAGGAGGAGAGCCGTCAAACGAAGGGGACGTTCGGGCCGGAGCTTCCCTCGCCGAAGCCGAAATGCCCGAGGCCTCTCAAATGAGGGCTCTGGTGGAGGAGGCTGGCCAACCGAGGGCCTCATGGGCCGCGGGTTCCCAAGTTGGCTCCCTGAGCGTGAACTTTCACTCACATGATCCGGAGGTGAGCGCCATGTTCTTCGCTTTGATGCGGTCTGCGTTCCAAGGGGGAGAGAGTTCCTCGACAGGAGGAAATTATCCGGAGGACCTTGTCGAGATGGCCTTTAGGCATACTGGAGTGCCGAACGAGGCTTTCCTTCTTCCCGAGATTCATGATCTTGCCCTCACGAGGATTGCTACGGATTACGCGTCTCGGATAAGTTGTCACACCGAAGTATGATCTTTAGTCAGTTAGTTCGACTGCATTCCTTACGTGTGCAATCCCTTTTGCAGAATGCCTTGATCATGAGGGTACTGAAATGGCGCTTGCATCTAGTCGTTGGAGCTTGGGCTCGGGCCCGCCAGGAGGTCGATCACCTCAAGGAGAGGGTGGATTCTATAGCTAAACTTTCTCGAGCCCTGGTGGTCCTCCAGAGGGAGCTCGAGGAGGTTCGCAGGATTCTTGCAGTCGAGAGGGAAAGAGCCTCTCAACTCGCCACGCAGGTCAGCAAGCTTCAAGGCTTCCACGAGCAATCCGAGAAGGTCAGTCTGGAGCTATCTCAGACCAAAGCGGAGCACGAGAGCAAGGTCAATTCCATGCAGTAGTTTTTTGATAAGAGGTGGGACCAGTTGAAAGCCAGCCACACTGAAGATAGGGGCAACTGGAGTAAGAAGCTCGAGGAGGAAGAGCACAGGTGTCGGCGGCAGCAGGACCACCTCACCCGTCTGAATAAAGAGCTCGCTGACACAAAGGATCGGCTGAAATGGTCGGACGAACGAGCTGCTCGACTCTCTGATGAGCTTGACTATGCTCATCAAGAGATTGGGGACGCTCAGTCCTGGATGGATGAACTTAAAGAGAGCCTTCGCCAAAATCAATCGGCTAAATCAAGGGCTCTCAATAGGGTCCAAGTGCTGGACAGCGAACTAGCTCGGCGGGGCGAGCAGGTAGGGCGTTATCTATTTTATCCGTTTTGGTCTTTCGACTTCTGCCTTACTTGGCTCTTCGTCCGCAGTTGAACAAGATGAGCCAGGAGTTTCAGGAGCGATTGACGGCATTCGGAGAGGAGGCGGCCTCGAGGCACCGAAGGATCTCCGAATTGGAGAAGCAATTGGCCGAGGCGAACGCGCGGGCCTCTTCAGCGGTGGAGTACAATAACTCTACCGAATTTGCCGAGGAACGCAGGGCGGCCTGCGCCGATGCATTCCGGTTCGGCGAAGAGGAGGCGCGGGCTAAGATTGCTCCAACTTATCCTGACCTGGACTTGTCTTGTTTGGAAGCCGAATATTACGAGACACGCACTCCGGGGGCCAAGGAAGACGAATATGAAGAGATTTCTGATGTCAATCTCGAAGCCGTTCTGGGAGTCGACGTTGCCGCCGAGGTATCCCGGTGGGATACCATCGAGAAGGGGGGGCCAAGCGACGCTCCCGCTGATGCTGCCGCAGGAGACGCCGGGTGTGATCCCAAGTCTTGACCCTTTGTGGGCCCATATGTATTTTCTATTTCTTTTCTTTTGTAGTTTGACCGGAAATCAATAAACGGGTCAATTGTTTTTCATTTATCTTGGATGGTTTCTTGTCTTGAATTTTTATCCTAACTGCGAGTGCCGCTTGATTTTCTGGCTCGAATTTGAAGGAACATCTTGGTCGAGGCCAAGGCATAGGGATAGCCCCGACGAAAGAGTCGAGCGGCAACACAGCTTGGTACAAAAGGAGGCTGAGAGACGATTCAATTCGGCTTAAGCCGAATGACACAATGGTTTGGCTAGGGCCAAAGAATGAAGTAGCTCAGCTAGGGCCGAGGGACGAAATTGCTCGGCTGGGGCCGAGGGATGAAGTAGCTCGGCTGGGGCCGAGGGATGAAATGGCTCGGCTAGGGCCGAGGGACGAAATGGCTCGGCTGGGGCCGAGGGACAAAATAGCTCGGCCCCATTTCGGTTAGGGCCGAGGGACGAAATGGCTCGGCTGGGGCCGAGGGATGAAGTAGCTCGGCTGGGGCCAAGGGACGAAGTAGCTCGGTTGGGGCCGAGGGACGAAATGGCTCGACTGGGCCGAGGGACGAAATGGCTCGGCTAGGGCCGAGGGATGCGGTAGGTCGGCTGGACGGGACCAAAAACCACAGAAGCACCCTGGCTAGGACCGGGGTAGTCCGCCTTATCAGTGGCCAAACCGTGATCGTGCCTTCAATGAAAAGATGGGAGTTTGTTGAATCCTCACTGTCACCCCTTTATTCTTTTTGGTAAAGGGAGGGTTTGGCCTTCGCGCTTCTTTATTACCCCTGTCAGTGCTTTGTCTTTTCCAAGGCAGGTCAATTTTCGTTTCGCCGAAGTGGGTAGTATGGCTCTGTAGCTAGCAAAAGGTCGCCTCGACACTTCTCGAGGGACCTTTGCTGTGTCGTTCTTTTCTAATGCAGTCTGCTTTGGCGTGTAGTGTAAGTGCTTATTTGCCATTGGAGGATGTCATTTTCGCAGGACGATCCCCCAGATCTGCCAGTATCTGCAAGATCGGCGGACGATTTTCTGTATTTAAAGCTCGTGATCCGGGATCAGAGACAATCTTTTGGCATGCGTCATGGTTCGGGCGACGCGCTTGGCGCGCAACGTGGGGCGCTGTTTTCATTTCAGGAGGCCACGTGGTGGCGTGGGTTAGGCGTTTTGAACCTCGGGGCTTTCTGTTCTGATAGCTTATCCCGGTTTGTCTCCGTCTATAAAAAGAGGAAAGAGGGCTATGTTGGGCCATCCTAGAGTTTTTTTTCTGTGAATTGTGAAGGTACACACAATGCCTATCTCTTTGGGGCTTAGAGCGGGAGGACCGAGCTTTCCTTATGTAAGTCGTCCTCCTCCGGACAGCTGGGGTGATGAAGGAGCCGCCGGAGGATGGCTCGTCCTCAAGAAAGGGGTTCCGAAGATCGTATGGAGAGCGCACAGGAGGTTCGCAGAGATCGCATGGAGAGCGCACATGTACGCTTCCTGTGTGTCCTTTGCGGTTCACCCTCGGGGATGCAGGGTAGGAAGTGTATGCGTGCTCCCCATGACTTGTGTGAACTTCTCCTCCTCCCCTGGTCCGGATTCCTAGGCTCGTCTGCCCGGGGAATCTTTTGCCACGTGAGGAGGGGGTGATGGTGTGTCCGCTAGTACATTGCCTGTTGACTCGGGCAGTGGCTAGCGGTACACACTAGATTTGGGGGAGTGCCCCGTTATCAGGGTCTGCGAGCTTTCTTCCTACTCGTCGGAGGGCCCTGCGGATGGGTGGCTTGGGACAAGGCTCGTCCACCCTTTCTGATTTCTCTGATATCTCGGGCTGGATGCCGAGATATCATTATTAACTGAAGCTGGTCGCAACAGTCAGGCCGAGTCATCTGCTCATTATCAGCGCAAGCTGATTGGTTCGTGGCTTGTCTGATTTGTTGGATCGGATGCCGAGGCATCATTGTCACCCGAAGCTGCCTTGGAGCAGTTCGGCTGAGCTATGTACTCGTCTTTATTTCTTGTATTTCAATGTACTTGTAATGCCTCTCAGGCGGTTGTAATTCGTTTCGATGACAGTGAAATAAAGAAAGTTTTGTTCTTTCTCCTACTTTATGTTTCTTTTGTGCCGAGAGTTGTTGCTCCCGTGTCGTAACATACTTCGCCGCTCTGTTTTTTGCCTAAATCGCAGCTCGGTCCTCAGTAGGGGAAATCGTCTGTTTCTGTTTGAGGGGAGACCTAGGCGGTCGTGCGGACTCACGCGGTAGGCATGATTTTGAAACAAGTGTTTCTTCGAAGAGAGCTCGTATGTCTCTTTTTGGGCAAAGGGGAGGCCCTTTACCTCTACCAAAGCACCGCAAGGCGCTAACCTCATCTAGGGGTGCTTAAGAAGCTGCTTGGCTCGTCTGAGCTTCCAGATAGTATCTTACTTGGCGCAGGATAAGGCGCAGAGATATTACTCGCTCTTGGCCAAGGATTTTGCGCTATCCAACCCGGTCGGGGCTTATAAGCTGCCCGAATCCAGATGGAACTTTGAAGATCGCTTGGTTTGGTCGGGATTTGCGATAATGAGACATGCGTCTTGGCCTTATGCTGGGGCCTTGATAGTGGGAAGAGTACCTTGGCTTTTGCCGGGATTCTTAGCAGTAGAACACATTCCATGACTTTGGCTGGAGTTCGGAGATTCATTGCTCGGCCCTGCCGAGGTTTGGAGATTTATCGCTCGGCCCTGCCGAGGTTCGGAGATTTATCGCTCGGCCCCGAGGTTCGGAGATTTATTGCTTGGCCCTGCCGGGTTTGGAGGTTTATTGCTTGGAGGGGTAACTCGGTTGTCGCTGAGGCTCCGGATTTTTGGTTCATGCGAGATTCGGCGCGGAACGCCAAAGCGAAACGGGCGGCGCATGGGGATGCCCGATATTTATGATTTGGCTATTTCCGAGGGAAGCGAGTCAGCGTCAGCTGCTGACGCTCCTTTTCTTTTTCGCACTTCTCAAAGGGTGGCCAATTTAAGGCAATTTGGTGGAGTCTCGAGAACATTTATTCCACGAGGGCTCGGCAGATCGAAAGGAACCCAGTTTCTAGAGAAGAAGGGGGGTTCCCGAGTAATTCATCGATGTTTACCGATTTTCCTCGGGAGGGGGCGCGACTCTTCGCTTCTTGTGGGCGTTAGCCAAAGTGGCGACACGCGGTAGATTCTCATAGGTCGGAATTAATGACATGACTGCTCGAGATTCTCACCAGGACGGTATAAATATAGGCGAGGGGGATGTCAGTGTTCGTCATCCCCTCGGCTAGCCTTTCGACAGCTCCTGAGAGCGGGTACGGCTTCTCAGGGGGAAGGGCAATCGAACGAAGAGTCAAGCGTTGTTAACAACGGCCGTGGGGGCTCCCAGGGGAGCCGTTCCTCCGTGACTGTCGACGGCATGGCCTTGGCGTCAGCTCTTGCATGCCACGAGCAGCTCGAGAAGACAGTCGAGGAGTTTCTCTCCGTTTCTGCGAGGGAGGCCGAGGCCCTTCGCCGGGTCATAGACCGACAGGAGGGGGATAGCATCCCTCCGTCAGCAAGTTGCCGAGCTGTCTCGGCGCATGGAGGACCCAGCAGCTCATGGGGGGAGACAGTAGGCCTCTGTGAAGGCCATTTTTCACTTTTTCTTTTTCTTTTGTATTTTCTCTATAATGAATGAAGAGTGAAGTTCTTTTTGGCAATCTTTTGTTCCCTAATGAGATCGTTGCATGGTCCATGAGAAAGGAAAAACTGTTTGTCCCTGTTCGAGCCAAAGGGAGACCTGGGCGGTCCCGTGGGCTTACATGGTAAATCATGGTCCCATTTGTAGAACGAGACATACGCTTAGGCAGTAAGGCGCAAGGACACTGCTCGGTTAGCCCGGGAAATTAGTAGTAGGTGAGGTTCCCCGACCTTGTCTGGGGTTCTTAGTTGGCCGTGTAGGGCCTGTCGAGGCCTTTAGGGATTCGCTAAAGGCGCGGACTTTGTGCCCGCTAACGATTTTGCATGGCGCGTATTTTTTGAACTGGCCGAAGCTCTGGGGACTGTTCGGAAGTCCTTCAGTTTCGATCGAGGTTTGCGTGCTTCGGTTTTCACCATGACTTATGCACTCCGTCTTTAACCGGGGCTTTATAATCCATCGCTCGGCTTTGCCGAGGTTCAGAAATTTGTTGCTCGGCCCAGCCGAGGTTCGGAGATTTGTTGCTCGCCCTGCCGAGGTTCAGAGATTTGTTGCTCGGCCCAGCCGAGGTTCGGAGATTTGTTGCTCGTCCCAGCCGAGGTTCGAATATTGTTGCTCGGCCCAGTCGAGGATCGGAGATTTGTTGCTCGGTCCTACCAAGGTTCGGAGATTTGTTGCTCGGCCCAGGCGAGGTTCGGAGATTTGTTGCTCAGCCCAGCCAAGGTTTGGAGATTTGTTGCTCGGCCCAGCCGAGGTTCGGAGATTCATTGCTTGGCCCTGCCGAGGTTCGGAGATTCCCTGTTTAGACAGATAACTCGGTCGTGCCGAGGATTGGTAAGCGGCATCTGTTTTTCTTCACAATTTTTGGTGATATAATTGTGATGATTTATGCCATGAATTATGAATCAATATGCCAACAAAAATTTAAGAAGGCGAGCCTAAAGAGGGCGTACCCTACTGATGATACTTACAGAGATTGTCCGAATTCCATGTCCGAGGGATGGATCTTCCGCTTAGTCTTGCAGCTTGTAGGTACCGGGTCCGACGACCTCCGCTACTTGGTAGGGGCCTTCCCAGTTTGGGGCTAGCTTTCCTTGCTCCAGCGGTTTGGAGACAGATGCTTTCCGGAGAACAAGGTAGCCAGGCAAGAAAGCTTTCCCTTTGACTCTGGAGGCGTGGTAACGGGCCACTCTTTGCTGTAGGCAGCTATTCTGATCTGAGCTTTTTCTCTGATCTCCTCTACCAGGTCAAGGTTGGCACGGAGCTGCTCATCACTGGCTTCCTCCGAGTAGCTTTCCACCCGCAGGGAAGGGAGTCCTATCTCCACGGGGATGACAGCCTCTGTGCCGAAGGCCATTCGAAATGGGGTCTCGCCTGTGGGCACTCTCGGGATGGTGCGGTAGGCCCATAGGACATGGTGTAACTCGTCCGCCCATCTGCCTCGGGCTTTGGAGAGCCGAGCTTTGATCCCTTGAAGCAAGGTTCGGTTGGTTACTTCGGCTGCTCCGTTAGCCTATGGATGCCCGACGAGGTAAGGTGGTGATGGATCCCATGCTCCTCGCAGAACTGACGAAACTTCGGATTGTCGAATTGTTTGTCGTTGTCAGTGATGATGGTGTGCAGGAGGCCAAAGCGGCAGATGATGGATCTCCACATGAAGTCCCTGGCCCGAGCCTCAGTTATTTGAGCGACTGCTTCCGCCTCGACCCATTTGGTGAAGTAATCGATGGCGACGAATAAAAACTTCCGTTGCCCCGTGGCGAGTGGAAATGGGCCGAAAATGTCCATTCCCCACTTGGCAAAGGGCCAAGCGGAGGAAATGGGGACCAGGCTGGCGGAGGGGAGCCTCTGAATACTGGAGTGTCTTTGGCATGGGTCACAAGCTCGGACAAGGTCATCAGCATCCTTTTGCATGGTTGGCCAATAGTAACCTTGACGCAGCACCTTGTGGCATAAGGACCGGCTCCCCAGATGGTTGCCGCAAATCCCCTCGTGTACCTCCCGAAGGGCATAATCAGCTTCAGATGGGCGAAGGCATCTGAGCAATGGCATAGAGAAGACCGCTTGTAGAGCTGGTCATCAATCAGCACATAGTGGGTGGCTTGCAGCTTTAGCCTTCTAGCTTCCCTTCGATCGGTCGGGAGCGACCCTTCTTAAGGTACTTCAGGATGGGGTCGAACCATGATGGTTCGGCCTCAACTTGCATCACTCGGTCAGCTTCCGCGATACTGGTCTCTCCAAGATCTCCAGATGGAATTTTCATTCGGCGTCCATTGATTCTGCAGTCGCCAGCCGAGATAATAGGTCGGCACGGGCATTTTCAGATCTAGGAATCTGAATGATCTCAAATTCAGGAAAATGGGAGAGTAGGCTTTGAACCTCTTGGAGATATCGGATCATGTTCGGTTCTCGAGCCTCAAACTCCCCTCGCACGTGACCTGCCACCAGCTGAGAGTCGGTGAAGGCATTCAGTTTCTCCACCTTAAGGCTGCGGGCGATCCGGAGACCGGCCAGCAAAGCTTCATATTCAGCTTCGTTATTGGAGGCCGGGAAGGAGAAGCGCCATATTCAAAAGTCGCCCCTTCCGGGCTGGTGAGGACCAAGCCCGCACCGGAGCGATGGGCGTTGGACGACCCGTCGACATGGAGGAGCCACGGGCATCAGATTTTGGGCTCTCGGGGGAGTTGGGGGTGGAGCCGTCCTCCGGGATGGTACATTCGAGGAGGAAGTCAGCTAGCACCTGAGCTTTGATGGCCGGGCGAGGCTGGAACCGAATGTCGTGCTCGCTCAGCTCGACGGCCCATTTAGTCATTCTCCCCGATGTCTCTGGGCGGTGGACCACCGCCTTGATGGGTTGGTCAGTCAGGACCATCACAGAATGTGCTTGAAAGTATGGCCGCAACTTTCGGACTGAGGTGATCAAGGCCAACACCATCTTCTCAATCCGGGTATACCTCGTCTCCGCGTCTCGGAGCAGTTTGCTGACATAATAAATCGGCTTCTGGGCCTTATTTTCTTCTCTGACCAACACCGAGCAAACGACACCTTCTGAGACAGCCAGATACAGGAATAATGTCTCCCCGGGATTTGGACTGCTGAGGAGAGGGGGAGAGCCGAGGTACTTCTTGAGATCTTCGAATGATTTTTGACACTCGGGGACCACTGGAAATTCTTAGCCGACCGGAGAGTTTTGAAGAAGGGGAGGCATCTTTCGGCGGAACGAGCCACGAAGCGGTTAAGGGCCGCTATCCTCCGGTTAGGCGCTGGACTTCTTTAATAGACGCCGGGGGCGCCATCTGCTGAGAGCTTGGATCTTCTGGGGGTTAGCTTCGATACCCCGCTGGGAGACCATGAAGCCGAGGAACTTCCAGAGTTAACGCCGAAGGCGCACTTAGTTGGGTTGAGCTTCATCCGATATTTGCGGAGTGTCGCGAAGCTCTCCGAGAGATCCTTGACGTGCTGTGATGCTTCTTTGCTTTTGACCAGCATGTCGTCGACGTATACCTCCATGTTCCGGCCGATTTGTTCTTTGAATACTTTGTTGACCAGCCTTTGGTAGGTGGCACCTGCATTTTTAAGACCGAAAGGCATAACACGGTAACAGTAAGTACCTCGGTCGGTTATGAAGGCGGTCTTTTCTCATCTTCGGGGGCCATCCGGATCTGGTTGTAGCCGGAGTAGGCATCCATGAACGTCAGCATTTGGTGACCCGAGGTGGCATCCACAAGTTGATCAATTCGGGGGAGAGGGAAGCTGTCCTTCGGGCACGCTTTGTTGAGGTCGGTGAAGTCGATGCAGATCCGCCACTTGCCGCTCGACTTCTTCACCATGACGACATTTGACAGCCAACTTGGGTAATTCACCTCCCGAATGAAGTTCGCCTTGATAAGTTTATCAACCTCCTCTTCAATAGCTCTCTGCCGTTCTGGGGCGAAGCTCCTCTTCTTTTGTTTGACGGCCGGTACATCTCGTCCACGTTAAGGCGGTGGACGAGAACTTCGGGGCTGATTCCTGGCATGTCGGAGGCGGACCAGCGAAGACATCGGCGTTGCTTCGGAGAAATTCGATCAGCTCCTGCCGGGATTCGCCTTTCAGCAGCGACCCGATCTTTATGGTTCGGTCGGGACGAGCTCGTCCAGTGGTACTTCTTCCAGTTCCTCGGCTGGTTCTCCTCGTTGCTCGGCGAATTCCTCCCGAGCATCCAGCCCATCAACTTCAGGCATTCTGGACTGAAGGCTGGTGACAAAACACTGTCGAGCCATGGTTTGGCTTCCCTTGGACAACACCAACTCCCCGCCTGGTGGGGAATTTCATAGATAGGTGTGGGATGGAGACAACGGCTTTGAGGGACATCAGGCCGGGTCTCCTGAATATTGCATTGTAAGGCGACCTAAGCTTGGTCACTAGGAAGTCCGTGTGAACAGTGGCCACAAGGGGCCAGGTTCCTGCCCGAACCGTTAAGGTTACGACCCCCTCTGGGACGATAACATCGCCGGTGAACCCCATTAGGGTGGAGTCCACGGCTCGGAGGTTTTCCATGAGCAATTTCATCTTGGCAAACACATCAAGGTACAGAATAATTCACGGAGCTTCCACTATCAACAAGGATCCGACTTACATCATAGTTATTTAAATTGAGAGATACAACCAATGCGTCGTCATGTGGGAATTGTATCCCTTGGAGATCGTCGTCGGAGAAGGAGAGCTCACCCGTTCGCGCTTTCTTTGGCGCCGAGCCTTCATCATCATTTCTGGAGCTCGAGCCGCCGGCCTCTTCAATCATGTTGATGTGGCCGATTACGGGTGGATTTGGAGGAGGAGGAGGCTGCTGAAGCTCGGGCTGGCGGTCGCCCCCTTGTCCTGGCTCGGGCGCCCTCCTGAACTGGTTCAGTCGGCCCCGTTGGATTAGCCTCTCAATTTCATTCTTCAACTGCCAGCATTCCTCGGTGTCGTGGCCATGCTCCCGGTGATAGCGGCAGTATTGGTGGGGTCCCTCCGAGTTGGGTTCCCTCGGAGAGGAGTGGTCGGGGGAGCTGGCGCTCTATCTCCATGAGGATTTGCGCCCTAGGAACAGTGAGTGGAGTGTACCGTCGAATCGCCTGGGCGGGCTCCGGGAGCGATTTCTTGGCGGCGGCAGGGGAGCTCTTTGGCGACGAGGCGGGCTTGGCTGACGGATAGGTCGGTGCCTGTCCGAACCTTTAGGTCTTTCTTCTTCGCCAGCTCGCGCGGGCAGCTCTCCGTGATTCTTCGACCCTGGCGTATTTGTCTGCCAGGGCCATCATATCGGAGAGGTTCGGGGGGTAGCTGACCTTCCATCGCCAGGTAGAAGTCGCTCTCCTTCAAACTCCCCCGCTAGGGCGGACATAGCCACCTCATGATTAAGGTGGTCCACCTCCAGCATGGCCTTGTTGAAACGGCCAAGGTAATTTCTCAAGGACTCCCCCTCTCTCTGCTTAACTTCAGAGAGGGAGTCGGATCTCCGTCGGTGATGGCAACTACTGACGAACTGGCCAATAAAAAGACGGCTCAGCTCGTCGAATGAATCAACGGAACCCGGTTTCAAGGCGTTGAACCAGGTTCGGGCAGATCCTCTGAGGGTGGAAGGGAAAGCACGGCAGAGGATCGCGTCTGATGCTCCGTGGAACATCATTATTGACCGAAAGCTACTGAGGTGATCATCCGGATCAGAGGAGCCATGGTAGGGCTCGATGGCGGGTAGCTTAACATGGGAGGGATCACTTCCTCCATGATCCCTTTGGAGAAGGGGATGCCCTGCTCCGCCTTGGGCTGAGGCGGATGAGCCTGCTTGGCGGCGTCCAGCTCCTGACGCATCTCCAGAGTTGTCGGCGGATCTCCTCTTCAGATGTAAGAGGAGGAACCGGCGAGGAGAGCACGGGAGGGCATCGAATCATGGCGGGAGGACTCGGAGAGAGGGATCGGGCCTGCCGAGATCTGGGAGGATCCCTGTTGCAGCCCCCTCGTGGGACTGGTCTGTCCTCCTTGGGTCGGTGTGGGGGGTCCGTGGCTCCATGCGGACCAGAAGAAGAGGTGGCCGGAGAAAAAGGGGTTGCGGCCTCCTCAGGAGGGCATGGAGCAGGGGCAGTTGCGAGGCGCTCCTGAACCAGATGGGTCAGGGCTTGGACCTGCTGGACCAGTGTGGCGAACTGATCCTGGTCACCGGGATAGCTGGCGACGACGGGGTCTCAACTGGTGGTGGCTGCGGCGCCAGGTTACTCATCGGATCAGGTCTTTGGGAGACGACCTGGTCTTGGGCTTCAGAAGTTGCTCTTCTCCGATTAGCCATTGGAGAGGTTCTCTTCCGGATCGAGATCCTTATCTCCTTTCTTCAAGTTTTAATGGGACTTGAGGCCCTTCTCTAGCGCCAATCTATTGCTGCCGGGATCTGTCCTCCGACTCGGGCGCGGTCGGTCTCCTGATCGGGCTTCCTCCTGGGCGGACCTGCACAGAAGTCCTCACGCGAGAGGCGTTGGGGGTGGCCCTCCGCGGAAGACCCTCCGACGCTCAAGTCAGTGGGGATCGACGATCAACAGAAATGAGGAGAAGGATCTCTCTGGAGAGTCCCTCCAGGGGCAGCCAATCGGAAGCTCTTGGGGAGCGCCGACAGCGGAGAGGGAGAAAAATGAGCAGTGAAAGAGAGAGAGTGAGAGTGAGAGTGAGCTGTGTCCAGGGGCTTGTGCGCGCGTACCTGAGAGAATCTGGGAGTGTCTTATTTATAGGCAATCACCTGAATCTTGAGCGCCTTCTGGAAGGTTCGAAGGTTGTTGGGATACGGAGATGATTCGAATCAAGTCGTTGTGAGGCCGGTGGGATCCGTATCTTGTTTGTTGGAGGATCGACGGCTAAGAAAGCTCTCTGATGGCTTGAGGTCTAATGACTGCGTAGGTCCTAGGCCATTATCGCAGATCCTAGGCCACTCCTCGATACGATTCTTCGTTTAGGATTCCGTTACACTAGACTTGGGCTCTCCCGCGCCAGGTTCCACGGAGGTACATGTCGAGCTACGGGTTACTCGGGAAAGCCGAGCTATGGGTTGCTCGAGAAAGCCGAGCTATGGATTGCTCAATCTGCCGAATCATACTGGCTAGCTCATTCTTCGTAGGCGCAGCGTAGCAAGTAGGGGCTGGGGCTGATCTTAGCCCATTCGCACAGTTATCAATGCAATGACAATTTTACCCCTCAACATTATCTTATGATATTAAAAGGCATTGTTCTACTAGTTCAAATATGTGATATTTAAGTATGAGGAAAACAATTTCTCGATATTTAGTAAGTAAAACTTTTGAGAGAATTTTCAAATTAGAGCTTTTTTTTGAGGAAAGCTTTTAACAATTTTTGATATAACCAAAAAATTGTTTTTTAAAATTTATCAAAACTTTTTTGTTATATCAAAAATGACAATCGCCAACTTAACTTTGTAAGGTTATTAAGTGCTAATATCTTATTTGGGGTTTGGTTACATTAAGTCATTTGCAGGGCTAGCATTTCTTGATTATCCAAAGAAAAACATATTTTGACATTCAAAAATAAAAATTTATTTATTAGCTTGTAAATTAATTTATTCAGATGCAAAGTAAAATTTCAGTCAAACGTAGTAAACTATATAATCGGAATTCCTAATTCTTAAAAGCTTTGAAACTAGAAATCTAACTAAAAATGATCGAATTTATGAGAGACCTAAATTGAAATTTATGGGGCCTATGATAAAAATATTTTATATTCCTAAAATATGCATTAAAGTGAAAACAATTTCCTCCCCAAGCCCTCAATCAAAATGCTTTGACTTCTCTGGCTTCTCTCATCTTTCTCTAGCTATCAATCCCAAGCTTAAACTAGATCTTCATATAAATTCTGAATGCCTTTTATTGTTCCTTTGGATTTTATCTTAAATCATTAAACCTAAGTTCTTAATATTATAGGTTTTTTATGTTTTAAATTATTGTTTTCTTATGTTAAGAGTAATATGGTAAAAATTGTTTTATGAATACCATTTTTATTTCGATTCAAAAAAGAAAATAGAATTGAATTCCATAGTTCTACACTTTATTCCAAACACAAGATTGGAATTTAATCCTGATGCAAATCATTAAACTTTGGAATTAGAATTTCATTTCTATCAAAACTGGTTTCAAACTAAGGCATGTATATGATAATCAAAAGATGAACAAATACAAAAGGTTTTTTTTTTTTTTTTTTTTTTTTTTTTGTAGTTTTTCATGGCAGAATCACAATGAGCCTATTGCCCCTTGGGCCAAGCTCCTTGTACAACTTGCAGCCCTTGCTTTGGGGTTTTAAGGTTTCATTTGGACTGGCTGTTAGGAAGCTTTTCAAATTGCTGTTTCTTGGGGTTTTAACTTTTAAGGTTTCGTTTGGATTGGCTGATAGGAAGCCTTTCAATAGCTGTTTCTCAACAACTATAAATAGTTGCTGGCTGACAACTATCCTAAATATGTCCTAGGTTTAAATAATATCTCTACAATACAATATATACACATACTGTTTATTATAGATTTATTTCACTCATTGTGACTTTAGTTAACCCCACCTCCATGATCCATCTGATGATATAGTTGAAATCAGCTAATGCACTATGTGAGCTAGCTAGGAAAAAGGTTAATAGATTTTTTACCTTTTGATGGTGTTTGGTTATAGTAATATAATATTAATAAAATCTTATATTCCTCGCAATCTTTTACTCCTCACAATCTTACACTTATAATCAATTTACTAGAAATATAAGATTATCATGCTTGGTTTATCTTAATAATGTTAATTCAAATTCTCATAAGTGCAAGCTTTAGTATATATTATATATTATATTATATTGTAATTTTTTTATCTTTTAAGTTGCTATCTTTTTTTAACTAGAATATGAAATGTTCTACTAAAAGCAAGAATTCTTTATCAAACATTTTAGAACTATTATATTTAAATATTATAAATATTTGATATATATTATATATTATATTATTTAAATATTACTTATTTATAATATAAATGATATAATTATATTATGAATTATTTAAATATAGTAATTTAATATGCAAGAAGGTCATAATATTAATAATTATAAATTTAATATTTATATACTAATATATAAATATAAGAGTGTTTGAATAATAAATATTATATTAATATAAAACATAATTAATATTATCTATTATATATATTATAAATAAAATATTTAAATATTATTTTTTTTGTGAAAGTTAAGATTAAAATGAAAATCAGATTATCATTATTTATGTTAATATTAAATTACTAAAATTAAATATTATCGTCTGAATTATCGTGGTGAATTACTCCTAAACAAAAGCTCCTAAGTTTTACTTTAAAGTTGATTCTCCATTATATGTAAGTTTATTTCTGTTTTCCATAACTGCTACCACCAAATGAGTTCCTGACTAATCTCAAGCAATGAAAACTCGAGGATTCCAAGTAAAAATGCCCTTGGAAGGCTTACCTACATTAAAATAAAAGTTTCTTTAACTAGTTTCAAACTCAAAAGTATAGATTGTACATAAAATTGTGCTCTCACGAAAGTTTAATCAAATATGTCAAATTCTAAGAGAAATTTGCATGTATAGTCTTTATTAATTCTTTTTAGGCCAATATTATTGAATTTTTAATTATATTTTCGTATCAATACAAGTCATGAAAAGTTTGTATCTAATAGCACATTAATAAATTTTGCTATCATACTCTTTTATCATTTAAATATTAAAAATATCAATCATTTAGTTTTATTTTAACGGATGTGGTTATTTTATTGACAATTGATTTCAATAAATTATGCGCCTGGCTTGTGCACTAGAAAAAATTGAAGCTCATTAGTTAATATGGTAAAAAAATTGAAGCTCATTGGATAATATGGTAGAAAGAGTGCTCTATGTATGACTGCACCACTCCCGTCTCCCCAGGTGTATGGTGAGGCTTGCACCGTAATAGGTCATGGTGCACTAAGAGGCAAAAGAAAATGGATTTTGCACTGTGTTGGTATGGTGGGGTATTGATGCATTTAGAGGCTGCTACCATCGTAAGAGATGATGGCTTTGATGAAAAATGAAGGAGATGATAGCTTTGATGAAAAAATGGAGGAGACAACATTAATAGAAGAGACAATGGCTCTAATTAGGAAGGACAATCTCGAAATAGGAAACAATTGCATTTTTGCTAGTTTAGCTAGTGACAAAAGTTAAATAGCCAAAAGATCATGCACTAATGATTTTGATTTACTTAAATTTTTTTAACAATAATAAAAGGTTACAATAGCAAAACCCTAGTTAATAGTGGATATGCTATTATGTAGAAGTGAAATGAAATATATAAAAGTAGTCAACTGAGAACCCACTTGTTCATTACAGACAGGTTGTCCTAATATCATAGACCAAAAATTTCAAGAGCTGATTTGTTGATCAATAAGATGAGGTATTCATACTTTTTTTTTTTTGTCATGTGAGCAAAGATTAACATTTTTTGGCTTTCTTTTTGATGTTTCGAAGTCATGTTAACCAAAATATCAATATATCTATGTCAAGCATCTATATATAATACAATTTGATATATTTTAAAACATCGATATTTATATAGCAAGAATGTGCTGATTTATGAAATTGATCAAGCCTCTTAGTTGTTGTATTAGAAATCCAAACTCAAATCATTTCTCATTGAAACTTACACTGTGTTTGAAATAGGGGATAACGGGAATATCCCTCCTTATCCCCAAAATCTATAACTACAAAGGATAAGTCTGAAAAAGTTTAACCAGAGAGGATAATCGATGTTTAACCATGAATTATCCCTTGAACTTATTTCCTAGGAAACCCATGAATAACTAAAGCTATCCTTTGATGGCAAAATTATTATTTAAAAATGGTGATTATTCCCTCAGCTATCCCCTAAATAAATTCTATCATATACACTTATCCAGGGATAGCATTTTTGGAATCAAATACTACTTTAGATTGTTAGGAATACTTGAAGAGATACCCATTTTAATGCAATTCAAATCAAGAAACTCTTCTAACAAAAAAAATTAATTATTTTTTTAGAAGCAATTTTAAAATACAATTAACTTTAAAAATATAATATAATATAATATTTTTTTCATTATTTTATACATTTTAATTTTATGATGAATGGATCGATTAATCAAGTCCTAAATAGAAAGAATTTTTAAGTTTTAGTAAAGTATAATTTCATTAAATTTGTATATCAACTAATATAAGTTATATTTTAATTAATTAGGGTTTTAATTTCTTTAAAATATCATGATATTAGCCAAAAAAAAAAGCTAAAAAATTCTTTTTTTTTTGAAAGAAAAAATAGTCAAGAAAGTAGGGTTGAAAATGGATCAGATATGGATCAGATAGTAGTATATTCATATTTGTATCTAGGGGTGCAACTCGGGCTCATGAAACTCGGGTTCCCCTCAACCCTAACCCTAATCCTATTTATAAAATATCAACCCTAACTCTAATCCTAATCCTATTTGTAAAACCTCAACCCTAACCCTATTTTTAAACATTGGGTTTGGGTTGAGTTTTGGGTTAAAATTTGGGTTGATGAAAAAAAATATGATATATTTTTTATTATCAATCCAGAAAAATTAGGATCTTGCATCAAAACAATTGAAAATATAAGATATAAAAATTATAACTTTGAAACGATTTTAATTCAAACAAATCAATAAAGTTTCAATATACACTCAACTTAATTCAGCAATAGCCCCAAGAGCCAAGAGGCCCCGAAGGTAGAGATTAATGGGCTGTGCCCCAATCTTACACCCTCCCAATAGTGCAACCTCGGCCTCCCCGAACCTTGCCACCAGCGAACCCAGTACGAAGAACCCTGCCCGGATCCTCCCCACATCGTTCAACGATGGCTCGCAGAGCTAATACTGCTCGCGTCCACCACCACCTCCTCGCTGCCCACTTTCTTCACCCGCGCCCCATAGACCGGAGCACTGCGGCCATGGTTCGGGTGTCGAACAAATCTAGCATGCTGCGGACCACCGTGGGCCTGGCTGCATAGCAGAGGGCTCTAGCAAGGATGGCTAGGGCGAAGTTCTTGGAGCCGCTGATGTGGATATGGTCGGAGAGCTTGTTGCCGCCGGAGATGATGAGCTTGTGGTTGATTGCAAGGAAGTGGTCTCGAGGTGGGCCGGTGAGGTAGAAACGTTGGCCGAAGGGATCAAAGGTGAGGGCTTTTGGGAGAGAGAGAGAGGCAGGCGAAAGGGGTCGAGGCTTGCGGGTTACCTCAGGTTTCGAGAGAGGGAGAGAGAGGGCTTTTGGACGAGTTGCGGGTTACCTCGGGTTTAGGTTGATCGCAACCGAGACTAGGTCAATTGCAAATCGGTTCGGGTTAAATCCGGATCCTTCGGGTTCGAATTGGGCAAACATGAGTTCAAGTACTGCTACAAATCGGGTTCGATGGGTCGAGTTTCGGTTGAACCTGACCCAAGTTGCACCTCTATTTGTATCCATATTTTTTAACGGATACGAATACGAATATGGATACTAAACGGATATTAAAATTTATTTTTATTTTTATTCTAAACAGATATGGATACGAATCGGATATCAAACATATCTATATTTGTTATATACATATCCATATTTGTTATATACGTACGGATACACAAACCTGAGTCTCTGTTTTACCTAGGCTTTCTGAAATTCTCATCGTATGCTTGCATATCATCTAGTCACTTCTCTCTTAATATACTTGATTGGAACAAAAATATTAAAATCTACTTTGATATGGTTACTAGGATAAAATTAAAAATAAAAAATAAAGATATAATTTTTTTGATTACATATCCAATTTATATTCGGATTTGATTAATTTTTTAATTAAATATTTAAATTTTTATTCATATTCAATTAATTTTTAATTAGATATTTAAATTCACGTTCGAATCTAATTGAACTAAAAAAAATAAATATTTAAATATAATATAATTTAAATATAGATATGAATGTGATCAAAATTTATCCGATTCATTTTGAGCCCGGCAAGAGAGGCAAATGCTTATGACGGAACAGGGGTATGTTAGTCAATCAACTAAAGGTTGCTTTAATATCTTTGGCCGCACCAGTTTCGAAATGACCGGAGAGAATATTTTTATAGTTTAAATGGAAAGTAGGGCAAAAGGAACCCTCCACGTTAGGCACGATGCCAAAAACGTAGAGCTGTGAAGCAAAAAGACGTTAAAAAAACAAAATAAAGGAAAAGCCGGCAAACGGTAGGCGTCGAGAGTAACAGGACGGCTAGGCTACCTCTGGAACCCCTCGTCTCCCCTCCCATCTTTCTTTCCCATTCTGGGCTGCCGTTCAGTGTACCACGTCCTGCTTTTGGGTGGAAAGACTGAATACCTCATGCCTTCTTGTGCGAGTGGGTGGCGGTGTTTTCTCTTCCTCAGCTGTTGCTTTCTTAGCAAAAATCTTCCACCACTTCTCTCCCTTTGTCTTGTCTCCTCATCTATCAATCTCCATCTTCCTTCCTCTATTCTTCTTTCGGTGAGAGGCTCTCAAATCTCACCTACCACCGCTGAGCATCTCCTCTGTTTTCGAAATCGGCTGTTGAAGTTCATGAGAGGGGTAAGGATTAGGAGCAGAGGTTTTTGGTGTTGATTTTGTGGTTGTTCTTCTTGTATCTTTTTCCCTTTCATTTCTTCCTCTTAGATTTTTATTCTTTCTGAAAAAAGAAAAATACGTAGTAGCCTTTCGGATCTCTCTCTCTCGTTCAGAACCTGGGCATGGGTTTTCTCTGGATTCTCTTGTCATATTGCATCCAGATTATATAGCTGTGTTCCATGTCCTAATGGACTCTCCCTTTCTCTGACTTCACTCCTCCCCTCTCCTTTCTTATCCCAAATCTTTCGCCTGGATCCATGTGTTTTACGGGGTCTCAGAACCTTCCAGAGGGAATCTAGGATGGATCTCTTGTAGATTTGGTTATGATTATGCCCATGTGCCTTGTTAGGTTATGGTATCATCTGTATCACTCCGTTCTCAGTGAACCCCTCTTCTTCTCCTCATGTGCTCCTGTTAAGAAGCCGTCAAAATAAAGTTCAACATTGAAATCCTTTTTTTCTTTTTTCTTTTTTTCCATCATTCCATAGCCTCCATCTCTCCTCCGTAATCTTTATGTTCTGTCTCTACCTCTTTGTGCAGTCGTATTAATTTTTTTTTAGCCTCTTGCGTAACAAAACTGGTTAATAAGTTTGCGTTATGATTTGCTAGCTTCTTGTTTATGTACTTGTTTTCTCTTTCCCCAATCTCTTGTTCAATCTACTCGGTTCTGTATTTTTGCCCCCTTTCTTGCATGGCTGATATTTCATGTGACGGCATGGATTTGGCTGCTATTATTTTTCCTTTCCTCTCTTTTATTTTTTCTTGCTGATGTTTTGGATTAGCTGTTTTAGATTTCTGATCAATTACTTCTAAGTTTCTATCTGCTCCCAAGGATTCCTTAACTTTTTTGACTACATAAAATAACACTCCTTTGCTTTCATTGCTCTCAACTTCGCAGGAGTCTGATCTAATTCCATGTCTTTTCATGTCCGCAAATCTCTCTAAGTCTTAATGGCTACATAAAATGATGTTCTTGAGCCTAGACTCCATCTTGTTTCTCTGGCTTCTTATTCTTCCTTCGCATAGTATTATCTGTTTTCCTGTTTTCCTTACTGTATATAGTCTAATTTATATTCTACTTATCTTGCAGGCATCAAATCAGGTGAAGAGAGGAAAAGAGAGGGGGTCTCTTTTGCTGTGTGGGGTTTGGTGCCTCCTAGCTTGTTTTATTGAGGGCTGTTGTTTGGGGGCTAAAGTCCTTGGTTATGGTGGAGGCTCAGCATAAGAGCAGGCCCAGTTGCAGGAAAGCTTCTGGGGCTGATACTGCTGTAATTTTGAGCATTAGGAAAATAGAAAAGGCCTTCCTCAAATGTTATCCGTTGAAAACCCCTCTGACCCCTTAGTCTCCTGCAAGGCTTCAGCACTGAAAAGTGATGAGAGTGCTTCTGATAAGCTTGCCTTCCAAGAGGCAGCGGATCCAGAAGGCCTTGATGAGGCCAAGCCCCCCCATTTTTCCATAAGGTAACGGTTCTCTTACCACATATATATTAAAAAAAAAAGCCTTGCCATGTTATGGACTCTTCCTTCCGTAAGAGAATCTTAGTAGGATCAATCAGATCAGAGGCTGGGTTGGTGTCCTGGAAAATTTAGGATGCCTTTGCTTCCTCATATCTTGGTTCATCTGTTGCAAATTTTCTGGATGTGGGGCTAAATTTTATGTGGGTTTGTGCTTTCAGGGATTTTAACTTCATTTTGTTCATAGGTTTTGAGAAAGCCCTGGCAACAACTTTTTGCTTGGGTTCAATCAGAAGAATTCATGGTGGCGACTGTTTGCAAAGGGAGGGGGAAAAAAAAAAAAGAAGAAAAACTGTTGATTTTGAGTTCTTCGTATCTTTTTGCTGCCAGTTCATAGATCCTTCTAAGTCAAATTTTTGATATCTTTCATGATTTCATGTCCTCTCCTTTGAGATTGGAAGCATGTAGTATTGGCATGAATCCTTTGCTTCTCCTACAGATGCCTCCGTGCTTGTTTATGGTTCTGATTCTCCATTAATTTATATTAGTATATTAATGTTGAAAAGTATGCTTCTTTCTTAATGGTGTGGGCCTACAGATCATGCGATCGATGTTCAGGTCCGTGGTTTTTTTGGGTTTTTCTCTAACACACATAATAAGGTCTTAGACAATTCATAGTAAAAGTTAGCTGAAATTTTCTGAAGAGAGAAAAAAAAGAGAGAGAGAGAGAGAGAGAGATGAATCTACTTTTCGAGAGTTTAATATAATCTTTCTTTGAATAGGAAGATGGGATGTGAGATTTCTACTATGGGGCTTAAATAGTTATCAGCCACGTAATTTTGTAAACGAAATTAAGAGACTGATAAAAAAGATTTGTGGTTTGTGTTGCAGAGATTATGTTTTCAATTCACGGAGAAAAGACGTCACAAAGAATTGGCCGTTTCCTCACAAGTTTTTGCAGCTTTGCTTAGAGTATGGTGTCAAAGATATATTGCCACCATTTGAACCGCCTGATCTGGTAAGAGCCCAGCGCTGCAGAAGAGGAGCAGAATATGAGCAACCAATCACATGCTCGAACAGTGAACGAATCTCAGCGGAGTTCAAATCACTTGAGCCTAAAAATGGCGATCAAATTATTGATGAGGAACCCAATATCATCAGGCATGAGTTATGCTTGCCACTCGATCAATTTGTTGTAGAGTGTCCAGATCAAGCTCAGGACTTGTTCTCAAAGTCTAGAAACTCAAAGGTCAATCACAAAATCCTTTCAGGTGATGAACTGATTACCACTGAAGCTGAACCCATCTCCACCATTACGAGTCATGATCAGATTGAGAGAGTCTCAGGTCAGATCCGTAAGCTTCCTTCCACGGTAAATGCAACTAAAAGTGCCACAGAAGGATCATCAGAACTAGAGGTTGATGAACGTCCTTTACTGCCGGAAAAGTTTGAAGTCAGACGTGAAGCTTCAGAGAAGAAGTGCAAATTAATAGTAAAGTTGAGCAGCACTTCTGAGGCCACCCGGGTGGAGGACATAGTATCCACTTCTAGCACTGTTTCAGATCCTATGGCTTCAAAAGTTTGCCCTGTTTGTAAGACATTCACATCCACATCGAACACCACTTTGAATGCTCATATCGATCAGTGCCTCTCCCAGGAGTCTAACACCAAGCGTGCCGTGACCAAACTCTCAAAGCTCAAGGTGAAACCAAGGAAGAAAAGGTTGATGGTGGATATCTACACAACTGCACCTCACTGCACACTTGAAGACCTCGATATAAGAAATGGCACGAGCTGGGCTACAGATGTAACTTTGGCAGCACCAACCAGTGAGTTTAGAACTGAAACGAAAAGAGCAAGGCTGTCAATGTCAGGTGCTACAAATGATGGGAATGAAGGGGCTGTTTATGTTGATTCAAATGGGATGAAGCTTCGTATTCTATCCAAGTTCAATGATGTGCCACCAGTAATTTCAGATGATTTTAAGCTGAGGAAGCATGTGAAAGGCATTAAAGCAGGCAGGAGTTCTTTGATTAGCAAGAAAAAGTGTTTCAAACCGAAGTACTCAAAGTGTATGAAAATTAATCAACGGAACAAAAGATTACGCTCGTTCAAGCTGTTTAAAGGGAAGGTATGCCAAATTAGCTTTTCCTTTTTAAGGATGTTTAGAAAAACGTGGTGCTAAATCTGTGTGAACCTAGATCGCCGTAAGTCTTATCCTTTAGTTGAACTCATGATGAATCAATATAGGGCAGCTGTTTGATCTCCTGAAATCAGTAGAATGTGATCGATAGGAAAACTTTGATTTAAACTATCAATTTGAACATAAGGTATTAATCCTTCAATATATGTTTATCTTTCTTTCTTTTTGAAGCGTTACAATATTTCTATTAGATGTTTCAAAATTTGTATTTGAACTATGATTTAATCTATCATCTTGAGCATAAGGTATTAATAGTTAAATATTGTTTGCCTTTCTGTATTTCTTGAATTGTTGCAATATTTCTGTTAGATGTTTCAAAATTTGTATTTCACTGCAAAAGACACTGATTCTGAAGAATGAGTAACAGTGATCTTTTAAAAAAAAAAAAAATCGTTGACTGATATTTGATCTGACCATTAATGCTCATAATTATAAATAAGAGTGTTGGCCCGGCCCTATAGTCTCGATAGTGTTACAATATTCTCATGATGATGATATCATCCACTAGAGGTTATACCCTTGCAAAACTCTGGTGTTATTTTGTTCTCATAATTTTCATTTTTAGTTGGATACTTCACATGATGTTAGATGGTAAATAATTAATTCTCGTTTGAGCATCATGCTTCATGGTTCTTTTTTACCACCTTTTCCTTTTGTTCCTCAGTCTATTTTTACTTGTAGCCTGAGTCGTCTTTCATATTTGTGGCATGATTTGAGATGTGATGAGTACCCTTTTTCCCTTTTTTAAATCAGTCTCAAGTGACACAAATTGGAGATTGTCATTCAAACACTTACAAAGAGAAGGAAGAATCCCTATCATGCATATTGAATGCTCAAGACCAAGTCAAGTGCCATAATCCTGGAACTTTGAGACAGCAGGTATGCTCTAAACGCTTGGGTCCCTCTAGAAAACTCAACAAGAAAGGCAACCTTAGAAACATTGAAAACACTGCGCCTAGCACTCTGGACACTTTTGTGGAAGGTGAAACTTCTGTGGAAGGTAGTCAACCAAATCGAGCCAACTCTTCTGTTGTTGAAAGACATATTCTGAAACTTTCAAGTTCATCTGAGGACTTGTCATCTTCTCCGAAAACCAAGAGAGTGGATATTCTTTCTAATTCTGTTCATGCCACTTATATTGGGAAGGCAAGGCCTCCAAAACCACTTGAATCCAATTCTAGATTATCCCCTGAAAACATTTCTTTGGCTAGTGGTCTTCTGCCACCAAAACTACCAAGAGCATCCAGCAATTTTGTTTCTTCTCCAAGAAGCAAGAGAGAAGAGATACACTTGAGCACCATACATAAGTCTGATAGTTTTTCTGACATCACTACAACATCTGCCAAAAGTTGTCTTCCCTCACCTCAAACCAGAAAAAGGTTCACACCAAAGAAGAATGTTTCACTAGGAAAATCATCTTCTGTGGTAGTGAGCAAAAGTGATGATAGTGAGAAAAGATTGACTGCTAGGATGTTCCGAAAGCACAGATCCATGCTAGGTGTTGGTAAACGGAGAGGGAAGTTACCATCTGGCATCAATGGAGAACTGCATGATTCTACTAAAGATTTTGGCTTTGAATATTCTCCAAGAGCTCATGGGACAGGAAATGTCTACCAGCCAAATTTCCCTGAGGATATAACCATCTCCAGATTCCTAGAATCTGAACAAGAAAAAGAAGGCTTCTGTACAATGGCCAAGCACGAGTCTGCTAAAAAGAAGATGCTTTTGGGAGCTGACTGTTGTGCTTTTGATGTTGAAGCTTCAGATATGCAGCATGAGCCCTTGGGCTGTGAAGATATTGTAAACGAACATTCCATGGACAAAGATGTTGATGAACATGGTGGTGGTGCAAATCTAATTGTTAAACATTCGACTCCAGCTTTCAGTGCTGGAGTAGACCCATGGCAATCTGGGCAAGAACATGCAGAATCCTTCTGTGGATCTGAAGCACCTGTGGAAGGTGGACTGATTGATAAGCAAGTTATGCAATGTTATGATGTTGCCAGTAACAAGATCATAAATAAGAACATTGAAAAGGTGGATGAAGAGGGAAATTTATTTAGAGTTACGCAATCAGAAGACCAAACGAATACTTCCATTAAAGGATTTTCTACTTGTTTGATTGGCCATGTTGATATGGTTCTTGAATCAGCTCAAAAGAATTCATCAATAACCTCAGTAAAGATGGCATCAAGTGAAGTTCACAATTTTTCTGGTTGTTTAGAAACATCTGCTGCTCCTGCTTCAACTTCCTCAAACTTCTCTCTCCCTTCTCCGGAAGTTTCCGAGTCCAAAATTTCCTATGAAGAACAATTTGTAGAACTTACCACTGGCCAAGGTAAGTTGAGCTCATGCTTGTTAGATAACTCAGAATTGCCGTCCATTGTAAGCATTAGAGGAACTGAAGGAGGGAAGAAAGAGAGAAGGCATCAAGAAGCTAAGGGGGTTGCAATGGCAAAGGAACTTGAGAAATTGTCAGATGATCAACTTTGCTGCTGCTCTCGCAAGGAAAGATTTTCACAAGAATCTCCTCAGCTCTTAAGAAAAAGTAACAAGACTAACTCAATGTTGCCTTCAAAAGGAAAACATGTTACATCCAAGTTGTGCATTAGGCCAATCATCTCCTCATCTTCCAGTGCTTTACATAGTTTGAGCACTGGTGAAATGTCTGTCCCCATCCTGGAGTCATCAACCGAATCCATTCTGATAAAAGTTCCTTCAGATTTTGCCTCCGAACTCCCACCAGGAAGTGATTTTGGGCCATCAAGCCCATATTCTCTGGGTCAAGACCAGGCCGTGTCCAATCCAATACTCAGGCTGATGGGTAAGGATTTAGTGGTGAAAAACAAAGAGTTGGCAGAACTTCCTGAAGTTTTTCCTCCTGATTCGGACTATGCCTCAACAATGAAATATGTACCTCTTGGGTTCACATCCAGCAACAGTGGCTTGGGCAAGATTAGCTTTTCACACCAACAATGTCAGATTCCAAGTGGTTCTACGATTTTCAGCAAGGCTTCATCGAAAGCTAAGCATCAGACAAGTGGCTTTGTGGGGGTTTCTTCAATGAAGTCTCAGCAGAAGAGAGCAAAGAAACTCCATTCCCCTTTGCCATGTAGCATAGAGAAAATGGTTGCATCTCAACATCACCAGAGACCTATCTCTACTGCTCCGGCTCCCTACAGAGATGTAATTGTAATTGATGGCTCTCCTGATGTTGAGGCTAAAGTGAACAGAAGCATACCTAGTCCAGTGGTAGCTTTACCACCAGCTTTTCCAGGTTCCAATCTTATTCCTCCAAGGCTTTTCTCCTGCTTTCCAACAAAGAACACGGATATGTCAGGAGAAGTCCCAGGAATGGTCAAGCCGTCCTACTCCATCTCATACACAATGGCAAATGCTTGTACCCCTGTGAAGCATGATAGTGCTTCAGAAGGCTCGGTTCCTCCTAGTTCTTTTGTGTTCCAACCACTTTCAAGAGCCCATCTGACGCCATCATTGTATTCTAGCCAGACCTTGCAATGAGACTCTGATATTGAACGAAATTATCTTGAGCCGGACTCAAATGCAGTATCAAAGGAAGGCCTCCATTTTGCTAAAAAAGAGGCAACGAAACCAGGACCTCCTCTTTGTGCGCAGGCTGATAGGCCATTGAGATGCAGGATCAATGACCAAACCTGAAAGCATCATCAAGGTGGAGAAACTGAATTTTTGAGTTTTGTAATTCTTCTCTTTGTGCTCACACTAATGGGCCATTGACATGCAGGATCAATGACCAAAACTGGAAGCATGAAAGTGGAGAAACTGAATTTTGGAGTTCTGTAATTGTTTTGAAGTTCTAATATGATCTTTTCAAAATCATGAAAAAATGGTGTTAAATGTTGTGATTTCCTTTCTGGATTAGCTGCCTTCATCTTGTTCAGAGTATCATTTATGTGTAAACCCAGAATATTCCATGACTCTGATCAGTTCCTTAACCGAATGAGAGAGGGAAATCTTTCATATGGAACCTTCTCCCTGAGAGGAAATCTATGAACACATTCATTATATTCCTTGAGTCATTTTTCAAACTGCTATATTGAGGACTATATCGGTCTTAATACTTTTTTTCAAAAATTACAGTTCATGAAGTGATGACTAATTTCTTGTGGTCAATAATTAGCAGTTGTGCAAAAATATGAGGTTATCAGAACATGCCTGAAGTTGTTGTAAAGGCTAAACTTCTCGCTATGGAGAGCAGTTGTACCAAAATGGTATTGTGGAAAGAATTTTTAGCTGCGCAGAGTCATGGAAGATAAATTTCATTTTAATTTCTGTTAGACATTGAAGTTGTTTTTTTTTTCCATGCATCCCACCTATTGATTCTCCATTTCTTTGAAGTTATTGGCTATTTTCAACAATCATCCTTTTCTAATGATTTCTTACTTTTAAAGAAAATGACTTGTTTTGCTCTCCTTGGTAAATCTTCAAGTAATTATGTTCCTTGTGCATAGGCTTAATAGCTTTCGATGCAGCTAATGCGCTAGGTATCTGATTTTATGTGAGGATAATTTATAAATTAAATTACATTCCCATACACAGCGGTCTGTCTCACTTTTAATAGTGACAAGATTTAGTGATGCACTAGCTTAATGCACAGAGAATAAAAAATTACCCTTTTCACAAAAATAGAGGTGAAATTATTTAGCTGGAAGATAATTGGCCTGTAACAAAACTTACATTAGCAGTGGTATGCGTGTCACCTGTCTTCTTCCCATTCTCATTTGGTGCAAAACTTGTAACATAATGAATAGTCATTTTAAACCATACTTTTTTCTGGCTTTGTTTGAATGGAGAGAAAAGTGGAAGAAAAAAAAAAAAATGAAGAAAGAGAAAAGTAGGAGGAAAGAAAATTGAAGAGAAAATATTTTATCTCTTGTTTGGATAAGTGAGAGGAAAATAGAAAGGAAAGAAAAGTTGATAATTTATAATGATAATAATGTTATTATTATAAATAATTAAAAAATGCATCAAATTTTTTCTTGAAGGGTCAATATCGGAATGAAAAAAAATGAAAAAGCAATTTTGAGTTTTGTCTCCAAAATTTCTTCGATTAGTCTCTAAAATCTCTTCAATTTTGGAGAGAACTTTTACGTGGGGTCCATCACTTTTTTTTTTCTTTATTTTTTTCTTTAGTTTTTTTTCCTCCCTACTTTTCTCACCATCCAAATAAGATAAATTTCATTTTTTTTCCTGTTTTTTCTCCTAATTTTTTTTCTTCCTAGTTTTCTCTCCATCCAAACATAGGCTCAATGAATTGAAGAGTTGGCACTCTCATGGATGCTTTGTATTTAAGACACTCATTTTATGCTCCATCAATTCCTTGTTTTCACTAAATAGTTAATAATATAGATGATTAATATATAGATAGGCCTATGGCAGACTCACCGAGCGTAGGTTTAATGTTATGTTTTATGTACTTAAATGTTAAATCATATCATTTTCTACAGCTCTTTGGCGACTCTTAATATATTTGCTGACTTGATGTCTATCATTTGTTTATAACAATTAAGGAGCTATCTATACCAATTAAAATTACCTGCATTTCTAGATATTTGCATTCCTAGATGTGTCTTTTTTCAGAGATGTATTTATATTTGTGGGTTACTGTTTGGCTTGTTTGTATTTAAAGACTACTAATATAATTCCTAAATATATTTGACTATCTAATACAGTGAGAGATAGAGCTGACGTGATAAGATTACATCCAATAATATTATTATATCATATTATATACCATTATATAATTGTTATAATGTACAGTTAATATAACTAAAATTATTCTATTATCATTTTATGCTATGTGATAATATAAAATTATATAATACATGGTTTGAGACAATATCAATTTGTACAACTAGCATATTATTTTATGTTAGACTAAAATGTACATTTAATTCTTAAACTTTAGGTGGCATTTCACTTTGATCCCTATACAATAAATTTTTTTTAAGATGTCCTTAAACTTTTATTTTTATTTTACTTTTGTCCCTGCTATTAAAAAATACTAACTTCATAAATCTTTTACAGACATGGCAGACCTACATGATGAAGGATGCTAAATTAACATTCTACATAGAAAATAGGCTTAAAGCGAATATATTAACTCAACTATAAAATACCCATTAAGCCAGCCCCTTTCCTTCTGCTAGGGTTACAGTGTTGATATTTTACCTTTCATCAACCCAATTTAAACTATAGCAGACCACTTCTAAGCCACCATCTTCGATCATTGTCTTTAGCCTATCTCACCATTGTCTCTCCGACCAGCCATCCCCTACTTCAACACTATTAATGCTTCCTCCAACACTTTTATAAATCTAGCTCCACCCCTTGCCTCTGCCACATGCTTGTCTCAAAAAACCTCATTACTAAAATCATTCCCATTATAAACCTATTGCAATCTAGCCATCATAAAAGCCTCAAGTGCTATCTGAGAGATCGATGCATAGAATAAAGGCCAGAATTGCTTCCTTAGGCTTAACCACCAAGGGTAGCTAGCCATCAAGGATGACCACCGTAAAACCTTAAAAGCCAATAAGGCTATATCTTAGTATGGAGATTATGTCCTTATACTCTAGATCAATAGACAAGCGATCTTATATGGATCAATAATCTTGTCTACTTCCTCCAATTGATCTTCGATCGAAAGTGTATTCCTATTTTGATGCCTCTCTCTCTTAATGGATAATAAGTTTGACTCAGGGTAGCTAGCCATCAAGGATGACCATCGTAAAACCTTAAAAGCCAATAAGGCTATATCTTAGTATGGAGATTATGTCCTTATACTCTAGATCAATAGACAAGCGATCTTGTATGGATCAACAATTTAGTCTACTTCCTCCAATTGATCTTCGATCGAAAGTGTATTCCTATTTTGATGCCTCTCTCTCTTAATGGATAATAAGTTTGGCTCATTGTTGAAACTGCAATCCATATACTTCTTCCGGCTAATCCATGATAGTAGGCGAATTCCTATTTTGATGTCTTTCTTTCTTGATAGATAATAAGTTTGGCAAAATATTTAATGAAGTTTTGAAGTTAAATTGATTCGTGTAGCTGATCCTTAATTTTAACTCCTTGATTTTCTCTTTCAAACATGACCATTCATTTCGAACTAATTTTGAAGAAGCAAATAGACTAGAGAATAACTTAACTCTAGTATTTTCTGAATAAAAGCAAGATGGCTACCTCACCCTTCCTTTCCATGAAAAGAAGCAAGGAAGAGAAAGTATACAACAAAAAATAAATTTGACTACAAGATAACAGTATGTAGATCATGAGTAGTATTTCGCTTTTATACGAATTCATGAGGCTTTAAGAATTAGTATTTTGGCCAACACATAAAGTGGTTTATCTCAACCAAGATAAAAGGTTGCATTTTTTTTTTAACAAAAATGATATTTTTGGATCATAGGCTAAACCTACTAAAACCTATACAAGATCGGCTCAACTCCCATTAGCCATCATTGATTCAAGAGGAGGAGGAGGCATCATTGGCAACCACTCCCCTTTGGACCCACCTTTAAAACCATCAGATATGTTCATAAGTCACTCAATCTTTTGCTCCTCAACAATCCTGAGAATCTGGACCCTCTCTCTATTAACTCCATTACCTGAACCAAAGGCAAAAGTCATGATTGGTGCTTGTTTCGCTTCTCTTCCTTGCGCTGCGACTTCTCATGCGTACTCCTCACTTATTAGACCATAACCTATACATGCTTCTTACTTTGTCCATCTATGGCTCCCACATGGGAGCCTCTTCTTCTGTCTGAATACAAAGGATAAAAATAGAGAGTAGGGTCAAGTGGGGGCTCCGCTAAGCCTATATAACATTGGCAACCATTCGATTCTACCACCAACCTTATGATGGCCTCATGATTATGTCATGAAGCCCTACCATGACCACATGACAATATGTAATGGAAGTGAAAGAATGAAATTTATTCATTGTAATTCAGATACAACCCCATTGGCTATCGTTGCAAGTAGAGGAGGCGTTGTTGTCACCGCCTCACCGCTCCCCTTGAACCACCTTAAAAACCATCAGATTTTGTTCATGGAGTACTTGATTTTTTGCTTCCTGATAATCTAAAGCCTCTCTAGCGGCTCTGTCACCTGAATCATGGATGGAAGTAGTGGTGGGTGCTTATTTTACTTCTTCTCCTCATGCTTCAACGCCCTTATACTTATCAATTCGACGAAGGGTCCGGTAAAAACTCTTCGTCATAGTCATCCTTTTTCGAAGAATTGCTGTTCACTCTAGACAATGAGATTGCCTCATTCCAGTTCGAAACTGGACCCAATCTCCTCCACTAAAGCCATCGCTACTTTGATCTAAGATCACTTACTAGGATTTTTAAGAAAGTTCCAAGTGGATCGATGCTCATTTAAAGGTTTAACTAATAGCAGACTACCACAAAAGATTTTCTCAATATAAGCATCTCGTTTTCATCACAAAAGCCTGCCATGTCACTAAAAGAAGTACGACGTTAAATTTTTTAACGATAAGGACTTAAGTGAACTTAAAAATTTACTTTAGGGATCAAAGAAAGTAAAATACATTTTATAGTTTAACAACTAAAAGTGTGCTTTAATCTTTATTTTATAAATAACTAGCATTTATAATATAATATATTGCAATAATAAGTTAATAATAATTATTATATTTGTATATTTTCATGTCATTATGATAGTATGTTATTACGTTGTAATCATATCATATATATTACTATATGACTTTATGCAATCAGCTATTTCTTTATCATATAAGAACTATCATAATAAGAATTATGGTGATATTATAATAATTTTGTATTATTATATTATCATAATAGTAACGTTGTACTATTATCAAAGAGAAAATGCGGCCACTTTTGACTGCAAGCAACCAAATACAAGCATTTGTTCGCCTGTTATTAGCATGCAGCGTCTGAAACTTTGATGCAGGAAATCAAATAGATCTTAAATAATTCGATATTTGACACCATTTTTTTTTCTCAATGCTCTTGCTGAAAAGAGGTTATGAAATTTGGCAGCTACCGCAGGAATCAATGGTTAAATTATCTCTTATGTTGCTCATCATTTCACTGAACGAAACTGATCTTAGTATTTTTCTTTTTGATATATATATATTTTTTTTTTTGAGCTATTCTTGCACTAAAAGTGTGTGACGGCTTATTTATAAAAAAAAATTAAAATGGAATTTTCAGTATAAACTTGGAAGTTAGCATTCATGTCATAATTCTTGGATGAGAAACAGCTGCTTTTCTAGGAGTGGTAGGTGAACGCGATAGGTGACTGGCAGCAGTGGAAGGGACACTGCATGTTCCAAATCTGAAGCCTGAAGAGCAGCGAAAGCGTCCTTGCCCGTGATGCCATGTAATTAAATTCTACAGGCTCTTGCATCGCGGGAGAGCGAGAGCGAGAGCGAGGGCGAGGGCGAGGGCGCTCGAGAGCAGCGAAAGCGTCCTGGCCGTGATGCCATGTAATTAATTCTGCCCCTCCACCGCGGTCGAGCGAGCGAGCCCGCGCGCGCGCTTTTGGGGCTACGCCAGTTACGAAGGGCCCACAAACCTTGAGGTTATTATTGGCCATCCAATCCAGTCCAACTCCGCGGGTAAATAAAGAGTGGGGTGCAGTGACCGGGTGTCTCGGGTTTTTCCGGAGACTTTAGAGTCGGTGGAGATCCGTGCACTTTCTGAAGAGAGGACAAGGGGGACGTGGTGCAATAGTATTCCGTCACGTAGGTTCCGTGCAGGATCACCAGGGACGCTGCCTTGATGCAAGTAAGGATGCAATTTAGGTCGATTCAATTCAAATTTGATCCCTCGAATCCGATTTGAAGTAGTACTTAAACTTATATTTATTCAACCCAAATTTGAAGGATTCAAATTTAATTTAAATTTAAAATAATTCAAATCCGATAATTTAAATTGGACTGATGAATAAATGTACATACAACTCTTGGTTCAAAATATGAAAACATCTGCAGTGAACTAACCAATGTAACAAAAATTAGGAACTACTTGAAAATTAAGTCCAGAGCAGTTCCATGTTTTTAATCCCCAAATTGCAATGAGTCTTGCTAAAAGTTTGGCTTTAATCCCCATGTTTTAAACTTGCATAGTTTCACCAACAATAGACATTCAAGTGGGCGTCTTTGATGAGTTGGAATGCACAAGCAGCACCACAGAAGTATGCTTCAGAAAAGAAAAAAATAAGTGTTGGGGGGGTAAAAATTTAACAGGACCAAAAATGAAACACGAATAGAGATGCAGATAGATTGCTTTTGTTGACTTGCAAAGATTTTAGTTAAAAATCATATTAAGTAGGACAAATTGATAATGATATCCTTAACTTGATTTATTGTGGTCATAATCAAAATTTCACATGGTTTCTTTCAATTCAGATGTGATATGCCATTCAAATTAACAAAATATTAATGCTGCAACTTTAGTCAACCAGTAAACCTGAAAGCAACTGATTTAAATTTATTAAAAATACAATACATGGGGCTAGTGCTTGAATGTGTAGAAAAAATATTGTTGAACTCTAATTTATATCTACCATAAAATTGCCATAATTTACTGCACCATGACTTACATTGGGGCGCATTTGTGAAATTGCTATGTTTTTTATGCCTTTGATTTTAAGAAAATTCAGCATACTTACTGTTTGGATTCATGATGTTATAGTAGGACAATTCACTGAATAAAAAAAGAAAATTTTATCACTAACATATCCTTGCAACAAACAGTTGTTGTACGTCACCAACGATGCCGATTGATAAGAGTTGTATACATAAGAAACGAAATTGTCCAGAATATGATGCCGGTATTAAGAAGTTCATAGAAAAGGCAAGGCTTCATGTTAATGAAGAAGGGAAGATACGTTGTCCTTGTGTGCGGTGTTATAATGGCAAATGGCATAAGCCTGATTTAGTTAAATTACACTGTATGTTAAAGGGTTTCTCGAAGACGTATCAGACGTGGTATTTTCATGGAGAACAGTTTGGAAGCAATGTCTCAGATGAAAATGAGAATGAAGATGATGACCCAGAAAGGGAACAAGATGAGATGGTCGAAGCATTGCAGGACATTGCTGGCCCAAGTGGTGCTCACACTGAGGTTGGCAATGATGATGACAATCCGATGATGTCTGACCATGGAAGGACCGATCACAGTAAGAAATTGGATGATCTTTTCAATGAGGTGGAATCCGAGCTTTATCCTGGATGTGAAAAGTTTTCTTCTTTGACATTCTTAGTGAAGTTAATGCACATTAAGGTCCTCAATCGGTGGACAAATAAGTCTTTCAATATGTTGCTTGAACTATTAAAAGAGGCATTTCCGAATGGTACTAGAATACCATCTTCGCACTATGAGGCCAAAAAGAAGATGAATGAGTTGGGTTTAGGCTACGAGAACATACATGTATGCAAGCATGATTGTGCTATCTTTTGGAAGGAGAATGCCTATTTAGAAAAATGTCCGGTATGCAACGAGCCTAGGTACCAAGTGGTTAAAGACAAAGGTAAGAAGATACCTTATAAAGTTATGCGGTATTTTCCACTCACACCTCGTTTGAAACGTCTATATGCCTCAAGATATACAGCTGAAGATATGAGGTGGCACTATGATAAGCGACCGATCACAGATGGGGTGTTACGGCATCCAGCAGATGGAGAAGCATGGAAAGATTTTGATCAAAAGTATCCTAATTTTGCCAGTGAACCAAGAAATGTAAGGTTAGGTCTTGCTTCAGACGGATTCAATCCATTTGGGAACATGAGTAATGCATACAGTATGTGGCCCGTCATTTTAGTACCTTATAACTTGCCTCCATGGAAATATATGAAAGAGACATTCTTTATGATGTCGTTGCTTATCCCCGGTCCTAAATCTCCAGGAAGGGATATGGATATATTTTTAAGGCCAATAGTGGATGAACTTAAACATTTATGGACCGAAGGTGTTGATGTATATGATGCATCTACCAAAGAGAGTTTTCGGATGCACGTAGCTGTTTTATGGACTATAAATGATTTTCCAGCATACTCGTTATTATCTGGTTGGAGCACAAAGGGTTATAAGGCATGTCCAGTTTGTAATGAGCAAACCTCATCCAAAAAGCTGAAAGACAAGATTTGCTATATGGGACATCGCCGTTACTTGCCTATTTATCACAAGTGGCGAAATAGTAGACTCCATGATGGAAGTAGAGAGCATGGAGTCAAACCAAAAATGTTGACCGGAGAAGAAATTTTAATGCAATTAGAACACATAGCTGCTGAACAGTCCGGAAAGCATCCAAACAATAAACATCGAAAGCGAAAGCGTGCACCAAATGAGTTGAATTGGTATAAGAAGAGCATTTTCTTCGAGTTGGAGTATTGGTCATCATTAAAATTGAGACATAACTTAGATGTAATGCATATTGAGAAGAATATTTGTGACAATGTCGTGGGAACTTTATTAAGCATCGAAGGTAAGACAAAAGACACATATAAAGCAAGAGAGGACCTGGCTTCAATGGGGATCCGAAGGGAGTTGTGGTTACAAACTCAAGGTAATAGAGTTTATAAGCCTCCTGCATCTTACACCTTAACATTAGATGAAAGAAGACAATTCTGTAAGTGGCTAAAATCTGTGAAGGTGCCCGATGGATATTCTTCCAATATTTCAAGGTGCGTAAATGAAGGTGATGGAAAGATATCCGGCTTGAAGACACATGATTGTCATGTACTACTTCAAAGATTGTTACCTATTGGCATTCAACCATTCTTGCAGAAACATGAGAGTAGTACTTTAATTGAGCTTTCTAATTTCTTCCAACAACTTTGTTCAAGGACATTGTATGTTAGGGATTTGGAGTTGTTACAAGAGCAGATTGTGGTGATCTTATGTAAGCTTGAACGAATTTTCCCACCAGCATTTTTTGACGTTATGGTGCACTTATCAATTCATTTGCCTTACGAGGCCTTACTTGCCGGACCTGTTCAAAGTAGATGGATGTATCCTTTTGAAAGGGCACTTGGTACGTATAAACAATACGTACGTAATAAGGCTCGTCCGGAAGGTTCAATTGCAGAAGCTTATGTTGTCAACGAGTCTCTAACATTTTGTTCAATGTATCTTCGAGGCATAGAAACAAATTCAATCGTCCGGAACGAAATTTTGATTCGGATAGCCATTTGGACAAGCAATTAAATATATTTGCAACTCGTTGGCGGCCTCTTGGAAAAGGAAGAATGGTGCATTTAGATGATAAAACTTTAAAACAAGTACATTGGTACCTCATCAATAATTGTCCAGAGGTGCAACCATTTCTCAAGTAAGTATACTTGTAAAATTATTTCTTCATATCATGCAATTTTCTATAGTGCTCATTAGCGTAATGTTCTCTATAGCCAACACATTGATCAGCTAAATCCAACTAGACCGGAACAACTGGACCAATTACAAAAGGAAAGATTTTTGGAGTGGTTTAAAAATGAAGTAAGCCCGTACATTCATTTATATTGTCAATTAATATATCATATGTCTTTATTTCAAATGACGTTGATGTTTGGTTTATCCAGATGTTAAATAAGCATTTTGCTGGGGCATCTGAAGCTACTGATGAGCTTTATTCATTGGCTATTGGTCCCGACAGTCGTGTGTTCTCGTATACTGGCTGTGTGGTGAACGGCGTTAAATTTATCACTGTTACTCGGGATGTCGGCCATAAAACACAGAATAGTGGCATTTGTGTTCCCTCTACTCATCTAGGAGAAGAAATTAACTTTTATGGTATATTATTAGAGGTCCTTGAATTTCATTTTGTTAAAGGTTGTAAGGCGATAATGTTCAAGTGCAAATGGTTTGAAACTGAACCAAAGCACAGGAGAATGCAACAACATTATAATATTACAAGTATAAATATTAGTTCAGAATGGTACAAACATGAGCCATTCATTTTAGCATCACAAGCTGAAAAGGTTTTCTACTTGGATGATTTGAAGAACAATTCTAATTGGAAAGTGGTATACAAGGTTAGTCATCGTCATTTGTGGGATATTCCAAAAAAGGATGATGATGTTCAGGAAGAAGTATATCAAGAAGATGATTCAGCAGCCCTTCGATTCACATGTGAGCAACCTAACATGGACTTAATAACATCTCGGCGTACGGACACTGATGCTGAAATAGTTGCAATTCAAGAAAACATTAGAGGTCAAAGTGATGTCGGTCAAGATGACTTTATATGCGAAGATGTTGAGGAGGACGACACACTAGCTGATTATGACAGTGAGGGATCTATACATAGTTCTGATATGGAGGATGATGAAGAAAATGAGCATATTAGTGATGACAGTGATTAATTTGGTAGCATTCATTTTTTTTAACTTATTATAACTATATGTTCTTATACTTTCTTATTTGTTAATTCTAGTTTGTATGTTTGTTTGCAGATGTCTTCGAGAGATACTCCTGCTACATCGAGGCGAGATGATTATCCTAACATTCCAGCTCTGACAGAGGGGTCATCTGTCGGCGCATCATGTATAACTCTACTTTAAACTTATATTATTTGGCTATATTTCTTTATGTTATTTTGCACTAATTTAGTTCATTATGTTTTGCAGCTACATCATCAAAGAAGAAGGGCCGAGGTCCTGCTCGCGGTTACAAGTCCGCACATCTGATTGATACGCGTCGTGGACAGAAGTTGCCTATTCTTCTGCCACCTGAGGTTGGACGACCATTAGGAGAGTTTCGCTCTGAGTTTCTGACCGAGATAGGAGTGGTTGTACGTGACATGGCACCACTTGCGGTCAGGAAGTGGAGTGAGATCACTGATGCACAGAAAGCATCTATGATCGATCGACTTCAGGTCAGTATAATTGTATTAGATTACTTTAGATTACGTTTAATGTACTTAATATACCTTATAACTTTTATAATATATATATATATATATATACTTGCAGGAGAAGTTCGATCTTGATATGAATTTAGATCATATTAAAAAAGGTATTGAGTTTCAAATGAATAAAGTTTATCGAGAATTTAGATATCGGCTTCATATCCACTTCATTAGTCACGGTGGGGACACAAGTGTGAGCTTAGCAAAACAAAATAAGCCATCTCGTGTCTCGCAGAGTGACTGGGACTTTCTATGTGATTACTTTTATTCAGATGAGTATAAGGTAAATACATCCATACAAATATTTTAATAGTTTATATTTTTTATAAACTCATGTAACCATTTTCATTAATTCTTTGATGTAGAAAAAATCAGAAACAAATAAATCTAATCGGGAATTGCAGCCATATGCTGCTCTCACTGGATCGAAGTCTATACCGGCTCACTCTTATGATATGGTAAGGAATACTGTGAACCTAGTGCTTTTATATTTATGTATTTTGTGGTCTGATATTGTTGTAGTGTTATAAATCTAGTGTAGTCATTTCTCACTCTCTTCTTCCTAGTTTTACCATGCATCCATTTCAATGTAGTCATTTCCATGACAATCCAACAGATAAATATGTAGGCTTTATTATTATTATTGTAATAATAATAATAATAATAATAATATAATAATAATAACCCACATTCCTTCGTATCTTTTCATCTAGACACTGTGCAAGTCTGCATAAAACTCAAAGATGCACTTTCTTTCATGGCATCTCAGCTTCAACAGCCATTGAGCTTAAGTGTATAGAAAGTAGCAATACAGTAGCAACTGGATTGAACAAACTTTCGGCTTCAAACAGCTAGCTGATACCAATAACGCTTCCTTTAAGCTGTGAGCTGTGAAATTAATGCCCCATTCATTACACCCCTCCTCTCCTTGCGTGAGGTTTTGGGTTCCAGAGTATTTGCTAGCCTTTTAGTCAATACTTAGACCTGGATAATTAATTACTGTTGGAGTAGTTTCTCCCTTCTTCCCCTAAAAAAAAAGTCTCATTCAAGTCGATCTTCTAAATGTTCTCAATTTATTTTGCTTATGTTCAAAAAATTTTGGATAATTATAGAATGATCTCTCTCTCTCTCTCTCTCTCTCTCTCTCTCTCTCTCTATATATATATATATATATATATATATATATATATATATATATGAGAAAAGGAGAGGGTGAAGCGCCACCCAGATTCCACTAAGCAAATGAAATCAAAGTCAGATTTTAATCTCGTCACTGTGATTTTTGTTTCTAATGGTGTCTGAGGCTTGGAATTTATGATTATTTCTTAGCATTATCATATATTAGAAATTTATATTTAGAACCTTTAATTAGTAGGGCTTTAAATTGTTAAAATAAGACATAGAAGAAATTAAAATGCAACTACATCTATTTAGCTTCTTTTACATGAAAAAAAACTAAGAGAAGTAGAAGCTCAGCCAAATATCAAAGTGAGGGAAGTATTGAATTCAGGTTAGTTCTATATTTTACTCACTCTGTGATCTGGCGCTATACCTCTTGATTCAATTATGCATGCAGAAAATTTCTTGAGATATATGAAATGTCACACGCATTATTGTAAACTACAAAATTTGAAAAGCACTCTTAAGACGGTAGGAGCCGTCCAAATTTTAAGTGGGGTTGAATTGCCTACATTTTAGCCCATAACATGACTCCTTCCAAATTTTAAGACGGTAGGAGCCGTCCAAATTTTAAGTGTAGATGTCAAGTTTTATTAGGATCCCAAGCCCAACAGTTTTATCTGATGAAGGTTTCTTTAGAATGAAATTATACTTTGGTAAAGCTCGACAGAATTAATAGTTTTATTTGTGTTGAGAATCTTTTAAACTGATTTTAGAGAATTTCTGGTAATTGCAGTGATAGGCTGCTTTTCTAAGCAATTGAAGACACTGTCACTATTGTTCTGTCTTGGAAGCTGCATGAATAATCTTGTCTATACAATGAATGCAAGATTAGCACATCTGGGTTTGATATCTTTCAAATTTTGAAGTGCGTTATGAAATCAATCTTTTACCGAATGAATTTGTTGTTCTTTTTGTTAGCACGTTTGCTACCAAATTTGTGCTTAAGGGCATCACAGGATGTCAATGAGCCTTATATTATTACACGAAACTGTAAATAAATGCATGCAGAAAAAGGTTTGCTTTGAATTTGTTGAAGTTGGAATCCCCTATGTTAACAACCAGAGAGGTAGGTTATTTATATAAAGCTTAATTTGTTTTACCGTTTACATATGACGTGCCATCCAAAATTAGTTTGCCAAATAACCTATCTTCCTTGCAGTCAAATTGATTTATCTAAACCCAGAATCAAGGGGTTTGTGTGTTTGAACACTGTGATCTTATTTGTTATGTATCTAGGGTCTCCCTTTACCATCCAATATTTTGGGCTTTGGCTGTGTAACTTATGGCTAAGTTGGTAAAGAATGAAGATTGTTCTTTCATTAACGCTATGAGTTACATCGATCTTATGTATTCTTGAGGTGAAACAATATTATGATGTGATCTTAGAGAGAGAGAGCACAACATAGAGAGAGAGCACAACATAGCAGTTGAGAAATTTTTTTTTTTTTTTTTTTTTTTGTAGCAGGGAGTATCGGCACGTGGTTACTTATTTAGCATGTAAATTATCCTGCATTCCTTGCTCCTTGTTTCCCTTTAAGATGTTCTGTAAAATTCATAGAGGAGACATGTTCAGCTACTAGATGCCAGTTGATGGATGAGAGAGAATTTGGGACATTTCCTAGGATGAGCCATTGTGTTATTCCTAAAACTTGAGTAATGTCAAATAGCAGTGACATTAATGGAGCATCATCCTACTTGAAGCTTTGCGGTTATGACATTCTAGTTTATGTAATTTTATGCATATGTATGTATTGGGTTGTTTCAGCTCCTAGTTTTCCTATCCTTTAACCGAAACATTAATTCTATTGGGTTTGTAAAAATTGGAAGGAATCAATCCAATCTTATTAGTAATCATGTGCACCCCTAGTTGAAATGTTCTAATGTTTAACTTACAACTGTCTAGGTTTTTTTCTTGAATTATCAAATTATAAAATAATATTACAAGATATTTTAAGCTCTCTCCATGCGTAACTCTGGGTTGTTAGATCGGCTTAGTAATCTCCATTGATACATTGATAATTGTATTAGATTATTGTCTTAAATTATTATTTTAAATTATTATTGTTTCTTTTCAGAGAGATCCTGTTACGGGAGAGGAGCCATCAAGACTTCATCTGTGGAATACTCTTCATTTTGATAAAAAGAAGAATCAATGGATAAATGAAAAAGCTGAAGAAACCCATGTAAGTTTTATCAATTAAAAATATAATATTATTGAATGTAATATTTTATACTAAACATATTGAATTTGTTTTCTTTTCATTGCAGGCACAGTTAATAGAGCGACTTTCCTCATAGGACTCTACAGTAGAACCAATCAATGAGGATGCCATTTTGGAGGAGGTTTTAGGCTCTAGATCTGGTTATAAAAAGGATGGGGTCCATTACCGAAGGGTACATCGAGAATTAGAGGTAGTTCTTCATCTTCTGAAAACTCACAATTAAAGGGTGAATTACATGAGTGCCGAGAGCTCATCGCTCAGCAAGAGAATAAGCTTGCTTAACAAGAAGATAAGCTCGCTCGGCAAGAGGATAAACTCACTCAGCAAGAGAAGACTATCCAGGATCTAAAGGTGACGACTGCTGAGCTCACTACTTTCATGCGACAGTTAGTGCCTGGATATCATCCTAGTGGATCCCAGCAGACTTCACCTCCATAGTATATGTATTTTTTTTAAATTATGTATTTTTTGAAACATTGTATATGATGATTTTATTGAAATGAATGAAAACTTTTATTAATTTATTTTGTGAAACTTTTATATTAGAAAATTATTTCTAGTATCGTTGCTTTAATATTATATTATTGTAATAGGTGCAATACAAAAAAATATTAAAATAAAATTTTAATATTTTTAAAATTTAAATAAAACCTATTACAGTGACTTATTTTTGTCGTAATATCAACCTATTATGGCGAAAATAAGTTGCTGTAATAGGTTTTTATTTAAATTTTAAAAATATTAAAATATTATTACGGTGACTTATTTTTGCCGTAATATCAACCTATTACGGCGAAAATAAGTCGCCGTAATAAGATTTTAATTAAATTTTAATATTTAATAAAAACCTATTACGGTGACTTATTTTCGCCGTAATAGGTTGATATTACGGCAAAAATAAGTCACCGTAATAATATTTTAATATTTTTAAAATTGAAATAAAAATATATTACGATGACTTATTTTTACCGTAATAGGTTGATATTACGGCAAAATAAGTCGCCGTAATAGGTTATTACGATAATATATTAATACGATGATTTGTAATGTATTACGATGAATTTTTTATCATCATAATAATTTATTACGATGACTTTTGTACCTGTTGCGATGAATTAATTCGTCATAATAAGTCATTTTTTTTGTAGTGCTAGAGGGCTTACTAAGTTATTGGCAGTGACCAACCTCAACTAGAACCTAATAAGCACCCTCAAGACCTCTAGAACAAACTAATTGAGGTTGCACATTAAGATGAACAACCTAAGGAGCCTCAAGCAACAAAATCAATCGTCATGATCAGATGAGCACTCCGACCTAAAAACTCTCGTGACTACTTGATATAAAATAAATCGGATATTGAAAGAGATATAGTAGAGAATCAGGGTGGTCTAAAATATGTCCAAGGTAATAGACAGACCTAAGCAAATCTAACCAACCACTTCCAAGGCTAACCTCAATCGGTAAAACTCGAGTCGCAAACTCCAACTTAAGAAACTTGACCCTAGAAGACATCTCCAACCACATCCCAAGTTGATATAAGATCTATGAAAGATCTTTTTGATGTCCTAGATGTTGAGAAATATGTCCCAAAGCCAATTGTCTAAGTTGTAGACGGTTATGCTCATTGTAATTGTATATGAACTTTATAATAAATAAAAGTAATTTTTGGCAGTTCATCACATTTACATTTTTCTGTAAAAAGCTCTTATGTGATGGAGTCCTTAGAACTACCTTGCATTCGATATAGAGAGGATATATCGAGTAGTTCTTAAAACTGTTTGCAACCAAAGGATACATTGTTATAGGACAACAACGTATCAAGTATAGGTTGATGTATGTCATAAGGTTGGTTGTCCTTTTGACCAAGGAGTGTGAAGATACTGGTATGGCATACTGTGAAATGTATGACATTTCATTAAACGTGACCCATCTGCGGAGCTCTCTTCTACCAAGGATTGCTCGCAAAGGGATATAGATATAAGTATCCCTCAAACCTAAGATCACCATGGTAGCTTACAAGCAACTCACTGTGCTTTAGTGCGGGACTACCTAGATTTCTAATCTAGTGACGAAAGATATCTTGGTATAGTCAAGTACTTATGGAGCAGTGGTGGATCAAGATGGGATTGACCTCTCCAAATAGTTTAGATTAAATGTCTCACTATATCTCAACTTAGCAAAACCTTGGCCAAGATAGTTCTTTTGAGGAGTCACAGAACTTGTAAGGTTGAGGCATATTATGGATGTGTTGATTAAGGATTGGCAGTTAAACCCTAAGTCATTCTGAGCATTATGAGGTCAAAGGGATGAATTATATGGTAACCATATGCTAAAGGATTTAGATTATTGCTTTGTAATCTTCGACCTATCCAGACGTTGGGAGTTATTGCTAGATGGCGACTTTGATTAGTGCTAAAAATATTCTGGTACTATCGGCTTAGTGTTTGAACCTATGGGGTCATACACCATAGGGGTTTTCTTTCTGATCTAAAGGTTGATTGATGATTGAGTCAAGCCAAATATGTTTTGATTTTGGGTCCAATTGGAATGGACTTAATCATGCACTCTTTTTTCCTTTTATTGCATTCGAATTTGAATTTCAAATTCAAATTTAAATTTTTTCTAAAATTAGTCTTGAGTTTAAATTTGGAATTCTTTTTAAGTTAAATTTAGAATTTAGATTTAATCATATTACGGGTTGGAATTTGGAATTTAAACCTAGAACTAATTGGAACACTTAAAGCTAAATAAGTTTTTCACCTTAACCCTCTCCTCAAGTCCCTCCACCTTCTAAAACGTAAAACCTCTCCCTATCCCTCCACCTTCCAAATCTCTTTCACTCTTCACAAATCCTTCCACCTTTCAAACCTCCTCCATGCTAGCCTTTATAAGGGTTATTTTAGACGGTAACGATAAGAGAAGTTTTTTTTTGAGGTTTTACTTTAGAAAAATGTTTTCTACTTGTGTGGGGTATTATAAGGATTAAGGTTTCAGGTGTGTAGAGAGTAGTTTGGAAAAAGGTTCCTCTTTCACCTCTACTAGTTCTCTTTCGGCTACACTACAAGACCGTCTTGCTGTCCAAAGGGATAAGAAGGAGATTAGCCTTTGTGAATCCTAAGGAGCTAGCACTCCGAAGGATTTGATCAGGAAAGAGCCCTAGTGTGAACTACCTATAGAGGCCATACGCATGTGTGACTTAAGATGCTCTTCTCTTCAACCATCTAGCAGTTTGCAAAGGTAAAGTACCTTACTGTTATTTGATAATGATCAAATCATTAACATAAAATGGTTTTATGTTTTGCTTTCTAACTTTTTAATATCATTTACATGCACTATTATCCTATTAGTTCCTGATATAGGTAGATAAATAAATCGATTTGATCGATTTATCATTATTTCTGCTACTTTATAAAATAATAATAAAAAAATTAAAAAATAGATCCGCCTACATTGGTTTCCTTACAATGGTATCATAGCATGGTTCTTGTAACATGATAATAGTTGCATGTTAATATGATATTTTGAGTTTTCTTCTTACTAAAGTACTTGGATTGGATGGATTCATCAGGCCGTCTAGTCATAGGAGAGAAGTAGGGCTTAAAGACCCTCTCTTCCCATTCAATGGGGTCTCCTATGGTGTGTATGGATGCCACTTATGTCATGACCCATGAAGAAGAAAAGTGAAGAGACTGTAGATTAAAATTGGTTTAATCTTATTTTTGGGTGGTATGATCATAAACTATTTTAATTTTTATAAAATTTGTTTTACATGTTAAATTGAAATCATTTCAATTTAAGAGTTTATTGAATTTAATTAAAAAATTAAAGTATCTTAAATGATGAAGAAATCTAGAAATATGATTTAAAGATCTTAAGTCATTTGCATAAGCTTTAAGGGTCATGGGTTAGCTTGAGTTAAATCCTTAATTAGGTTAGACCTAAGTTTAGATTAATTAGACTAAAAATAAAACTTAAATCTAATCAAAAGTTGAGTTAGGTTACATTCTCTTTAGATCCCTCTAATTAGTTAAATTGATCAGTCCATAAATCTAAATAGACCTAATTTGTGGTTCAGTGGTGAGCCCAAGTTTTTAGGCTAATCTAATCAAATCTGATAAACCCATCCCATGATCTCACTTACTTGATAAATATGGTCGATCAAAATTGATTGGGTAGCTCATTGATTCGAGTTAGCCCATATCACCTAAGGTGAATCAGTATGACTGATTTAGGTACCCATGGACCAATTGTTCAAAAATCATTCTACAAGTTAGTGGAAGAATTCTTGATTATGGTCCATGTATTCTCTTTTATATGTCACACATTAAAGTGAAACCCTCTAAATTATTAGGTCCTTAAAAAGATAAAGTTATGGGGATAACTAAGTCTTAGCCTTCCATTAATTGGATAGTAATGGGTCCAATAGTTTGGTGATCATTGGCAGACCCAAAGGTCAAATGTTCATCAAGCTATTTGAATTGCCAATCCTAATATGATGGCTCAATGTGACTCTCTTAACGATGGTCAGGTGAGCCAACCAAAGTCGGGCTTGACTATTCATTGGTTAGAAGCATTGAATTTTGTCATGTTAATGGTTGGACCTAACCAGGACCTTCAATAGAAGGCCCAAAGGCTGATTGAAGTGCACCCTAGGGCAAAATTAATTACTAGAAGTTACTTGAAGAAGTAATCGATTAAAGAACCTACCTTTAGATGTGCATGGGTGAGCCGGCCAAAGTTGGGCTCATGTATTATCTATTGGATTCTAGTATCCACTAAGAGGTTAAAAGTAATTCCTCGGATTGGAGGTAGAGGCTGCCAGTCTGAATAAAATAGTGGGAGGACCTTTAGACTAAAGTCCATGTATTTAGGATAATAATTCATATACAATAATAGGTTTTTGATTTTCCTTTCAGATAATGTTTACCAACTTGTTGCTCTGTTCGTTGCTTGATAATGAAAAACTTATGGGTTCCAACTTTGATAGCTGGTATCGAAGGCTCAGGATTGTCTTAGAGCATGAACGGATCCTTTATGTAATAACGGATCAAGCACTTGAAGTCCCTACTCCTAATGCTCGGGATTCGATCAGGGATACTTATCAGAAGTGACTCTCTGATCGGACCACTGTCCGATGCGTAATGCTAGCAGCGATGAACGACGAGTTCAGTCGCAAATTTGAGGAAGCCTAGTCAGAAGAAATTCTTCAAAAGTTGAAGGAATCCTTTGGGATACCAGATGACGTTGAGAGGTACAAGGTCTCTTGTGCCATCTACAACGTGCGGATACGTGATAAAGCCTCGGTCACTTATATGTATCGTATATGATTGAGATGATTGAGCGCTTGGGCAAACTCGGTTGTCCCATGCATGAACAATTTGGGAAAGAAGCGATACTGAATTCTCTGCCTCCTTCCTATCTCGACTTTCTCAATCATTATAAAATGAATAAACCTGAAGTAAACTATCATGGTCTATATCATGGTCTACTTGGTTTACTACAGACTTATGAGAAAGATCACCAGCTCAATAAAGGGATGGAGAATTTAGTAGAAGGTTCTTTGGAAAGTTGTCGTCCCTTTAAGAAATGGAAAAAGAAAAATAAAAGAAAGAAGGTGCAAAATGCTATGACCAGTCAGGCTAAAAAGGTTGAAGCTGATCAGAGTAAAGCGAAGTGCTTCTTTTGCAAGAAGCAGGGTCATTGGAAGAGAAACTGTCCTCTTTATATTGCATCCCTTGACCCAAACAGGTCCAAGAAGAGGAAACAACAAGGAAATGCTGAACAAAGTATTTATATGATAACGCCTTGTAATTTCTCTATCTATGATATTACTAATTGGGTATTGGATACCGGAAGTCCAATTCACATATGCAATTCTCTGCAGGGACTTCAAGTTAGTAGAAGATTTGAGGATAATGAGAGATTCTTGAACGTGAAAAATGAAAGCTAAGTTCCAGTCCTGGCATTGGGAATCGTCAAACTTGTTTTCGAGTCTTGTACAATCGTTCTAAATGAATGTCATTATTGTCCATCTTTCATTTTAAATGTCATTTTTGTAGCCAATTGGCCTTTCTAATCATGAACTATCAATAAAGAATGACATTTGTAAAATCATTATGAATGATTATGTTGTGATGAATGGATATATGAGTAATGACAACTGTAGCTAGATAAGAAAGAGTTTATTTGTAGTCATAGTTTGAATCTCCTTTGCTATGTGGAGAAGTGTGACCCAGTGGCTAAGATTTCTTGGATGGGCCAATGAATTTGCCGCCCAAAGGAGACATGCCGGAACATCTATGTCACATATAAGGTCGGAAAAAAGTCTTTGTGCATCGGCCTTCGATGCATAAAGCGCGCACACTGACTGAGCACTCGTGCAAGTGCGCATGCCATGCTTCATTGGGCCACAATGCACTCCGCATGTGTGCTCACATGGGCGTGCAGCCAATGCGCTTATGCACAAAGCGTTTTCCACAAGGTCGAAATGGTGTCCACCACGTTCTCTCTTGATATTGTGGCGTAATGTTTCCCCAGAAACCTAAGGATCTTGAACAACACCCTTCGCCACCGAAGCCTCGATTCCAAACAAATGCTGCGAAGGTTAAAGCCCTCGAGGGTTACATAGGCTCTTCATCTCAGCATCATATTTTGCAGCCAAGCCAACAAACATCTGTTGCCAACCTGAATAAGAATTGTGCATAAAGTGCCAGCAACTCGGTCATAAGATGATCATTGTGCTGCAAAAAGTAAGACCACGAGAATAATGCCAATGCCAAAGGTGCAGCCTTTATAAAAAAGCCTAAAAGTATGTCAAGTGCTTCATATATTGACTAGCAGCTACGAAGCAGCTCAAATGCAGCTTGAGAGCCCTATTTCGCAAATATTGGGAATCAACGCTTCTTTATAAAAGATGGCAGCGTTCAGCTAGGAAAATTTTTAAAAAGAAGATGACTCGAAGTTGAAAAGGAGACATTTAACTCTTGACTATTTTGGGGAGAAGATGCCAACTCAAATGTCTGTGTACGCTGGTCAGCGTGATACAAAGGGAGCAGAACTTATTTAAATCTCAACCAAGCCATACTCGGCAAATTTGGGAATTGATGTTCGTTCCTCTATAAAAGATAGCAACATTAAGTTAAAGAAATGTAAACAAGGTTGATAGCTTGAATTTGAAAAGGAGAAACTACACCCTGGCTATTTTAGGCAGATGATGACAATTCAAATGTCTATATACAACACTCAGTGCGATACAAAGGGAGCAAACTTATTTAAATCTCAACCGATCTCTATAATATCGTTCTTCCACATAAAATTAGGCTACCTGAGTCTATTCTCTGCCTCTGCCTCTGCCTCTCAAAGAGGAGATCTTCTTTGTGTTGCAAGGCCAGGTACTCGTCCATATCAAATTTGTACCCTTCTGCTCCACCATAGGAACTGCTCCGGTGGTTAACTGCATCACCAAGTCTGTCGCCTTTCTTGTCTCCAGAAATCACAGAGGAGCCCTGATTGGCTTCAGGGCTCCAACTCCCAAGACTACTACTGATGAGTTTCCCGCTTTCTAATCCAGCACTGGCTTCCTGAAATATATTATATCACGAAGAAGACATTATTCTGCAACTCAACTAGCCAACGAGAATTTGATACTTCAAAAGCAATACGAACTAAGTGCAAAATAATAGTTAATCTGCAAGATTGTAACGAGCAAATGTCTGTATGCATCAATACATGGTAATAATAATATATGCACAAATTGTGAAAAATATAATCCATGCAGAAAACATTTGTCACAATGCTTGGAAACCAGGCAAATCAAGGTTAAAAAGAAAAGCCCGCAAGTCAAGGCTAGAAAGAAGAGTCACAATAAATACCAGCCAGTCTCCCACAAAATCATATCTACCACCATAGGTTAGATCTGGGATAATGAATATTATGCAATGAGCTACAAATAATAATATGCCCTTGTAGTTCAGCACCACATTTATTGCATTATTGTCTCATACAATTTACAACACGTACAAGATCTGGAAAATCTAAAGTTGTTGTCAAAGAAATACTTAAGATCCCGCCATCACATTCAACAGAAGCATGGAAAAAAAATGTTCAAGAAAAGAACGACAACAAAAATAACCACCTGGACTGAAGGGGGCAAAATATTTCCCGATGCCACTAGCACATCTGTCTCAGTTTTGCATGGTGAAGGTGTGTCATTACTGGTTTCCCACTGCAGCCAAGGAAGCACAACACCATCTGCCTCAACAGGTAGTCTAGTATCTTTTGTCAAACTTGCAGGTGTTTCTGGTACTATCAAGTCTCTTATTATCGAATTTGTATCACTTCGTTCTCCATCAAAGGAAGATAGGTCAGTATCTTCAACATTTGATAGGAAATCTTCAAAATATCTTTCTGCCTCTTCAGTCAGACGTTTAGACAACCTTGTTCTTTCATTGCTCCTCTGATATATGTTCAACCAAAAATGATAATGTCATAACCAAAACAAAAAAAAAAGATGATGAATTCGCTATGAAGGATGCTTAAGAGGTTGGTTACCTTTCTAGATCGCAAGGGTCTTTCTGGAACAGCAGTTTGTTTTGGTGAAGGAAGCAACTCAGCAACAATTTTTGTAAGCTCCTGACCACGCTGCTCCTCAACTGCTAACTCTGCCAGTAATTCCTGCATCCGCTTCTCTGACTGGAAAAATAAAGCAACAAAAATGTATTTAAAGATGTGCAGCAAACTATATAAGCAGTTGCTATAATTTTAGAATAATAATCTAAATTTTAAACATAACATTATATTTCTTTTTTTCTATCATTAAAAAAAGTGTAAAAGAACATAATATTATCAAATTCTATGATGCATTATAGCAAAATATGTTAATTAAGAAAAAGTAGGCATTTCAAAATTAAAAGAATGTTAAATGATTGGAGAAAAAACATATTAATACCTATATATAAAAATAAAGAAGATATTCAAAACTGTGCAAATTATAGAGGGATTAAGCTGATGAGTCATATAATGAAATTATAGGAGAGTAATAGAAAATCGAATAAGAGCTGAAACTTTGGTGTCAAATAATCAATTTGGATTTATGCTTGGAAGATCGACCATGAAAGCTATTTATTTATTAAAAATATTGATGGAGAGGTATAAGAAAAAGAAAAAAAGATATTATATGGTCTTTATTGATTAAAAAAAAGCATATGATAGATTACCTAGAGAAATAATATGATGAGTTTTAGAGAAAAAAGGAGTTACCAAAAGGTAAATAGAATTGATAAAGATATGTATGATAGAGTAATAACTATTGTTAAAACAACAATAGAAGAAACTAGTAAGTTTTCAATTACTGTAGGTTTTAATCAAGGATCTATCTTAAGTCCGTATTTTTTTGTATTTGTTTAGATGAATTAACCAAGCATATTCAAAATGATATCCCATGGTGTATGTTATTTGCAGACGATATAGTGTTGATTGATGAAACTAAATCTTAAGTAAATATTAAGCTAAAGATTTGGAGAGAGGCTTTAGAATCTAAAGGTTTTAAAATTAGTAAAACTAAAACTGAATACATGAAATGTAATTTTAGTGGAAGTAGAAATACAAATAAAGAAATAGTAAAGATTGCAAGCTAAAAGGTACCAATGAGTGAAAAATTTAGGTATTTAGAATCAATTATCCAGCAAGAAGATGAAATAGGTGAAGATATGAATCATAGAGTTAAAGCAGGATGGATTAAGTGGAGGAGTGCTTCAGAAGTATTGTATGATCGATGCATCTTATTAAAATTAAAAAAAAAATTTATAAAACCGATATTAGGCCAGCTATGCTATATGGTACAAAGTATTGGGTAATACTGAAACAATATGTGAATAAATTAAGTGTAACAGAAATGCACATGTTAAGATTGATATGTAGTAAAACTTTAAAATTAGAAATAAACATATAAGAGAAATGATAGGAGTAGCTCCAATTGAAGATAAAATAAGAGAAAATCGATTACAGTGGTTTGAACATATACAACGAAAACCTAGAAAGAGTGATCTTTTAACAATCCATGGTAAGGATAGAAGTAAAGGTAGACCTAAACTAACATGGATAGAAATAATTAAAAAAGATATAACTATTTGTAATTTGAATGTCGACTTAGTCCTGAATAGAGCAGAGTGAAGGAAGTAGATTCATGTAGCTGACCCCATGTATTTGGAATAAAGCAAGATATTTTGACTAAAAAGATGAGAGACCAGCAACCAAGAGAAGGAAACTACTGATTGGTGCAGAAACCTCAGTCCCAACCTACATCCAAATGAAATATAGCAGTTTACCAATCCTAGGTGACTTCAACTTCATTGCAAGTGTTTGGTATCCTCAGTATGGAAAGCAATGAAGGAAGAAGATCAATAGTGGAAAATACATGTAACCTAAAACCAGTAGATGCTTGGAAAAAAAAGAGCAAAAAGAGTGAGTAAGAATATTTTTTTCTAGTGTATGTCTAGATTTGTTTCCCATATTCCCATGCATTTCTTACACTTCACAAAAGTGCACTACATCAAGGGAGTTGTAGTGGGATGCATACCAGGATCACAGAATAGACAGACTACTTCACTATCATGAATTAACTACACAGGTTATTGAAAGACATTACATTCTACATTGACACAAGCATCAAAAAGGATTCGCCATCATGCCTGTTCCAATTTGGTGGTGTAATTCCTTCTGATATCAGCAATAACTTGGATAACATTCGAACTCTTTGCCTGCTTCTCATTGTCATTGAGGATTGTTGTGGGTTCTGTTTTAGTCATGACCTGCATAAACTACAAGTTTGATTAGCATAGGAAAGTGTATCTCATATCTATATGACTATAAAAATGTAGATGATTATATGACAATGATTATAAGACAATCAAAAACTATAATAAATGATTATAACAAGAACAAGCTTTTTCAGACATTCATGTCAGAAAAAGCCACAACTAATAAAAAGATGGACAAAAATGTTGTCACGTAACAAAAATTGAGACATGAATTCAGTAAGAACACAAGCCTTTGCAAGTTCTGTTCTGATCTCTTCTACTGCATGTCTCACTTCTTTGCGCATGACTTCATATAATCCGGTCCCCTCCTCATCCCTAATGGGATGTTCCAACTGACATCGGAAACCACAGAATTTAGATGCACAGGCTGGACTGAATAAATTTGACTAATTGATTGAATTCTATCCCTTAAGATCTTACCACAGATATTGAACGCTAGCTCATTTAGACTGTTGAACTCAAGCGGTAAAACTAATCAACTAGTAAAACCAACCTTTTCCTGGGCATAAACTGCCCGGATTGTTTTCTCAGTCCCACTTTTACTTGAATGAACCTCCCGTGTTTCATCATCAGTTAGCGAAGAAGATTGGCTCTGCGAAAAAATGAGAATAATGGGGAAGAAAAGAAAGGCACATATATTCAACTTTTCCAGTTTTTCAAGATTATTTAAGCAAATCAATACTAAAAACAAACAGTATGCTAATCAGTATCAACACATTCTAACAAAACCCATACTCAAGAAAAACAAATCCTTTTCATCTATTTATATGATCTCCTATTTTTATTATTGTTATTTTTATCTAACACTCACACCACCACCAATGAGAGGAAAATGCATAATAATCATATAATTTTAGATTGGAATAATTACCGAATAACTGTCATGTGACTGTAAGAAATCTTTTTGACTAATAGATCTTCTCAAAGCATGACCTGTATGTGCTAGGTTTTGCAGTGAAAGCTGCTGGGAGCTACCATTACTGATACTTCTCCACTTGGTTTGTCTGATTGTGTTGTTACAGAGGTCTAAGTCATTCTGCAATTGATAAAATGAATTAATTAGCCTTTCAAATGATTATCTTCTAGAGGAATAATGAAAATCTGTGTTACAACCATCAGCAGGTGGCCAGACCCAAAAATTTCTTATACCAATTGCAAATTTGCAATCAACTACAATACAGTTTCTAAAAGTGCAGAGACAAGGATAGATCGTGTCCATGATACAAGAGCTCTTAGCAATACAAAACCCCCTAGGAAGTGAGATAAATTGTTCACAGTATTCCACAAGCTCATAGAGACCAAGGCATGCCATACCACATAATATTATCATATCATATATTTATCACATTTCTAAAAGATGATACTTTTTGACAGATAAATATGACACAACACAGCACAACTGGACACTCCATTTTAATGTGCCCAGAGATGATAGCAAAAAATATCTGACACTTGGCTTTTTTTTTTTGGGTAACATGCTGGAGATTCTTAGTTTCCCGTGCCAGACATTGTCATATATTTTTTATATAAATCTGATACCAAACAAAGTGTCCTTAATTTTTAATATAAAGTTACCAAGATTATGTGTACACTCCAAGCAAATTGTCCTTATGTTTTTACTATATCAAGGACGCTAAGCATAGTGTTCTGATATTTTTCAGACAAAGTTATCATAACTATATGAACACCTTAAATGAAGTGTCAATCTGTTTTAACATAAAAATATCATGGTTAATTGTCAATTGAAATCTTAACAAATCTCAAGTAATCTTAAGCCAAAGAACTTAAAAGCAACTAGCATACTCATGGCTATTCTATTAATCGGTCTGTAAGAGAGCACATATGACTCTCCATCCCCTTTCCAATCTCTTTCTTGGATAAGCATCAAAAGTCCATACTTCATTGTACTAAACAATACCAATATCTTGGCATGGGGAACTTAATTAATGCCGATATCACGAACTAACCCATTCTAACACTGTACCAGCATGGTACTAGTATGGATATCAAAATTGATATTGCTAACCATAATCAAAACATACCTACATACATGCATGATGCATATGCATGCATCCATGCATACATACATGCTTCTTTACATGCATGCATGCATGCATGCATACATAAATACATGTACCATGTCCCTATATCTAGATTTTTGATGGTTGTGATGTCCAATATTTGAGGACACCTTCACGCTTGGTATACATGTTAACTATCCAGGTATCACTGTACATATCGCCTTGGTATACATGTTAACTATCCAGGTATCACTATACATATCGCCTTGGTAAATGAAACATCCATGGTAACTAAAGGGGGACATATTGATAGAGATTACAGCGAATGCTTATTCTAACTTTTCCTTACTATTTTCTTATTTGAATATACAATATTTTTTAAAAAAATTAGATTGTTTTCTAGAGACACTAATACAATTTAATACGCATACTAAACCTTGCACCTTGATTCAAAAGGTTCAAAAAATACTACACATCCATATAAATTTATAATAGATATTAATCTAATCCAAAGTTTTAAGCCCAATTGGGAAAGGGAATCAGGTTTTTATGGATATATAGACTTTGTACTTGGTAGATTTGGTGAGGATTGAATCTGATTCTTGTCTGCAATTAACGTGTAATCCTATGCTATGCTATGATTGTGGTTCAATTGTTTTTTCATCTGGATGCATTTTGAGGATAAAAAATAGTCTTTGGATGAAATTTGACAGTATAGATCAAATTTGCAATTGCAATGCCCATTTCTTCATTGTTTGTAATATAAATTATTTCTAAAAAACTAAGGCATTATTAAATGGTGAATGATGTTAATTATTAAAATTAAAAAATATTTCAATCATTTTTTTTGGATCAGACAAGATGGGGCTTCCAATGTTATATTTTATTTTCATATAATTTTAATATATGCATTTAAAAGATATAATATATTGTCAGTGTGCTAATTTTAATATATGATATTGATATAACAGTATAAATAAAGCAATATCATTTAAATATTTATTTCTTAATATAATATCAGTATTAATATTGAGATTTATACAATACATTATATTATTATATATTACAACATAATATCATGATGCTATAATTATTTTATAATAATATAATAATAAATTAATAAAGTATTATAACTATATTCAAGAAAGAAAAGGCTGAGAACAGTTTGATTATTTTTCCAAATTAAATCTCTCCCATTTTTCCAACATAACCTCCTTATCCCAAAGATCTAGCTCCCCCTGTATGAATTCCATAACTAATGTGCCTGGTTCAACCGAATTGTCGCGAACGGCATCCAGAGGTGGATAATTTGGGCATTTGGGAATTATCTCAGGGACGGGCGGGGTCAAACCAGCCTTATCCCATTCCCAAACTGGGCCTTAGGGTTCTATCTCACAAAGAGAGCAAATGTACCTCCGAATCACTACACCGATGCCGAGCCACTGACACAGATCGCTGCCGTCTCGAGCTACCACCAGTGGTGGGTTTCCCGTCCACAGCCTTCCGGTCGGGGGGCCTTGACGCCGACCTCCCCCGTTGGCGAGAAGCCTCCGTTTCCATCCTATAGCCAGCGACGGGATTCCGGCGACTGGACCGGCGGGCCGCCAGTCTACTATCCTCCTCCGACTCCGACTCTGCTCTCGCCCGAAAGAACTCGTCAGCAAGATCATCGAGGCTGATCTCAGGGAATCCGGAACCCCTCACCTTGTTGACGAACCTGCCCCTCGGTGTCGAGAACTCGTCGGACTCTGGCGGCGGCGGAGGAAACCGGCCGGAGTAGCGGCTAAGGCTCCTCGAGCGGCGGTGGTCCCCACCGCGGTTGGACGAACCGGCATCCTCAGCAGCGGTGGCGCCGGCCGACTGTGTCGAGGTTGATCTGAAGGCCGCCGTTGGCATTGCCTGCGGTAGTCGGAGGAGCAATCACGGTTTCAGGGCTTGCGATCGAGGCGGTGAGGTCGATTTTTTTTGGAGTTTATGAGGCCAAGGGGTCGAGATCGATCGAGAGAGAGAGAGAAGGGGGGGGGGGTGAAGAACAGGAGAAAAGAGCCGGGGGAGAGCGGGCGGAGGAATTGAAGTCTCGGGGATTTTTAACGCGTAAATAAATTATTATAAAAAAGATATATGCACTCCTCCGTTGCGGAAATTCCCTCCTTCTGCTGCTTTCGATTCCGGAGACTAGACGAAATTGTGTGCATTTTTAAAATTATGGGGTGTAATAATTATAGGATTATAATTTCTTTTTGATTGAAGGCCGCAAGTCTGGAGGAAATTGCGAGGATGCCACCGGAAGCAAAAGCGGTCTTAAATGCGTTTTTAATCCTGACATCGTTCAAATGGACAGGTGTTATGGTCACCGTCTGGTGAGATTTGTCATAAACCACGGCGTTTATGATGTAATATTTTTGGAGGCCCTGCAATATGCATTGCTATGAATCGCATGAAACATGCGACATATATATATATATATATATATATATATATATATATATATATATATATATATATATATATATATATATATACATGCACATTGTACATCATGTTTTAATTATCACAATAAATTATTTCAGGCACATCCTAAATAATTCAGGACATCATTCAAAGAGGCTGCTTAGAATCTTTATTTTCATCATTAATATAAAACTAAATATTTATTAGCATACGCTCTTATACATATAATACATAATTATTTTTAATATAAAATAAAATAATACTATGCTTTAACCAAAAACATTTATTTGTATGCGCATTGTCTAGGACATCTTTAACAATCCAACCTAAATTAACATTTTTACTAAACCATCAATTTATAAAGTAAGAATGATGTAGTATATAAAAAAGTTTAATTAAAGTGCCACATATGCTTAACGTAGTCTATATATGATGCATGTATATAATAAACTATATTACAAAATCTAGTATATTATATTGAATATAAGTGTCAAACCAAGTGATTAACCATTCCAATTATCCATGAATGGCAATTTTTGGGATGTTTTCTTTGTTAATTGATCAATGTTAGTTTCACTCAAAATCTCTTCTTAAAAATATTCTTTTAAAACTAGCAAGAATTTAAGAAGTGGTTTTCTTTTTTTATCTTTGAATGTATTTTAGGATATATGAAGTATTTATCTTATTTAATACAATTGATATAAATCATTTAATTAGTGTTAGATTATACCCAATATTAGCTCCAACCGAACTCAACCATCTCATTCATGTTCTAATTAAATCTCACTAGCGTCATGTTTCTTGCACCTTACCATGAATGGCAAGAATTAAATGATAAGTAGGGGTGAGTACATGCTAGTCCGAACCTAAAATTAATCTAATCAGGCTTGGTTTTAAGATTTTAAACCTACAACTAAGCTGGTCTTATCCTGAAACGGTTGAAAACCAATTCTTTTAGCTCAGTTTTAGAATAAAACCTTTTTTTTTCGAACATATATCTGATATCTTAATCTAACAACTATTTTTTATTAACAAATATTATATATATATATATATATCTAAGATTTTGCAGTAAAAATGTAGGTTATTCAGATCCAATGCTCATCTCTGATGGTAAGTTCACTCAAAGTAATCTGATCAAAAAGCAAGATGGTGGGCACTGCTATCATCATCCTAGCTGGTAGGAAGTGCTTCCCATAATCGATACCATTAATTAACAGTCTTCCCACAAACAAACATGTTTCCTTTGGCATACTTTTCTTCAATTAGTCCACAGCTACTTAGCATGCCCACCAAATCCGAAACACTATCCAATTGATGTAACAAGAAGAAGCACCGTTTAGACGAAAATTTCTATTTGCACCGTACAAATTGCTCAATATATTATCCCTTGATTTTTTTTAAAAAAATTTAAATTATCTTTAGCATCCTATCTCCTCCCCCTTCCTTCTCTGGCAACGACGCTCCCCCTTCTTCTCTTCTCTCTCTTTGGCACGACTTCTTATCCCTCCCTTTTGGTCCTACCTCCGTCTTCTTCCTTTCTCTTTCTAGCACCGCCCCCTTTCTTTCCTGGCACCGGCAACCCTCCTCTCCTTCCTTTCCTGGCACCAGCGACCCTCCTATCCTCCCCTCTATGGCATCATCTTCCATCCTCTTTTGCCTCGATCTCCTTTCCATTCATCGGCCTCGGTGCCCCCCTTCTTGGTACCGTGCTAGAAAGGAGAGAAGATGGTGCCGAAGGAAGGGGCGCCAGGGCTGGGGAGTGGGAAGAAGAAAGGAGGTGAAAAAAGAGGGTGGATGGGGGGCAATGCCGAGGAGGGAAGAGAGAAGATGAGGGCTGAGAAGAAGAATGAAGGACGGTACTAGAGAAGAGGGAGGAGAGGAAGGTGCCAGTACCAAAATAGAGAGAGAGAGAGGAAGGAGACGGTATAGTTTAGTATTATTTTTTTAAAAAAAATTAGAGAATGTATTAAGCAATTTGAACGGTGCAAATAGAAATTCTTCGCCTTGACTTGTTCAAAGTTTGAAACTTTTTAAGAAAACTTATTCTAAAAAGGTGATTTAATTATATTTTTTAAAAATATTTTTATGCATAAAAAATAAAGTATAAAAATGCGCACGTAGACGCTAATCATACGTTTATACCAATACGATTGTCATGATTTATTAAACCGCAATGCAAGTTTGTATAAGCACATGATCAATACGCACGGTTAATACATATTTTTGTATATAAAAAATTGATGCATAAAGATTATTGGCCGCGCGTCACGCGCGGGAAAATTGAAAGGGATATGTCGACGGGCAAAAAGTTTCGACGATGGTTCAGCCCATTAGAGCAAACCGGTGGCTGTTCAACCACGTGGCGTCAGTTCCAGTTGGTGGCCACCAAAGCTACGGACCGTACAAGCTGTGCATTAAAAAAAGTTTCTTTTTTAAATTTTAAATTTGGGCGAATGGTGGGAGACTCCGGACGCAAACAACTCATCCGTCGGAGAAACGCCTGAACCCGAACCAACCACGGGAGCGGAAGGGGAGGTTGTCGAACAGCTTTTTCACTTGAGGAAAAAATTTATAATTACTTATATATTGACTGGTCAAATTCATTTATATATAGATAGGAAGAAAGATCTTATGCAATTTAATTATAAAAAATAAAATATAAATGTATAAAAATAAATAGATATTTGCATCATTTGTTGACCTAGTCATTTGTATGCAATAACCAAAGATAGAATGTTTGGTTGTAAAACATGTAGTCTAATTAAAATCTATGTGGGCTCATGGATGAAGAAGATTATTGGACTTTAAGATTTGTGTTTGGTGCAACGATAGGTAATTCTGAATGGTAATATGCATTATTTATAAGATAGATTACCATTTGATAGGTTATCGATAATATCGATTACTGTATTTGATACAGGTAATACTACAGTAATATTGATTATTGTATTTGGTATGACAAATAAATTACTAGTCATATAACATCAAAATCCTAAAATACTCCTAAATTAAATTTATTAAAAAATTATATATTTGATTTAAAAAAATTGTATTTAAAAATTATAATATTTTAAAACATTATATTATAAATAATATTCAAAACGACCGATAAGGATACCGGCCATCGATCGAAAGAAGTTCTGTGGCGTGAATAATCATCCATTCGTAAGGTAATCAGATTACTACTACAAGATAGATTGCCATTTAAAATATGTACCAAATATAATTATTTGGTTGAGCCATTTAAATTACTAGTAATCTGGATAGATAACCTGCTATCAAACGTTCCCTAAAAACAAGCTTATACTATATGAGGACTTGAGGTATTAAAGCATCCGTTGCTGTGGATTGTATTAAAGCATCCGTTGCTGTGGATTGTCGTTCTCCTGACTTCAAACAAGATGGCAGCACATCTGGAAGTCTGGATGATGTCCTTCCACATCAAGTCAATGAAAATCGTTGGCCACATATAATGTGGAGAAGGTTCTGTGAAGAAAGAGAATCTTGAAAGTAATAGCATTAATGAGGTTTTTTCATGTGTACTTAAGGGGTCCTCGGACCTGAGATGGTATGTTATTACTTGATTTTCAGGAAGCAATTGTAGAATTCGAAGATGGATTAGGCCGATTTTAATGCATACCTTATCAGGGGGATTTCAAATCCCACTTATCAAGAAGGGGGAGCTAGATCTAGCTCCCATTTCTATTTAAAGAGGATTACTTTGGAAAGGAGTTTCGAGATTCCCATGATTCTAGTGATCTGATGTCCGAGATGTTTGCTGCGAGCCGAGGGACGACAAATAGAATAGTCAATTAGGAGACGCTCGACTATTGAGGTTCAGTAACCCTGGTTCAGAGGTAAGACTCGATGAAAGGTCGGTCGGTCGAGGTTTGGTCTGACAAGATTCGAGCGGAGATACTAATGTAGTAGCTCGGCAAGGCATCATTCGGCTCATATGGGTCGATTAGTTGTAACCCAAAAGTGGGCTCAGTCTATCTACCCACGTCGGCCAATTTATGCAGAAACTTTTTACCTCGCATTACTTGCCCCCCCTCCTCCCTCCCCACTTCCTAGTCTGAAGTTAACGTTCGAAGTAGAGTCTAGGTGGCCTACTCCCACTAGTGAAGGCTAAATTTGGAGAGACATTGATGCCATGATTGCTGATACATCATGATTGCCTAGGCTATCAAACATGTGGGCCTTTCAAATTCAATCATGGGCGGCTAATTGATAACACGTGACAGAATCGAAGATCACGACGCTTGAACCAAAAGGCAGCGGCTCCTAGGGTCTCCAACTAATGATGTCTTTTGCCTTTTTGTGTGGCGTTTAAAAGGGGGAGGCCAATGTCTTTCATGGTCACATCCTTTCAAATCTTTTGCATTTTTTTTCTTCTCAAACTAAGTGTCCTCAATTGAAGAAAGCCATGGCCGGCTCTGTCTCCTCCCATTCCGAAGAGATGGAGCACCCCACACATAGTGCTTCTTTAGTCACTCCGGTGGATTTGAAGAAAATCCATCATGAATATTGGATCTTGATGACTATGATTTAAGTCCTAAGTCCCAGACAGAGAGTTCCAAACCAATTGGAATCCGGGGTTTTTTTTTATGAGGAGCGCTTCAAGGAGGGCCTCTGTCTCCCCCTTCATCTAACGATCAAGGGGATAATGGAGTTCTATGGCATCTGCCCTATGGTGGTAGCACGAACAGTTGGCACTATATCGTGGGGTTTGTGTCCATGTGCCAGTTTGTGGGAGCAACAGCCATGATGCCCTTGTTCTGAGCATGCCACAACATCATCTTTATGAAGAATTCTTATTAGCCCTACATCGGATCTCGGCGGTCCTTTAAAAGAGTTTCGGGGTTCCGTCCTCGATAAAGGGATGGAAGCCCCGCTTCTTCATCGTCCGCTAGAGTGGCGAACGCTGGTTCCCTCGGTCAGGGGGGAGTTTTTTGAGGACTTGAACAGAGCTCCTCGACTGTCGAAGCATGAGGTTGAGGACCTCAAGATTCTTTCCAGTGGGAAGATGCTCTCAGTCGGGGTTCTTTTGGCCGAAGATGCACTTTTCAATGCTGGTCTCGATAGTATTGACCCTCGGAGTAAGCTCTATCTTCACTTTATTAAGCCTTAATTTTATCTGCTTGTGCATGACTAATTGTCTGATTGTTCTGTATTCGCAGCCGCCAAGTCGAATATTGGGGCCTGGATGAGGGATATGCTAAAAAACAACTCAGTTAAGAAGAAGGGCGAGCCGGCCTTGCCAAGCTCTTCAAAGAAGAAGGCGAAGCTTGGCTCCGAGTCTTCCTCGCCACCCTCCCTCAGACTGCCAAACTCTGCAAAGAGAAAGGTGAGACTCAGCTCTTCGCGCCCTCTGAGAGAGGGTGATGAGGAAGGCTCGGAATTGAGCCTTGCCTTGATCCCAGCACCAAAGGAGAAGGCGCCGATGGAGACAATAAATGAAGCACCGGCCCGAAAGAAATAGAGCCGGGTTGTTTGGAGGATAGGTTCTGGGAAAATGAGGACTTTCCAATAATCCTAGATCACAATAAGGGTCCTCACCCGCTCGTCTGTGGCTTGATTTGCACCACCCCCTACAGCCGACAGACTCCTAAGAAGAGCCAACAAATAAAGCAGATTCCAAATTCGAGGGGTTGGAGGTAGCCGTCGCTGCAAGCGGCAAGTATATCTCTCCATTTGTGGAGGAGCCTCTTTCCAAAGAGCGAAGAGAGGATGGGAGGATGCTATCCGGACTTCCACGTGTGCTGCCATCTCATCTCAAGTTGGAAAATGGAATTTTGCAGCAACAGCACCCATATCGCAGCCTTCCAATGGGTCTCATGCGAAGCATTTATAAACTAAGTGCATTGACGGTATAAACTAGGCCAGCTCGGGTGATAGAGAGAGAAAAAAGATAGCTCACTGGATATCCATAGCGAGATGGAGGGATCAGGCATTAACTTCACTTCTTCAGTGTAAACTTTAGTTCTACTCCATAGGAAACTTTATGTCAACTTTTTTTTTTTTTTTTTTTGTGTCACAATGAAGGAAAATGTTATTGACATCCAACTCCTATAATGGCCAATCATGGACTGCCTTGGTAAGTAAGCAATGAATTATCATAAGTTTAGGAACTGAAGCAAAAATCTCATGATATTCCAATCCCTTAGTTTAAGTTTATTTATTTATTTATTTATTTATTGCCACGAGTCAGTAACGGTTATATTTACCTTGTAAAACTAGTTACACCTTATGGCTTTTTTTTATCAAAAGGTAAAGAGGTAATTTCCTAAGGTTTATTTTGAGATAATTACACCAAGAGTACATGGATTATTTAAGAATTTAATTAAATTCTTATGTTATTATTTTTCTCTAATTAAGAATTCTAACTTATATAAGTTTTTCAATCAAATACATTTGTTGGCGGCTATTAAGGATCACTTGATAGACTGCATGATGGCTGCCAACAATGAGATAAATATTTTTTTAATTGAACATATAAATTATAAAAAAAATTAATTACATATATCAACTTATAAAATTTTTTAATTAAATACAAAGAATAAGAGCAAAAAAATTATAATAGCTATCCATTGGCATCCTTTTAACATCTAGCTTTATGTGGCAAAGTCACATAACTTTTGAAAGAGGGCAAAATTTTTATGTTGAGAAATGTGTTAGTAGTACATTAAAAAATCTTACAACATAAAAAAAAAAACCCATGCACTTAAAGTATAATTTTTTATTAATTCAATTATTATTAATTAAGCAATTTGAAAGTTACTATTTTGTTACCTAACCTTTTATGCATATAATTTTTATGCATAAATCGATAATGATAATTTTAAAGTTATTTTTGTATAAAATTTGATACATGAAAATTCTGATTAATTGATTTGTCATGCATTTACAAAAAATGCTAGCTAAGCTTAAACAAGTACACTTAATAAAAAACTTTTATAAGTTATGATACTAAATTAAAAATTTTTTACAAATTCAAAAAAAAGTGTGCTCAAGTTATTCTTGACATCAATGCCGTCATTAACCCGTTAAGTCACTATGAACCATCGCTAAAAATATACTTGATTGAAAAATCTATATATTTTATTAAAAATAAAATTAATATAAAAAATTAAATAAATTTATGTATTTTTAGTGTAATTATTTTTTTTTATTTTTTTGAGAGCTTTTATTTCAATGGACGTGTAATTATGTGGAAACATCTTAAGCATTGCTCAAGTTAGAAACATGAGTACCTAGAGAACCGGAGCTTTTTAATACTAGCATCATACAAGTCAAAAAAGAAAAAAAAATTGTCAAAGCATGCAACTTCATAGTTAAATTGAAAAGAAAAAATAATAATAATGAAATGCAGAACCATTCCTCCTCTCCCAAGGAAAAAAATAAAAAGAAAACGATGGTATATATCTAAAAAAAAAAAATTTCTTTGCCCTGATTTTTTACTAGTATAAACCAATCTTGGGTGGTGCTAGCATAGGCCAAACTTTGCTCGTCTAAGATTTTAAGGTATTTGAGATCTCGAAAACTTGGACTCCAAAGTAGCCTGTGTCTTTATAGCTTATGGCACAATGAAAACAAAGAAAGACTATAGGCTCAAAATGCTATTTTGAAAGAAAGAAAAAATGGACAAGACAAAACCTTTCCAAAAATTTGATCACTGATGGGGCCAATTAACTGGCCCAGGGGCGATGACGATGGTAGTCTTTCCTGGGCGGTCTGCTCCAATTTCGTCTCCGAACATGTGGTCAAAGCATGTCAGGGGCGGGTCAAGAGGCGACAAGAGCCGAGTTAGATAACCACGGGCTTGGCTAATGTTAACTCCGTTTCCCTCTTTCTCTCTCTCTCCCCCTTTGGCAATCAATGCAGAAAAGTAAGAAAGCCATTATCAGGAAAGAAACAGTGGGGGAAGAAAACGTGGTCTTTTCTCTTTCGCTCCCTGTTGTGCCTTGAAGATTGGGTCCCCTCCGCCCTCATCTTGGTAATGAAATCCGTACGAACCCCCTGCTCCCTCGAGTCTCGATGAGAGGCTTCGTGGTCCACGGTCTTGCCCTGAGCATTCTAGCCATTCCTGGCTTCTTCCCGGGTTTCGGCTCTCTCTCTCTCTCTCGGCCGCCAATCGTCCTCAGCCGCCTGGGTGTCTATGACGGCCCCATTCTCAACGGTCGCAGCGTACCAGGTCCACGGCAGCAAGCGGCTTCCTTCACGGCAGCCCCGAACTCCCCCTAGGTGGCCTCCTCCGTCCATCCTAGGCGGCACCAGGCACTAGGATCCCATGTGGCGGCTCCGTCTTCACAGCAATCTCTATTTCCTAAGGTTCTATATATGAAGTCTAAACGACACCGGCAGCGGCCCACCCGTTGCCCAGCTAAGAAGAGGAAACCGTCTGTGGATTAAATGCTATTATAAGACTAATTAAAGGGTGGATATAGTGGCCCCTTAGAGGTTCCTAGCTCTCCGTTCTCCAACGGTCGAGTCGTCCATGACGGTTTCATGCCAAATCGTCCACGACGGCTTGCGGCTTCTATAGCGGCCCTCGGCCCCTTCCACAGCGGCCGAGAATAGCCGGGCTGCTCTCACTGATCCATCCTTGGCGGTCTTCGGACTCCCTCAAACTCCCCAACGGCCTTCCACAATGGCCTATTGCCTTCCACAATGGCTGCAGTGGCCCCGTCCTAGGCGGCCTCCAAGTAATTCCTCGACGCCACCCGACCTCAGTCCGTGGCGATACTAAGTCGTCATCCACGACGACACCCAGACCCAGTCCGCAGCAACCCCGGGATGGCCTAGACGGCCCCATGCATGCACGTAAGGGAGACTGGGCGGTCTCAAACAAGTCCTAGGCGGCCCGAGCAGCCCTAGGCAGCCCCGAGCATTCCTAGGTGGCCCCTGTCAGATCGTTCTTGGTGGCTCCCGAGCAGTTCTTAGCGGCCCCCGGCCCAGTCGATAACGGCCTCACCAGAAGTCCCCTACGGCCCTTCCTTAGCGGCCTCTAGGTAATCCTTGACGGCCTCAGTCCATGGCTCAGACTAAGGTCTAATTAATGAGGGCGATATGGATATGATTAAAAGGGTAAGGCTCGGACACACGTGGGCCCTACAGTGACTGTTCATTACATCATCTTCTGGATTAATAAACTATGGCCACTTACTTTAATAAGATAATTAAGTGGTCATCTGTCTCTGACGAGATGGTGCTTGTAGCTCTGACATTCCACTAAGAGGTAAGCTTTATCGAAAGTTATCATTTATCATAAAAGTCTTGACAAGTGACAGCATTTTGAGCCTCACAGATGACGGCCCTGACATTTCACCCACCAAAAGTCCTTAGTCATCATGACACTTTAGCCACTCAGACTAAACAAGCCCCCAAAAGTCATGGTCCATCATAAGGCTCCACATGACTCCTTCCCACTAGAGGACAAGAACCCAAACTTCTCAAGCAAGTTACACATAGTATAAAGGTAAATAAATTAGGTAAGAAGAGGAAACTCCAAAAACTCAACACGCTCATTCTGAGCCTCTCTCTCTTTCTCTTTTGAGCTTTCTCAAGCTCATGGCTATTGCCCAGAGCACTAACTTGAGTGTCGGAGGGTCCTCGTCGGAATACCTGGCCGTGGGACTTCTTGCAGGCTTTGAAGATAAAGGAAGGGCTCTGATATTTCTGTGGAGGAACGGCCGACGCTCAAGGACGCCGACTCAAAGTGATCGGGCATCAACAATCACTACCTAATAAGGAAATCTTAGTAGATTATTTAATCATTAGCTTTTTTTGTTAAAATATAATCATTAGGTTAAAATTGAAATCATAGACTTAAAATTTAAATTGCCAAAAACCTTTTTTTTCCCAAAGAAGATCAAAAATTAAAAAAATATAACTTTTAAGGAAAGGAGTTTAAATTTGAAATAATGATATTTTTTTCAACTCTTTAAGATTTTTAATTGCAACCCTTGCAATCTTCATTGCTGACATAATTATTGTATTCATTGATAAAAGCTTGAGAAGGGCCTATATAATCGGATGATAGAAAGGAGAGCAAAAGAAGAGGAGAGAGATGGAGAGGAGATATATAATCGAATGATACAAAGGAGAGCAAAAGAAGAGAGAGATGGAGAGGAGATGATGGTAGTTAGGAAGGAGAGTGGAGAGAGGAAGAAAGGGATGGGAGAGAGAAGAGTGGGAAGTGAAATTTTTATTTTATTTTGATAACAACAAATGAGAGTGCCTAATGTCTCAAAATAAAACTCTTTGAATACCAACTTTGACTAATCGATTCAAAGGAGTTGGAAACTCAAAGATCCAGGACCTTTGCTCTTGATAAATTGCTTTCCAGTTTGTTAGGGAATCAACTACATTATTTCCTTCTCTATAATTATATTTGCACTCCAATCCTACTATGATAAACTTTGATAAGAAGTCTATAGTTTTAAAATATCTAAATTAGTTAAGTTTTAATCTATATATCTTTGAAATACTTGGATCAATATTATTGTTGTTTCCAAACCACTTGCGATGAGCGTCGGGTAAGCTGAGATCTTCATGGGCCTTCGAGGATGCAGAGAGGTCACTGTCTTCCTTCGAGAGCTTGCAAAAAGTCCCGGACCGATAGTTCCAGTAGGAACCCTCCGATGCCCATGTTAGTGGGTTGTAGAACAGGAATGTTGTATGTGAGTAGAGCTTGAAAGAGGGAGAGAGAGAGATAGAGATCCCCCAGCGTTGAGCTTGGGTCCTCTTCTTATACCTGTTCGGGGGGTCAAATTTACCTCGTTCCGTTGTAACCGTCGAATCTACTTTGTTAGGATGAGCTTCGTGAATGGCAGACAGGTGAGTCGTTGCTGAATGGGTGCCGCTTATATCGGCTACTGCAGGGTGTGTTGGTAATTGCCCGTGATCTCGGTAAAACAGATGAGCAAGATATATGGCAGTTGGTGCCTCATATCCCTGGGTCTGGTATTCAAGACCGGCTTCGTTATACTAGGAAAATGTGCAATGTTGAGGCCGAAGCCAAGAGCCGAAGCCAGAGGCCGAGGCCGAAACTAAGGGCTGAGGTGAGGATGAGATCGAGGCTAGAGGCCGAGGCCGGAGTCAGAGGCCGGGGCCGAAGCCAGGGGCCGAGGCAAGGATGAGGCCGAGGCTAGAGGCTGAGGCCGAAGCTAGAGGCCGAAGCCGAAGCCAGGGACCGAGGTGAGGATGAGGCCGAGGTTAGAGGTCGAGGCCGAAGCTAGAGGCCGAGGCCGAAGCCAGGGGCCCAGGCGAGGATGAGGCCGAAGCTAAAGGCTAAAGCCGAAGCCATGGGCTGAGGCAAGGGTGCCGATGCCAGAAATGAGCTATCAACTCATTCGGCTTCGGGAATTGCACGAGGTGTTATGCTGTCGCCCAGAGGGTATGATCAGCCACATCAGATGCCCCCCACCCCTGAGATGGGTGGGCGTATAGTTGCCAGCGAAAGGGATGTTAATATCCACCAGGTGGCTGATCTCCATGCCATCATTTCGTCTGTTCAGGCTGTTGGGATTGGGTAAGATTTTCCTCGAGCGAGGAGTTGTAAAAAGGTAGGCGTCATCATTGCGGTGAGGTCACCGCTACCTCTTTATTGGCGGTGTTTTTCGTGTTTCTCGCGCCGAGTGGTTGCTGGAGCAGTTTCCAATAGAAAGCGAACACATGGCCAAACCGGACATCGGCGGGATGATTTAAAATGGGGGTATAAAAGGAGGAAATTGTCCTTATCCTATACTTTTCATCTTTTCTTGCGTTATAATCTATCACCTTGAATCTGCAAGCGCCCGTTCATCTCCTATTTCCATTTATCTTCCGAGCTTTCTTCTTCAATCTTGGTTCAAGTTCTTCAGGTTAGTCCTCATGGCTTCTTCACCTTCCTGTTCTCTTTCCGATCTTGGGGATCATTCCCCTATTCCTTCATAGCCTTCCCCTTCTCCGAAGCTTAGCTGGTCCTCTTCATCCTCCAACCATGCTCCATTGGAACGACGGCGAGCAACCAGACGACCCACGGCTGGGATTCGTCCGGCCGCCGGATGGGCCCCACCCCGGCAACATCCGGCCGTCGCCGGTCCGTCCACTGCTGCCAAGGAGTCCCCTGAATGGGCTGCCTCCACCATGTCAGCCCAAGATATCTTGAACCTTAGAGCCAAGTATAGTTTCCCTCCTAACATTCGTCTGTCCTACCCTACTCCTGACGACAGGGTAACTTCTTCCCGTCCCGGAAGGGTTGCCTTGTATGGAGCTTTCTTTAAGGCGAGGCTTCGGTTACCCATCCACCCTTTCATCCTCAACCTCTTAGATAGGTACTCTTTGGCACCCGCACAGTTAGTCCCAAATTCTATCCGAACCATCGTCGGCTTTATGGTACTTTGTCACTTTCATGGTATAGAGGCTAGCATCTCTTTGTTCCGTAGCTTCTACACTCTTCACAAGCAAGCGGGGTGGTGGTCCTTTACCCCTGGACCCACTAGGATTCTTAGACTATATCTTCCCACATCCATCAAAGGTTGGAAAGATAGGTTCTTTTTTGCCGACGTTGAGGGGGTGAGTGAAATCTGGGGAACACCCAATACCGACACAAATAGAGACTCTTCTGTACTCCCAAGGGATCGAATGGCATTCGGACAGCTTCTGAATGCCGACATCCCTCGGTGCAACCAGCTTTTAACCGAAAAGAACCTCTGTCTTACCGGCCTTATTCCATCCAGTGGTGAGCGGCTGATTACTCACCTTGCTTTTTTTGCCCTTCTCCTCCTTCCCTTTTCTTCTCTCCTCTTTTTTTTTTAACACTCTTCTTTCCTTTTCCTTGATACAGGAATGGCACCATCGCTTTGCGAGATAAGACATGCTGCCACAAGGAAAAGAAAGGTCAAGGCGGATGGAGCCCCTGCCGAGAGGAGGGCCGTCACCAAGATTGCCAAGAGGATTAAGGCCGGAGAGGCCTCTGGAAAGGGCGAGACAGAGGGAAGGGCCAATGTCGAAGAGGTCTCAAGCGGGAGCGAGGTGAAAAGGACTGAAGCCGAAGAAGCCCTAAGAAGCGAGGCAGCAAGGGCCGAGGTCGAAGAGGCACCAGGGCGGAATGAAGCGGGAGAAAGGGTTTTACCTCATTCGCCTTCACCAGTACCGCCTCTGTCACCAATCGATCTGATCGACACTTTCCCGAAACGGGGCACCAAAGCGCCATCACCATAGCCTATAGCTCCTGAAGCGAAGCTGGCCCATTCGGCTACAAGGCTGACTCCGGAAGCCGCCCTATCTCTCGAAGGGGCAGCGGCCGAGGCATCTCCATCAGCAAAGGCACCCGAGGGAGCAGGGTCGAAGGCTGAGTCCTCGCTTGTGGCCGTGAAGTTAGTGGAGGGAGAGGATATTGACCCTTCTTTTCAGTCTATTTTGATGCGCTACAGCCGCTGGGCCGAGCGGACATTGGCTCAGGCGTCCGTGCCCGAGCTGCAGGGGTTCCTTTGACATCAAGGGAAGTCTACCTTCTTCCGAGAGGCGTCCATGGCGCATCTCTGGGTAAGTATTGTTCCATTGTCAAAACTTTTTGGGACAATTTCTTTATCTAAACCAAATAATTTGATCAGGCGTTGAACTCTATGACCGCTATGAGGGGCCTTTGGTCCCAGGCCGAGGCAGCCCTCGATCAATCTGTGGAGGAAATTCGAGAAGTCCGGGCTAGAGCGGAGAGGGCCGAGGCAGTCCTGGAGGAGGCCCGGGCGAAGACGGCCCGGGTGCAAAAAGATGAAGCCGAAGCTGAGGTTGCCCGACTTCGTAACCTGGCCCGGGCTGAGAAGGCGGAGGAGGCACTGGAAGTGGCTCAGCACCAGGCGGCCAATGAGCTTGATAATGCTCAGGTGGCAGAGGAGAAGTAGAGGGTGGCAGAAGAGAAGCAGAAAGCCGCCGAAGCGAAATTTACTTGCTACAGCACCGGCTGCACTCTGCCACCATTGAGATCGGAGTGGCCGAGGAGAGGGCCGAAAACGCTGAGGAAATCGCTCGCTAATGAGACGCCGAGGAAAAACATCTGAGGGCGGCGGTGACCGAGGCCGAGAAGAAGGCCACCGAGGCCGAGGAGAAGGCCGCCGAGGCCAAGAAGAAAGTAGTCAAGGCCGTAGAGGATTTTAGGAAGTCCAAGGCTTTCAATAGGGAGCTGGCTGAGACAATGGAATTTGCATATGATGGCGGCTTCCAGGACTACAAGGAGAAAATCTGAAAGCTCTATGGCCTCGAAGGGATTGAAGAGTTGGAGCCAGATGAGGTCCCTGAGGATGATGGCTCAACCTCAGCCGAACCCTAATTTTCTTTTTGTTGCATCAAGTCCGATTTGATCAACAATTTTGTAACTTTCATTAGCAATGAAAATTTCTCGCTCAATTCTTAATTTGATTTGTATCGTAACCAATTATCAATGATTGGATATGAACAAGCCGTAGTGGCCGCTATCAGGGCCGTAGGCAGTCATAGCTAATAACCGCACTTGCGTGTGGTCTTGACAAATGACCTTGCGTCGCAGACTATCAACACCGGAGGGTAGCACCAATGCAAAGTCGATTAAGGGGCTATCGACACGAGGTCGGGTGGCACCATGGCACAGCTAGGCCAACGCAGACGTGGGGTTGGGCCTTTTGAAGAGTTAAACTTCCAATACCGACGCGGAGTCAGTTTTCGCGTGCCAATGCAGAGTCGAGCTAAGGTGCCGACGTGGAGCCGAGCTAAGATGCTGCCGAGGAGTCGAACTAAGGTGCCAATGCGGAGTCGAGCTATCAGAGTCGAGCTAAGGTGCCGACATGGAGTCGAGCTAAGATGCTGATGTGGAGTCGAGCTAAGGTGTCGACGCAGAGCCAAACCAAGGTGCCGACGCGGAGCCAAACCAAGATGCCAACGCGGAGTCGAGCTAAGATGCCGATGCAGAGTTGAGCTAAGATGCCGATGCGGAGCCGAGCTAAGATGCCAACGCGGAGCCGAGCTAAGATGCCGATGCGGAGCCGAGCTAAGATGCCGACGCGGAGTCGAGCTAAGACACCGATGCAGAGTCGAGCTAAGGCACCGATGGGAGACTCGGGCTTGGAGTGCCGACGCGGAGTCGGGCTTTAGTGCCGAGGGGAGACTCGGGCTTAGAGTACCGAGGGGATACTTGGGCTTGAGTGCCAAGGGAAGACTTGGGCATGGAGTGCCGATGCGGAGCCGGACTTGGAGTGCCGAGGGGAGACTCGGGCTTGGAGTGCCGAGGGGAGACTCGGGCTTGGAGTGCCGGTGCAGAGGTGGGCTTCGAGGGAGAAGCAGGATCACTCAAAAACATGTCACTGAGAATATTTTGAATAGTACTTCGACAGGTAGGCTCAAGCTAATAAAATTAACAAACTACTGATAATACCGACGTAGGTTGTCTACGTTCCAAGTGCGAGGGAGGGGCTTCCCGTCTAGCCCCTCAACTTTCTATGCTCCGTGATGAAGCACCTCTGTGACTCGATAGGGTCCTTCCCATCTTGGCGCTAGCTTGCCTCCTTCCGTTGGCTTTGATATTGCAGCTCGTCGAAGGACTAGGTCTCCGGGGCGGAACGTCTTGGGTCGTACTCGGGCATTGTAGTATCTGGGCGCCCGCTGATGGAAGGCCGCCATTCGGAGCCGTGCTCGGTCTCGTAGTTCTGCTACTAGGTCGAGGTCGGCCTGCGGCTGATTTGGGTTGTCCTCCTTGCTGTACAACTGTTGACCCAATTGAGGATTTTGATGATTAACAAAACTATTTGAGTATAACATTTGAAGTTACTAATGATTTTGGTTTAATTTTTCAGTTTATAATATGTTCTATTAATCAAAATCATAAGAGAAATTAAGTTCTAGTTCGAATCTAATGTCAAGGTAAGATTGCAGACATTAGAGTCGACACATGGAATCACAGAGTCGACTCCAGAAATCGGCATGAACTTAGAGTCGATTCTAGGACTATTAGAGCCGACTCCAACAGAAAAGACAGAACGATGGTTTTTCAAGCCACGACTTAGAGTCGACTCCCGGACTGTTAGAGTCGACTCCAGAAGATTTTTGTGTCGACCTTAGAAAAGTCAGAGACGACTCCAGTTCAAGCAGGTTAAAGATTTTTGAGTTAGAGCCAACTCCAGAAAAGTTAGAGCCGACTCCAGAATGTCAGATGCGACTCCAGAACTATCAGAACGACTCTAAACTTTATCTTTATCTTTTTTAATCCCAACGGCTATTGCTATTTTTGATTCTAATCCTTCTTACACTTGTTTCTAACGGATAGTTTTAAACTATTTATGGATTAATCGGGATCTATAAGAAGAGGGTTTGCTGCATCCGAAAAAAAATAGAGACAAGAGAGACAAAAAGAAAAGAATAGAGAGAAATCTGTGAAATCCATCAGAAAATCAAAGAAGAAAAGAGGGAAAACTCGTAAGGAAAGATCATACTGATTCCCCAAAAGAAAAGAGAGAGATTTCAAGCTTTTGTTGTTCTATTTCGAAGAAATCTCAAGGGAAGAAAGAAGCCCTAATTTTTTGATCTTCTAAGTCTCAAGAGCATCTTGAAGGAAGATCCATTCAAAGGAAGAGAAGGAAGAAGCCACCAAGATCTGCGAATCAGGCTTTGATTCCTATCCTTTTATTCTTGTTTCATTATTGTATATTTGCTCATAGGAGGAGCTGTTTATCTTGTAAAACAAATATTGTTTGCTGGGTCAATCTGGTGATTGATTCAGTTGAGGCTGTTAGCCTTGTGCAAGCATTAGCTTGTGGTGTTAGGTTGTGTACTGGTGAGCCTTGAAAACCAGCTGGGTTCGTTGTGCACCCGGGAAAACAACAAGTTTGAGTTGTGAGCTTGCAAAACAACTCTGTTGTAATCAGATTGATTATAGTATGGACCCAAGAGATACTTGGGAGTAGATGTAGGTGTAGGTACATCGAACCACTATAAAATCTTCTGTGTTTGCCGTGATTGTCTCTTTATCTTTAACTCTCAATTTATGCATATTCTGTTTTAATTTGTGTGAATCTAAGTTTTTATTTCTGCTGGGGGTTATTTTTCAAAAGAATTTAAATTTTTGAAAAACCTAATTCACCCCCCCTCTTGGGTTGCTATCTGGACCAACAATTGGTATCAGAGCTAGTGCTCATTTGATTTGATCTAACGATCAAGAGTCAAAGATCCACATGGCAACTCAAGCTGGTTCATCTTTTTCGAAGGCCAATCTACTAATAGACCACCCTTGTTTAATGGTTCAAACTATGGTTATTGGAAGGCTAGAATGAAAATTTTCATTCAAGCACTTGACTATGATCTATGGAGCATTATAGTCAATGGACCACACACACCCACTGCTAGAGTTAATGGCATGGAGATTCCTAAACCAGAAACGGAATGGGATGAACATGATAAAAAATTGGCACAACTTAATGCCAAAGCAATGAATGTTTTATACTGCTCATTAGATGCAAATGAATTCAATCGTATATCTATTTGCATTTCTGCTAAAGAAATCTGGGATAGACTTGAGGTTACCCATGAGGGAACAAATCAAGAGAAGGAATCCAAGATTAACATGCTAGTTCATAAGTATGAATTGTTTAAAATGGATGCATGTGAATCTATTGCTGATATGTTTACAAGATTTACTGATATAGTTAATGGTTTAAAAAGTCTTGGTAAATCTTATGATAATTCTGATCTTGTGAGAAAGGTTTTGCATTTCTTGCCTAGGACTTGGGAAGCTAAAGTGACTGCTATACAAGAGGCAAAGGATCTAAGTACCCTACCCCTAGAAGAATTATTGGGATCCTTGATGACTCATGAGCTTCAAATTAAGCAACATATTGATGATGAGTCAAAGAAGAAGATGACTATGGCTCTTAAGATTTCTAAATATATGGAAGAGCCTCATGAATCTGAAGATGAAAGTGATGATGAGGACATGGCACTCATCACAAAGAAATTTAAAAGATTCATGAAGAAGAAGTTTGAAAAGAAAAAGCCCTTTGCAAGAAAAGATGATGACAAGGGCAAAGAAAATAAAGTTATTTGTTTTGAATGTAAAAAGTTGGGTCATTTTAAATCTGAATGCCCTCAACTAAAGAAAGGCACCCGAAAATTCAAAAAGAAGGCAATGATGGCCACATGGAGTGATTCGGAAAGCACAAGTTCCGAAGAGGAAGAAAAGAGTGAAATGACCAATTTATGCTTCATGACGGACAATGATGAGGTAAGTCTGAGTTTTCTTGATGATTTTACTTTCGATGAATTGCATAGTGCTTTTTATGAATTAATGAATAATTTTGCGAACTTAAGTTCAAAGAACAAAGATTTGAAAAATCAAATGCAAAAACTATCGTTAGAAAATGAAAAGCATGTTGTAGATAAAGAACTTTTGATAAAAGAAAATGAAAGTTTGAAAAATGAAGTTGATAGACTTAAACCTATAGTTGATAAATTCACTCTAAGCTCTATCAAACTTAATATGATTTTGGATAATCAAAAAGCTGTTTTTGATAAAGCTGGATTAGGATATAATCACTTAAAAAGCAGAAATCTTTGAAGAATATTTTTATACATGCTGAAAAATTATCAAATATTACTTGTTTTAAATGTGGAAACAAAGGACATAAATCTTATATGTGTAAATCTCTACATAATAAGAGAAAGATGATTTGGGTTCCCAAAGGAACAATATTGAATGCATCTAACCATGAAGGACCCAAGAAGGCTTGGGTACCTAAAATTAAGACATGAATGTTTTGCAGGAGTGTCTTGCAGCCATCAGACTGAAAAGAAAATGGTACCTGGATAGTGGTTGCTCAAGACACATGACGGGTGACAAAGATCAATTCATCACCCTTGAATAAAAAGAGGTGGAGTAGTTACTTTTGGTGATAATGGTCAAGGCCATATCATGGGTATTGGTAAGATTCAAATTACTCCATCTACTCATATTGATAATGTTTTATATATCGATGGACTTAAACATAATTTAATAAGTATTAGCCAACTGTGTGACAAAGGTTTCAAAGTTTCCTTTGAAGCTTATGTTTGCACTGTTACTAATCCCATTGATAACAGCATTATTCTTGTTGGTAAACATTATGACAATGTGTACTTAATTGATTTGAGTAATTTATCTTCAAGTAATCATTGCTTAGTTGCTAATAATGCTAAGATGAATGAGATTGGTTGGCTATGGCACCGTAGATTAGGTCATGCAAGTACATACCTAATTTTAAACTATTGAAAATGAATCTAGTTAAAGGTATTCCTAGCTTAAATTTTGAAAATAATCGAATATATGATGCATGTCAGTTTGAAAAACAAACAAGAACCTCTTTCAAATCTAAGAATGTTGTTTTAATTACTAGGCCACTAGAGCTACTACACATGGACCTTTTTGGACCTACTAGAACCACAAGTCTAGGAAGAAAGAAATATGGTCTGGTGATAGTAGATGATTACTCAAAATTCACTTGGGTAATGTTTTTGGCTCACAAAGATGAGACTTTTTCAATATTCCTGAAATTCGTTAAGAAAGTCACTAATGAGAAAAACACTACCATAGTATCCATTAGAAGTGATCATGGAACTGAATTTGAAAATCACTTATTTAAAAAATTCTGTTTTGAAAAAGGCATACATCACAACTTTTCAGCACCTAGAACACCGCAACAAAATGGAGTTGTAGAAAGAAAGAATATGACTTTAGAAGACATGGCCCGTACCATGCTATGTGAAAGCCAACTTCCAAAATATTTTTGGGCGGAAGCTATAAACACAACATGTTACATCCTAAATAGAGCCCTGATTAGACCTATCCTTAAGAAGACTCCCTATGAACTATGGCATAATAGGAAACCAAATTTAGGTTTATTTCATGCATTTGGTTGTAAATGTTTTATTCATAATAATGGTAAGGATAATCTTGGGAAGTTTGATGCAAAGTCTGATGAAGGTATTTTCCTAGGATATTCTACATATAGCAAGGCATATAGAGTATTTAATAAGAGAAGCTTAATTGTAGAAGAATCCATTCATATAGTGTTTGATGAGTCTTTAGCATCAAGTTTAGATAAAATTGATGATGAGGAAGATACATCTTTGATTGAAAGAGGTATTGAAAAATTAAATGTATCTTCAGATCAAGAACCTGAAGCTAAGGATGATGACTCACCTAAGGATGATGGTATTGATACTGCTCATAATGATAAAGATCTACCTAGAGATTGGAGATATGCTTATGGTCATCCTAAGGACCTAATCATAGGTGATCCATCTCAAGGTGTAAGGACTAGATCATCAATGAGAAATATCAATAATCATCTTGCATTTGTATCTCATATAGAACCTAAAACTATAGAGGAAGCTGAGAAAGATAGTTATTGGATGTTAGCAATGCATGAAGAGTTAAACCAATTCACTAGGAATCAAGTTTGGACCCTAGTGGACAGACCTAAAAACCACCCTATAATAGGATCTAAATGGGTTTTTAGAAATAAATTGGATGAAAATGGATTGGTAATTAGAAATAAGGCTAGATTAGTTGCAAAAGGATATAATCAAGAAGAAGGTATAGATTTTGATGAAACCTTTGCACCTGTTGCTAGATTAGAAGCCATTAGGCTACTACTTGCATTTGCATGTCATATGAATTTCAACTTATTTCAAATGGATGTTAAAAGTGCATTTCTAAATGGTTGTATAAATGAGAAAGTTTATGTTGAACAACCTCCTGGTTTTGAAGATCATGAATTTCCAAACCACGTCTTCAAACTACACAAAGCACTTTATGGTTTAAAGCAAGCACCTAGAGCTTGGTATGATAGATTAAGTAAATTTTTAATTGAAAATAATTTTTCTATAGGAAATGTTGATAAAACCTTGTTTTTAAAAAGAAAAGAAAAGAATTTATTAATTATTCAAATTTACGTTGATGACATTATATTTGGTGCTACTAACAATCTCCTTTGTCAAGAATTTGCTAAGTTAATGCAGGAAGAATTCGAGATGAGCATGATGGGAGAACTAAACTTCTTCCTTGGACTTCAAATCAAACAAGAGAAAGCGAGGATTTTCATTAACCAAATAAAGTACACAAAGAAAATACTCAAGAAGTTTGGTATGGAATCTGCTAAACCTCTTTGTACGCCAATGAGTCCCTCATGCAAGCTAGACAAGGATGAAGAAGGTAAGAATGTAGATCAGAAGCATTACCGAGGTATGATCGAATCACTTCTTTACCTAACGGCAAGTAGGCCAGATATCATGTTTTCTGTTTGCTTATGTGCAAGATATCAATCTAATCATAAGGAATCACATTTATTTGCTGTTAAAAGAATCTTTTGATACTTAAATGGAACTAAAAATGTAGGATTATGGTATTCTAGAGATTCAACCTTAAAATTGATTGCTTATTCTGATTCTGACTATGCTGGTTATAAATTAGATAGAAAGAGTACAAGTGGGGCATGCCAACTTTTAGGAAGTAACTTAATCTCATGGTTTAGCAAGAAGCAAAATTTGGTTGCATTATCCACTGCTGAGGCAGAGTATGTTGCAGCTGGAAGTTGCTGTGCTCAAATCCTTTGGATTAAGCGATAACTTGAAGATTATGGTATCACACTTGATAAAATTCCTATTAAATGTGATAATACTAGTGCCATTAATCTAACTAAGAATCCAATTCAACATTCAAGAACTAAACATATAGAAATTAGACATCACTTTATTAGAGAACATGTAACTAACAAAGATGTTTGTCTTGAATATATTAATACTAATGATCAATTAGCTGATATTTTTACCAAACCTTTGAATGAGGAAAGATTTTGTTATCTTAGAGGAGAATTAGGAGTTTATGATCCTTTAGAATGATTTTCTGAAACTCTTAAGGACAACAACTATCTAGACTTCATTAATTTCTTGAAAATCCTCTATGTCCAATAAGGAAATTTATCTAGAAATTTGATTCATTGTTTCCCCAATTGTTAAGGAACACTTATCTAGAGTTTGATGATTAATTTGATTAGTTTTATATCCTTTAAATTCGAATTTTTTACTGAAACTGTTGTGGAGTTGACACCTGCAGTTTGTGGAGTCGACACCTTCATATTTTGATATTCTATCTGGGCAATTAGAGCCGACTCTGGCTTCTGTAGAGCCGACTCTAATTCGGGCGCTGACAGATTTTCTGGTTCGGAGCCGACACCTCATTTTCGGGAGTCGACTCTAAGTGGAACTAGGTCAAAATAAAAAAGGCAGAGTCGACCCCAAATGAAACCTATCGTCTCCTAAACCTTTCCAAACCGTTCCAAACCAATTTCAATCCCTCCAAATCCCTCAAATCTCTCAATAACTCATTCCAATAGAATCCCATGGCTCCTAAAAGGCGTGCTATCATTGGTGGATCGACTGTTCCGACGAAGCACCGTTCAAATCAGAGGCAACCTTCGTCGTCTTCTTTATCTGCCACTCAAGATGACTCTCCACCCTCACCATCTTCTCCATGAGTAGACCAATTAGCGGGTAAGGCCATTACTACCGGAAGAAAAGTAGATTTTGACTTTTTTTCTTCGGAGGGCTTCGCTATTGGACGTTTGTTGAAGGAAATGGGATGAAAAAAAGTCTGTTCTTTGGATGTCCCTACATACCCTGCCCTTGTGAGAGAATTTTACAATGATTTATGTAGAGGAGAGGGAGGCTTAGTGAGTTTTGTAAGAGGTACTAAAGTGATTATCATGGCCGAGACTCTTAAAAATCTATTGGAGATGCCTACTATTGGTCTAGTTGAATATCAACATGATGACAGAGGAGGTGCCCTATCTAGGATGTTAGGGAGAGAAGTTTCTGAGTTTGAAGAAATCTTGGCTAATCAACTTAATTTGGAACTCAGGTTACTTCACAATATTTATGGAAGAATTTTATTTCCTAAAATCGGAAGGTTTAAGTATGTCTCAGAGTGAGACATCTTGTTGATGGACTGTATTCTCACTGGAAGACCTGTTAATCTTGCCGGTATGATGATTGGTTATATGGCAGAAGCAGCAACTAAGAAGAGATCAACACTGCCGTATGATATGATACTAACCTTAGTCTTTAGAAGCCAAGGTGTGCTAATAGTGGATAATGAGCCACTAAGAAAATTAAGGCATACTGATTACTATAGTGTTTCTACAATTCACCGCATGGGCTTCAGAAAAGAGAATGAAAATTGGATAAAAAGAGGGCAAGAGACCAGAGCAGAAGAAGTTAGAGTTGAGGAGGTCAGAGGAGAGGATATTCCTGGACCATCTATTCCTGGACCATCTACTGCTGGACCATCTACTGCTGGACCCTCAGTGGCTGGACCAAGCACTCACCTTTCTCATCAGTCAGCTTTGGCATCTGGAAGATTTTCTGAGGAGCAAATAGGTCAGCTCAGAGCTTTATTGGCTGAGTATGATAGTCAAAGGACAAATGAGATGTGTCAGTTGAGAGAGGAGTATAATCAGTTGAAGGAAGAGATCAATTCAAGGCTTAACATGATTTCTTTTTCCATTAGCAACTCGGTAGAATCCTTTAGCGCTGATCTTCATAAGATTTTTGAAAGGATGGAAGGCATTGCAGACGGTTCTGGAACTTATCTTCATGCTACCAGTCAACTAAAGAAAGATATCGACCTCGCCGTTTCTCAAATTGAAGCTTGTCTTGAAAGTTTTAAGAAGACTCAAAAAGATGATATTATGGAAATGATTGGACATTTGAAGAAAATTATGTATAAGCATGTTTGATTTTGATACCCTATCCTAGGTTGTATCTTAGGATTTCTTGCCTTCTTGCTTTGATAGCATGTATCTAGAAATTACATACTTGAATATGTCACTTTACTGTGAATGTACTTGAATTGACACATGTAATGATTCTTGCATTGGAATACAATTACACTTTTATTGCAAATTTGTCTATGATTGATTGATTGAATTTCAATGAATGAGTTTACTATCTCTATGATTAATTGAACCAACGACCCCGCTCTGATAACCTTTTTTATTGTATTTAAAATTCATCTTATTGCTGATAACAAAAAAAGGGGGAGAGATAATTGTATATGCATATAAGAGAAAGAGAAAGAAAATGAAAGAATATAAGATTTTTGCATATCTACAAAGGGGGAGAAAAATTTTGAGATTCTAATAAAAAATGATTCAATTGAATTCAGTTTATCTACATAGGGGGAGTTATTCAATGCAGGGGGAGCTTAATAATTTTTTCATATAAAAGTTAAATCATCTTGATTGATGTCATGTATCTTTTTTGATTCATTTTGAATATTGGCATCAAATTCTCTGTTAGGAAGTTCTAAAGTTTTAACAATGTCATAATTCTTAATTCAAATGAATTTTTAATGCATATACTCAAAGTTTTTGTCATCATCAAAAAGGGGGAGATTGTTGACCCAATTGAAGATTTTGATGATTAACAAAACTATTTGAGTATAACATTTGAAGTTACTAATGATTTTGGTTTAATTTTTCAGTTTATGATATGTTCTATTAATCAAAATTATAAGAGAAATTAAGTTCTAGTTCGAATCTAATGTCAAGGTATGATTGCAGACATTAGAGTCGACACATGAAATCGCAGAGTCGACTTCGAAAATCGGCACGGACTTAGAGTTGACTCCAGGACTGTTAGAGCCGACTCCAACAGAAAAGACAGAACGATGATTTTTCAGGCCACGACTTAGAGTCGACTCCCAGACTGTTAGAGTCGACTCCAGAAGATTTTTGTGTCGACCCCAGAAAAGTCAGAGATGACTCCAATTCAAGCAGGTTAAAGATTTTCGAGTTAGAGCCGACTCCAAAAAAGTTAGAGCCGACTCCAGAATGTTAGATGCGACTCCAGAACTGTCAGAACGACTCTAAACTTTATCTTTATCTTTTTTAATCCCAACGGCTATTGCTATTTTTGATTCTAATCCTTCTTACACTTGTTTCTAACGTATAGTTTTAAACTATTTATGGATTAATCGGGATCAATAAGAAGAGGGTTTGCTGCATCCGAAAAAAAAAAGAGACAAGAGAGACAAAAAGAAAAGAATAGAGAGAAATCTGTGAAATCCATCAGAAAATCAAAGGAGAAAAGAGGGAAAACTCGTAAGGAAAGATCATACTGATTCCCCAAAAGAAAAGAGAGAGATTCCAAGCTTTTTGTTGTTCTATTTCGAAGAAATCTCAAGGGAAGAAAGAAGCCCTAATTTTTTGATCTTCTGAGTCTCAAGAGCATCTTGAAGGAAGATTCATTCAAAGGAAGAGAAGGAAGAAGCCACCAAGATCTGCGAATCAGGCTTTGATTCCTATCCTTTTATTCTTGTTTCATTATTGTATATTTGCTCATAGGAGGAGTTGTTTATCTTGTAAAACAAATATTGTTTGCTGGGTCAATCAGGTTATTGATTCAGTTGAGGCTGTTAGCCTTGTGCAAGCATTAGCTTGTGGTGTTAGGTTGTGTGTTGGTGAGCCTTGAAAACTAGCTGGGTTCATTGTGCACCCGAAAAAATAACAAGTTCAAGTTGTGAGCTTGCAAAACAGCTCTGCTGTAATCAGATTGATTATAGTATGGACCCAAGAGATACTTGGGAATGGACGTAGATGTAGGTACACCAAACCACTATAAAATCTCTTGTGTTTGCCGTGATTGTCTCTTTATCTTTAACTCTCAATTTGTGCATATTCTGTTTTTATTTGTGTGAATCTAAGTTTTTATTTCCGCTGGGGGTTATTTTTTAAAAGAGTTTAAATTTTTAAAAAACCCACTTCACCCCCCCTTGGGTTGCTATCTGGACCAACAACAACTCCGTACGGGGGCTTAGGACACCTATCTCCACAGGAATGACGACTTCGGACCCAAAAACTAGGCTAAAAGGGGTCTCTCCGGTGGGGGCTCGTGGCATTATGTGGTAGGCCTACAGTATACTGGGGAGTTCTTCCACCCATCGTCCTTTGCAGTCATCTAGCTGAACCCTAAGTCCTTGAAGGATAATGCGGTTGGTCACCTCAGCCACACCGTTTGTCTGGGGATGCCCCACAGAGGTGAACCGCTGATGAATGCCTAGCTCGATGTAGAACTCTCGGAAGGCCGTGTTGTCAAACTGCCGGTCGTTGTCAGTGACGAGAGTATGCGGCAGCCCGAACCGGTATATTATAGATTTCCAAAAGAAGGATCTCACTTTGCCCTCGGTAATCTTGGCGAGTGCTTCGGCCTCGATCCACTTGGTGAAATGGTCGATGGCTACAAGTAGGAATTTGCGCTGATCGAAGGCCGGAGGGAATGGTCCCAGGATGTCCATACCCCACTGGGCGAAGGGCCAAGGTGCGGTCAGGGGGGTTAGCTGAGACGTCGGTTGGCATTGGACGTTGGCATGACGTTGGCAACTGTCACATCTCTTGACGAGCTCGGACGCATCCTTCCTCGTTGTTAGCCAGTAGTATCCTTATCGCAAGGCTTTGTATGCCAGAGCTCTGCCCCCAGATGACTTCCGCATATGCCTTCATGTATTTCTCGTAGGATATAGTCTGCTTCTGTGGGGCCGATGCATTTGAGGACTGGGTACAAGAATGATCTTCGGTAGAGCTTTCCGTCCATCATCAAAAACTTTGGGGCCCGTCTCTTGAGCAGCCTAGCCTCAGTCGAGTCCTCGGGAAGGGCGCCATCAGTTAGGTACCGGATATAAGCATCCATCCATGAAGGCTCTTGCTCGACTTCATGGGAGGCGGACGTCGGAAGTAGGGCTCCTCAATTTCCAATAGGATGTGAGATATTGGAGCAAGGAGAGGAGTGAACTGCTCCTTGGGAACAAGCGTCTGAGGCCGATTGTTTGAGCGACGATGAGGCTCAGACTTCTTGGGTCGTCCTCTAGCAGGCTCCATGGGCGTCGGTTTCTTACTAGAACCTTTGTCGGCCTCCCTCCTGGAAGAGTCCGCTTCGTCGGCGCGAATGTACTTTTGTGCTCGGCTTAGTAGCTCAGCATAGGAGCCGGGAGGCTTCTTATCCAGGGAATATGCAAATCTGAAAGGATGAAGCCCTCGCTTCAGGGCTAGGGTGGCTACAAAATCCTTCAAGTTATAAACTTCGAGCACAGCCTCCTTGAACTGAGTGACGAAGTCCTTCAGGGTTTCGATGCTCCTTTGTTGGACAGAGAACAAGCTATCAATCACTCGAGGAATCTTTCGGCATGCATCAAAGTGGGACAAGAAAGCTCATTGATGCTGCGTGGTGGTAAACGTGAGTACCCTGCATGCGCCGCCTTCTGCAGTGTGGCTGGAAAGGCCACACATAGGAGAGAGTCCGTCGCTCATTGGACTTGCATGAGAACCTTGTAGCTCTCCAAGTGGTCTAGAGGATCCGTCGTGCCATCATACGGGTCCAACTAGGAAAGATAGAATCGAGGTGGGACCGGCTCCTCCATGATGTGGCGAGAAAGCGGGGGACGGTGGTCGTAGTCCATCCCGTGAGGGCTGGTGATCCGGTGACTAAGCTCCTCCAATCGCTGGTGATATTCATCAAGCCGCCGTTCGGCCCGACGAGCAGCCTTCCTACTGGTGTCCTCTTTAGAGGAGTTCAAAGATGAGGATGGGGAAGACCACCAGTGCAGGGAGTGCACATGTCTTGGTTCTTTCTCACCATGCCGCCGGTGGGAGCGATCAGAATGGCGGGAGAGAGATCACCGCCGCTTTGAGGTCTCCCGACGGGGAGGTTCAGGAAGCGAGTGATGGGAAGCCTTAGGAGGAGTCCTGCCCTGATGAGTCTAACTGGCTCCATGACCCTCCTTATGAGGCGGAGGGGGTTGAGGTGGCAAAGGCATGGTGGCGAAGCAGTGTTCCTGTAGTCCTCGCACCACCATCATCAGATCTTGTACTTGACTAGTCAGAACGTCAAGCCAATCGGACTGGCCAACCTGTGGTGGTGCAAGAGGCGGAACATGAGTGTTGGCCTCTGATTGTTTAGCCTGCGGGAGGCGTTTCGCGACATGGCTGGTGGAAGCTTCCTGAGCTCGCGTCGTCACCATCCTCTTCCTTGCAGAAGTCGAGGGGTTGCAGATGCGTGAAGGTAAACGTCTGTCTGCCGCCCCTTCCTTGCGCACCAATCTGTTGCTGCCAAATCACTTGCGATGAGCGTCGGATGAGCTAAGATCTTTACGGGCCTTCGAGGATGCAGAGAGGTCACCGTCTTCCTTCGAGAGCCTGCAAAAAAGTCCCAGACCTGTAGTTTCAGTGGGACCCTCCGATGCCCAGGTTAGTGGGTTGTAGAACATGAATGTTGTATGTGAGTAGAGCTTGAAAGAGGGAGAGAGAGAGAGATAGAGATCCCCCAGCGTTGAGCTTGGGTCCTCTTCTTATACCTGTTCGGGGGGTCAAATTTACCTCGTTCCATTGTAACTGTCGAATCTGCTTTGTTAGGATGAGCTTCGTGAATGGCGGACAGATGAGTCGTTGCTGAATGGGTGTCACTTATATCAGCAACTGCAGGGTGTGTTGGTAATTGCCCGTGATCTCGGTAAAACAGATGAGCAAGATATGCGGTGGTTGGTGCCTCAGATCCCTGGTTCCGGTATTCAAGACCGGCTCCATTAGACTAGGAAAACGTGCAATGTTGAGGCCAAAGCCATAGGCCGAGGCCGAAGCCAAGGGCCGAAGCAAGAGGCCGAGGCCGAAGCCAAGGGCCGAGGCGAGGATGAGATCGAGGCTAGAGGCCAAGGCCGGAGCCAGAGGCCGGGGCCGAAGCCAGGGGCCGAGGCGAGGATGAGGCCGAGGCTAGAGGCCGAGGCCGAAGCTAGGGAACGAGGCGAGGATAAGGCCGAGGTTAGAGGCCGAGGCCGAAGCCAGAGGCCAGGGCCGAAGCCAGGGGCCGAGGCGAGGATGAGGCTAAAGCTAGAGGCCGAGGCCGAAGCCAGAGGCCAAGGCGATGGTGCCGACTCCAGAAACGAGCTATCAACTCATTCGGTTCCGGGAATTGCGTGAGGTATTATGCTGCCGCCCAGAGGGTATGATTAACCACATCAATTATCAATGTAAATAATTTGATATTACAAATTAAATAGTTTATGCTCTATTGCTAGCTAGAAGAATAAACAATGGAGATCCAACTTTCTAAGTATTTCATACAACTTAAATGGTTATAATTTTTTTTAAAAAAAATTAAGAGGTTATTCATTAATTCCGACTAGCAAACTCTTTCTTTCTATATGAAGTATCAAAAAATTTCTTAAATGCTTATATACTTGCCAGCACTCAAAAGTCTGCATTGTTGCAAATTATTTATATATTCATTTAATTAGAATAATGGATTATAGTCATCTAATTCACTACTGCAAAAAAATGTAAGTGATTTTTCATCCTATTTTCTTATCCTAATTTCTTATGAAGAGTTTGAGTAGTTACAGTGTAAAAGAAGATACCAACTTGATATAAATGCATGACAATGGCAAAACAAATTTAGATGTCCATTACAATTTTTTTAAACTCTATTTGCGTTCCAATATTTAGGTTGTACTCATACAAGTTATTCTGATGCATGCCTTTTATGTGAGTCTAGTTTTATATAAATTCAACTTATCCCAAATTCAATTAGCCTAGGTTTTTTTGTTGGTAACATTTTCATTTATTCTAAAATTAAAATACTATAATCATATTTATAACTATAATGGAAGGGATAATAATTAACTGTTTTCGTAAGATTGAAATAGCAGAGGAAATCAAATTGATTTCGTTATACCGATTTTTTATATTTAAAAATATCAAATATATGTTTAGTTTTATTTTAATAAATAAATATATTTAACTTGCAATCAGTTCTAACAAATTATTTGCATCACTAAGATAGTAAAAATATTAAATTAAAGCTACTGTATTATGGCATACAGACTCCTACATGGTTGTTTGCAGTTTGATATGACTAAAGTTTCCTTTCCTCCTTCGCAAAGCCGCTCCTTCCCTTTTGATCGAAGGACTTCATTTCGTGAGGCTAAGAAGAGAACCACGGAGAAAGGACTCCCACTCGGATTACCCAGCTAGCTATTTTTCAGTTTCAAATGGATTTTTTTTAAAAAATTTATTTAGGGAAGTCCACGAATTAATCGGGCCTTCTTCAAATAAGACTCTTTGTATTGATAAGCTTGCGGCATAGATTTTGAAAGATTTTATTTTATATTTTTTAATTTTTTAAAGCAAAACCAAACCAATTAATAGAGTCCTAATATTAATAAGTCTTGTTTTGCGGTATAGATTTCGAAAGATTTTATTTTATATATTTTTTAAATTTTTTAACCAACCCAATCCTTCTATTAATAAACCTTATTTGCGGTATAAATTTTGATAGGTTTTATTTTATATATTTTTTAATTTTTTAAAGTAATCTAAAATTTGTTAACAAACCCAACCCCCGCCTCTCTCTGGATGAGCTTAAAGTTTAACCCTCTGTTTGGATGGAAAGAAAACTAAGGAGAAAAGAAAACTAAGAAAGAAAATAGGAGAGAAAATAAAATTTATCTTGTTTGGATGGAGAGAAAAGTCGGGAAGAAAGAAAACTAGAGGGAAAATAGAGGAAAAAAAAGTGATGGGCCCCATATAAAAGTTCTCTCCGAAACCAAAGAGATATCGGATAGAAAACTTAAAAGTACTTTTTCATTTTTTTTTCATTCCAATATTGACCCTTCCAAAAAATAACCGATGTATTTTTAATCATCTATAATAAGAATATTATTATCATTGTAAATTATCAACTTTTCTTTCCTCTCTATTTTCCTTTTACTTATCCAAACAGAAGGAGGGAAAATATTCTCTTCAATTATCTTTCCTCTCAATTTTTTTTTCTTCCAATTTTCTTTCCTTCCACTTTTCTCTTTATCAAAACAGAGCATAAAGAACAAACTTAGCGTTAAGTTTTGTGATCACGAGAGTCCGTATGTTAAGCGACGGCCATGATGGATAGCTTGGCCCTGTGGTACACAAAGACCGTTGTCGACTTGTCGTGGCTTATTATGGGCCGTCTTATTCTATCACTACGAACTTCCGCACTTCCATGCTTGAAGAGTTTGGAGCTCATTTCTTCATGCTTGCCAGGTGTTGCTAAGCACCATCAAACAAATTAGTTACCTTCTAATTAGTTTAAACTTTGCTAGAGCTTAGCTCCTAAAATGCTTGAGTCAAGTTTGACTTGAAGTTAAACAAATCAAGCTTGAACCAACCACAAAAAGGGTTGAAATTAATTTCAAGCTAAGTTGAAAAATCGGCCTAGCTCCAAGTGCTGGTCTTGGCTTCCTTTGGAGCAAAGATAAGCTATGGCAAGATTATCTTCTAAAAGAAACTGTTTTAGATTGCAGTATATTAATACAACAACAAAAAAAAGAAATAAAACTAATAAATTCGAAATTTAAGAGATTACTTATTAATTCCTAATACGGAATGATTATGATTGAGAGAGATTTCCATAATTCTAACCATATATTGCAATTTGCAATATATGGTAACCCACCTAATGCAATGCTGCTTGCACCCGCATTTTTGAAACTACACGTTCTAAACTTTGAGTCATCTCCAATTCCTTGTGAGGATTCCTAGTTGCTCTTTGCATGATGATGATGTTTTTCTCCTATTTGAATGTAATAGAATTCTCTAATTTAGAAGATATTTTTATATTTATAAAATTTCTTTGATTTAAAAATTTTAGTTATGAAGAGAACTTCTTATCTCGAGCAATGATTTATTTTCTTAGTTATCGGTTAGTTATACTATCTAAGCCTATAAATATGTAATAGCTTTTTTTGGCTTTTCAATAATGAATAATATTATTGATTTCTTTTCTTTGAAGGTTCAACTCCTTTGAAGTGATTATTATAATGTCTAACTTTCTCGAAGTAGTTATATGGAGGTGTGATCATAATTATCCTAAATTTCCTATTTTATCAATCATTGCGATCAGGGTTTGCAATAGTTGGTATCAAAGCACAGCTAATAGCCACTATCCTCCACCTTATTTTTTTATTTTCCTTTATCTACAAAATCTAATTATTAAGAGGAAAAGAGAGAGACAAAAAAAGAAAAAGAAAAATTCTCTTATTTTCAAGGAGGTTTATTGCCAAGACCTACAAAGATATGGCCGAGAGAACCTGCATACAATGATGGGAGAAGCATATAGAAGGCGATATCAAAAGTTTAAAGAAGATGACAAAGGTATTCATATTGGAACTACGAGAAGCTACTGATCCAAATACTGGCAATATAGCTAAAGTCATGGATGCTTTAGCTGATTTGAAGAATATGATCGTGAGCATGACAAAAGAGAAATAGTCATCAGAATCAACAACGAGAATTTGATCACTATACAGAAATGTAAGAGGTAATCTAATCTCAAACCATACATCTTGAATTTCCTCATTTTAATAGAAAAGATCCCGATGGTTAGATTTATCGAGTAGAGTAGTTTTTTTTAAGTTTAACCTTATTCCAAGAGAGACAGAAAGTTATAATAGTCTCAAGGTAGAAAAAGGCATTGCAATGGTATCAATGGATGGAGAAAAATTAAGGTTTGATAGCATAGAAGGAATTTATGGAACGCCTTTGTACTTGTCTTGGCTCAAGCATCCATAAGGACTTTACTGAAAAACTTATAAGGTTACACCAAACTTCTATGACATGTGAGTATCAATCTTGTTTGAACAACTTGTTAACCGTACCAAGGGTTAACCAAGAAATTTTTCACAAGCTGCTTTTTGAATGGACTTAAAGAAGAAATAAATCATGATGTTTGCATGTTTTAGCCAACTACCATGACCGAAGCCATCGGATTAGCCATGCTCAAGGAGAAACAACTACTTGCTCTATACAAGCTCAAGGTAAGCCCACCTATAGTAACTATTCTAGTTCCTACTAAAAATTTCGTACCTTTTTCTGCTCCAATCAAAAGTTAATATCAGCAAAAGAAAAAGAAAAAAAAAGGAAAAAGGATTGTGCTTCAATTGTGATAAAAATTTTAAATCAACCTACTGTTACAAAACCAAGAAACTATTTCTCATTGATAATGACTAGTTTGATAATATACCTGAGATAGAGTCGAACAAAAACTATGAGAAGCTGGACAGTATACCTCAAAAAAAAATTGGTATGCTATTACGAATAATTCATCTTCTCAGACAATGAGACTAAAGGCAAAATTTAAAGAAGCATTCCATTGCTATTCTCATTGTCTTAGGCAGTGGTCGCAATTTTATTCATCTAGAGCTTGTTGAGCATCTTAATATTCAGTGGTCAAAAAATAAGTTTTTAGACATAAGGTGGCAGATGATGCACACATACAAATCTAAGGTACATGCAATAATCTTCCCATATTATACAAGATTTTAAATTCATATCGAATTTTTATATTGCCTTTTAAGGTGTGTGTTCTTCTTGGAGCATATTGACTTCACACTTTAGGACCAATTTTATGGGATTTCTATAAGCTTCTTATTAATTTAAGATTAAAGGATAAAAACATACACAAGAAGGATGAGTTTAAAAGACACTTTCCTATGTACTTGCATTCAATAAAGGGAATAAGTTAACTTTTCATGAATCAACCTATTAGAATAAGTCGAATACCATATTATTTAAATACTTTGCTCAAATATTTTTATTAAAGTTAAAAATAAGCTCAAAACCCGGCTCATACTTCAGCATCTTCAAGTTTCAAAAACTTAATGCAAACAATTGACTTTTGATAGTTTTTAAACTAAATTTTATTCTACCAATAGTCTTTTACTTGCTCTACAACTTTGGGAATAAGGTTGATTTTAAAGAGGTAGAATGATAAGATTTTTAATTTTAGATATCTTTTCAAATCTATAAGATTCTTTAGTTATAAAGGAACTTAATATTTTATTTTCTTATTTCTGGATTGATTATATTAAAGAATTTTTTTATATAATTACATTAGGTTTTTTTTAAAATAATTAAGGCTTAAACCCAATAAACATATAATAATTTTTCTTACTTTTTAATGATGAATATATTATTTATTTTTTTTAAAGGCTCAACCCCTCAAATAGGTTATCAAAAGGTCAAAGCAATTATCGGAAGGTGTGATCCTTTTGAAGTGATCATAATTATCTTAAAATTTTGTATTTTATTAATCATTGTGATTGAGATTCCAACAAATGTTGAAAAGGAAAGATATATGAATATCTGAACAAGTTCATTCTGCCATGATTACCTACTTTTAAGCCTCATCTCTGTAAGCTTTACTCTCAGAAGAGAGAAGATGTTCGAGAAATTGAGACATATCCCAAGATAAGAGGTAGGGACAAGTTCTATGCACAGTAATTTGACATGCAGAAAGAGGAATGACAGGCATAGAGGTTGCAGTGCTAAAACGGACAAAGCTTCAGAAATACAGCAGGAATTAGTGGCATTCCAGTCAGGTGACAAATCAAGACTTTGTTCTTTATCTTCTAGTGATATTTAACTTCCTCTGGTTGGCATTCATCAATGTCAGGCAGCGAGGAAAACCCAATATGACGGTCCTTTATAATCTTCGGTAGCACAACATAATCACTTCCACATGGAAAACAATTGGTAGATATTTAACCTAAACAATACAGTATTCATTTCCACATGCTATGCATCTCAGATTCTCAATAGCTTTCATTGGTCACAAATCTTGTTCGCCTTCTTTGCAGTTATCACTTCAAAGCACCGTTTCTCTTTTTTTTTTTTTTTTTCTCATTCTTATATATAATCCTTTTACTGTTTCCCACCCTTTACACTTTTCTCTCTTACACTCGATACCCAATAGAAATTTCAGGTCCTTGGGTTCTTTCTATGACTCTCTTACACCACCGTTGGTCATTTTTTTCTATATTTGTTCACATCCCGTATCTTTATTGATATTTGTATTATTTTTCTTTTTTCAAACATTGAGAAAGCAGCATTTAAAAGATTGCGATTGTATATTGTGAGGACTCTGTCAATCTTGGACTCTTAATAATGTTCTCTTTGAAGCAATAAATAAAAAACTAGCCCCTTGGAATCCTTGTCATTTAAACAGTGGATGAAGAGATCTCACTACTTTGGAGGACTGGAGAGAGTAATGTTGTAAATCAACTAAATCTATGTTAAACAAACAGAATTTTCAAAGAAACCAATAACCTACAACCAGGTTTAATCAGTCAAACTAATGCAATCCACAAAATCAGAGCAAGTAAAATGAAACAAATACCAACAAGATTTGAGAGTCAAGGAGTCATAACATAACTAAATAAAAGACATCAATACAAAGCTTTGAAGCAAAGAAATATCTGCACCACATCTCAGGTGACACTTAAAAGTATGGAATAGAACCCCATCCAAAATTCATATATATCACAGTAATCCACTTCCACATTAATATACAGGCACACATGCAATGCCAAACTTATTTTCATCTGGCAAAGCCATATCAGAACATCACGAGATAAGAAATTAGTTTGTCTTAGTTCGCACAACATGATGTTCTTTTACCTCACAACTTGCTTTCCAGATTGGAGGATGTCAGCCCATGGCATACTTCTGAGTCCATGCTCTGGCTGTCTCCTCATAGCGGGACCTCTGGGTCTTGTAGATGTGGGCAATCTCAGGGACAAGAGGGTCATCCGGGTTGGGGTCTGTGAGGAGAGAGCAGTTTGACAAGAGAACCTTTGATATAGTCAGGGCAGGGCTCCACTGCTCCTTGAGGATGTCAAGGCAGATGCTGCCATTGGAGTTGATGTTTGGGTGATAAACCTTCACAGTCCGATACAGAGAGTCAACATCTTAACATCAAAAGACAATAGTTTCTTCTGGGAGATTCAAACAGGTAGCAGATTTTGATCATAAGTATAATCTATAAAGACAATCTAGGTTTGGGTTTCTAAGAAAACCTTATTTGGATCCCAAATCAGGGGAAAAAAATGAATTTGTGGTAAGATTAGCTCTTTGAGATTGTGCAGTCTTAAAAAATAAAAGATTTAGGTTAAATCTAAGATTAGTTCATTGAGATTGAAGAATCTTGTTAATAACATAGGTCCGATGGCGAGGCCGGACCAAGTCGGCCTAGACATAAGCTTCAGATCTAGCAACAATGGAACATTATTTTTTTTCTAGAAAAAAAAATTGTTTCAGAAGTCATTATACCATGGAAGAGAAACCAATTAATTTCTTAATACAAATCAAGCAAACAGAGTAATATACTCTAATGGGGTTTTCCATAATTCTTTCCACAAATCATCATATGGTCCTTAAAACTGACAAAACTTTATACTGGACTAGAAATATTATCTAAACTTCGCATGCTTTTATTTAAAATTGGATGCAGGCTTCTGCCTTGGATACTCCGCTACATCTTCTAACCCAAGTCCTGCGAGCTACAGCTACAGCGCGACCAGCACTACATTTTTTCATCCTCTTCGGGCTCTAGTGACTTATTGAGATCTATAAGACATGCACTCTTAGCGGCACTCCCTGATGAGTTCGCAATGGAGTTCTCAGCATGAGGAGGACCTGGCCAGTGCTTCCGTTTGTGCCCACCAAGAGCCTGCCCCGTTGGGAACGCCATGCTGCAAATATTGCACCGATGATGCTTCACAACCAAAGTTTTCATGGGCAAACCACCTTGGCAACTGGAGCCTTGTTCTTGCTTTGCCTCTTTCATTCGCTGTTCTGAATTGCTCTTCCCTTTACTATGGCTGGTTGCATGACCCCCCAGTGCTTGGGGAGAAAAAAAAGCCTTGTTGCAGGTGGTGCATTGATATTGCTTTCGATGTGCAACTGTGAATACGACTGTTAGTGTTTCCAAGTCCTCCATCGGCTTACTAGTTGCTGATTGAAAGCTTGATGCATCTTCTGATTTATTGCAGACCGTCTCCGACTTTGTAATGCTCTGATTCAAACCTTCAATGTTATCTATGTTCATTGATGCTGCTTTCACATCCATGGAGTCTGTTTGTCTACTAATTCTTAGATCATCCCCATTCTTCATGATTCTTGAATCATATGGTAAAGAGCTTCCATCCACTTGCTGTCTTTTTGGAGTTGAAGCCCGAGGGAAACTATTGGCAAAAAATAGAAGATCGTTAGCAGAACTCAGCAATGTCTCCTCTGATTCTTCTTCATGCATGATTGATGCAGCACTCATGACACCCATGGAGTCTGCTTGTCTACTAATTTTTAGATCATCCCCATTGTTCATGATTCTTGAATCATATGGTAAAGAGCTTCCATCCTCTGGCTGTCTTTCTGGAGTTGAAGCCTGAGGGGAATTATTGGCTAAAAATAGAAGATTGTAAGTACCACTCAGCAATGGCTCCTCTGATTCTTCTTCATGCATGGGATTGGTGACTTCTTTACCGTCTTTTTCATGCATGGGATTTGTAGCTTCTTTACCTTCTTCATGCATGGGATTGGCAGCTTCTTTGGCTTTTCTACCTCTCTTTCCAGTCATGAACCACTTGAATGGTGGCGACACTGAATTGGAACTACTGACATTCTTAGATGGTGGGCTAGACCTTTGTGTTGGTATTAACATTGGCGCTAGGGTGTAATTCTCTTCAGGTGGTGGGTTTACTCCTCTCCAGTTTCTTTTATGATGCCTCATGTGACCATGCAATGACTTCATAGAGGGGAAGTGCCTCCCACAAAGCCTATAAGTAGTGTGATCTCCCTTATTTCTCCCTCTGAGATCATCAGAGATTGCCTCATGATCAGCAATATTATTGTCTTCATAACTCGGAGGAAATCCATCACTGTCATGCTGTTTTGACTCCATAATTTCACCTTCTTTGATGTCAGTTAAAGTGCCATTAGAAGATGTGGCATCACAAACATCTACTACAGCTACATTATTATAGTCCTTATCCTCCAGTTCTTTTGGTGCAAGTTTCTCGGTCCTAGCAATGGCATTCGCTTCAAATTCAACTGCCATGTCAATCTCTTCTCTTTCACACTTGAAAATTTTTCTTAGAGTTGCATAATTCGTTGATCCGCTCGTAGTTTCTTCCATCAAGCATACAATAGGCCAAGAAGCTAAGAAGCAAACAAATTAATAGAAAGCATAAACAACTTTCAGTACCCTGAGGAGCAACAAATCTACAAAACATAAACAGATGATGGCAATGTTTGTGTTGCTAAGAGAGCAAAGTGTTGGAAAATACTATGTGGACCAACATATGTAAATGTGTATATTTAATTATCATAATGTTAGCCAATGATAGGTGATCTAATAAAGTTAATTGAACATTAAGGATTAATTAATTTTTTTGATATGAAACACAATGTGTAGATATCCGTAACATGACTCTAATTTTATGATGGGCTAAATAGAAACATGATTACATAAAGTTAAATGGTTATGACCCTGGTTTAAACACGATTTATAGGAAACGTCTCTTCGGAAAGGTTATGGGTATCTTTTCAGTAAAGAGATGCTTATTTAAAAATTGAAAAGGTCCCGTCTCTTCGAAAAGGTGATAAGTTTTCCTATTTAAGCATTTTTGATAACTCCCATCTTTATCAGAAAAATCTTCTGCAATTGTATTAACAAACTGGAAGCACTGTCTCCAACCAAAATCAACCGACAATGCTATTGCATTCGGTTATAGTATTCTTCATCTTTAATAATGGCAGAACAAGGTATGAATTCCATACTTTCTCAATTATATATTGTGTTTCGATATTATTGACATAAGGATTCTGGGGCAATGGATTCGTATTCGATTTTCACGAATTCTATCAAGTGGTATCAGAGCCACCTTATGTTGTAATATCAAAATAATTCTTATTTTCTTGTTCATGCCTATCTAAATGAATGAATATATCATTGAATCCATCTTATTGTTTTATCTTGTTATGCTTTGAATGACTCGACGAAGGAGTCGTTGAGACAATAATTGAGTAAGATAAACATCACTGGTTCATATGATTTAAATCAGTTATGGATAATTTTTTATTTTAAAATAATTGGATAAGATAAGCATCATTGATTCATATGATTTGAATCTATTATGAATAATTTTTTTTTAAAAAAAAGGAAAAGGATAAACGGATAGCCTTACTGGAAGTTCGTAAACTAATCTCGTCCATGTCAGGGAGATGTCAACCATCTCTCTTTTCGATAAATTTCGTCCCTATTTTGCAAAAGTTATTCCCTACCGTGAGAGGTTTCAATTTACGTAGGGATTAAGATTTCAATACGAGGGCAAGGGGTAGTTGTGGATATCATGGAAGTCCACCACCAAAGGGAAGGCGTGGTTATTCTAATGGCCTTTCTAAGACTTATCTTTAATGGCCGGTTAAGAATTATTTGCACCTTCTTTTTTTGTGCTTTAATTATCTCTTAACATGGTCAGATCAAGACTTTATGGTACTTGCGTTATAAAATATCAAGAGATAGAGTAGTCTTGATTTCACCGTAAAACTCTGGTTTTCATGTATGAAAATAAATATTTTTAAAGTGAATGAAAATATTTATTACGGATGCTTTCTTCTGATTTGGTAATAAATTACTACAGTAATGAATTGCCCATAATTGAATTATATAGCCTATTATTACTACCATTATGAAACTTTTGGTAAACTAAAGTATTAAATTACTGTAATACGAAAAAAAAATCAAGAAAATTTCATTGAGTTTAATTAAAGTATATCAATTTTGAATAGATTAACTGAAGCATCATCTCGCCAAAGTGAGCTCTCATGTGTAGGTTAATTTGTTTAAAAAAATGAGCAGGTAGCATGTATGTAATTTATGCATTTTCTTGACCGATCCCAAAGGAAGGTGAAAATTTGGCCAAATTGCATGCATACCTGTGGTAATGAATATGTGATAGTTATAGGTTGCGTTTGGTGCATTGCCAACAATCCTAAATGGTAATGTAGATTACCTATAAGATAGATTACTACTGGATGGATTGTCAGTAATGTTGATTAATGTATTTGGTATGCACAGGTAATGTTACAGTAATATTGATTACTGTGTTTGGTATGACAAACGGATTATCAGTCATATAACATCAAATTCCCCAAATACCCCTAAATTAAATTCATATATTAAATCAAATCTATTAAAATTTTATAAAATACCTCAAAATATCCCTAAATCAAAGTATTTATATATAATATACTAGATTTAATTATTTTTAAGATTAAAATATATTTTTAATATTTAAACATATATTCAAATTTTTTTGATTCTTAAACTTTCAATTATCATAATTTATTTATTATATTTAAAAACAATTTTTTAATATTTTATTAAAAAATTAATTATTTTTAATACTTAAAAATAAAAAATTAATTATTTTTAATTAATTTAATTTAATATTTTAAAAATTAATTTATAAAAAAAAAAATAAAATTATTTAAAAATAAAATTAATTTAAAAATAAAAAATTAATTAATTTTTTAATTAATTTAATTTAATATTTTAAAAAATAAAATTTAAAAAAGTAAAATTAATTTAAAAAATTAATTTAAAAAATTAATTTAATTTTTTTAAAATTAATTAAAAAATTAATTTAAAAAAATTAAAAAATTAAAAAATTGAAAAATAAAAAATTAATTAATTTTTTTAAATTAATTTAATTTAATTCAATATTTTAAAAAATAAAATAAAAATTAATTTTTAAAAAATTAATTTAAAAAATAAAAATTAATTTTTAAAAAATTAATTTAAAAATAAAAAATTATTTTTTAAAATTAAATTTTAAATTAATTTAATTAATTAATTTAATATTTAAATAAAATTTAAAAATTAATTTTAAAAAATAAATAAAAAATAAAAAAATTAATTTTTAAAATTAATTTAAATTTTTTAATTAATTTAATTGTTTGGAGGAAGGGATAATTTTATTTTTACAAAAGAGGCAGGGGTAATTTTGTCAAAAGAAAAACTTATTATATTACAACATAGCCGGTAATATGGATAGCCACCTCCCCCTGAGGTAATGTGGATTACCACTCAAGTGGTAATCCAGATTACCACTGCAAGATATATTGCCATTCAAAGTACGTATCAAACATGGTTATCCGGTGGGGCCTTTTAAATTATCGATAATCTGGATAGATTACCTCTTACGCCCCCAATAGATCGGTCCAAAGGAAGACTATTGCTTGACCGGACTTACTATTAGTATTCGATTACTACACCAAGTTATCGCTTACAAGTTAATATTGGTGTCCAAAGACTAGATATTAATGTTGTGTAGATTTCTTGTGATGTGATTTAAATTAAATTCAATGTTTTATTTTGGTGTGATGTGAGTATAATTTTTTTATGGTTTGTTCTTTGTTCAGCTACATTATTTGCTTCTAATATATCTGCTAGCATTAATTCGATTCCCATGCTTAATGGGATCAACTTCAAAGATTGAAAAGAAAATGTCATGATTGTTCTTGGATGTATGGACTTGGACCTTGCATTAAGAACTGAATACCCTGCTTCTCTTATGGAAACTAGTACTGCTGAAACCAAGCGGGAATATGAGAAATGGGAGCGTTCAAATCACATGAGTCTAATGATTATCAAAAGAGGCATTCCAAAAGCTTTTCGAGCACTATGGCCGATATTGATACAGCTAAAGGTTTTCTTGATGAGATCGAAAAATGTTTTGCTAAAAAGATAAGGCAAAAATGAGCACGCTTTTGGCAAGCTTAGTTTCCATAAGGTATACAAGCAAAGGAAACATTCGGGAGTACATTATGGAATTGTCTCACATCGCTTCTAAGCTTAAGGCACTAAAGTTAGAGCTTTCAGAGGACTTGCTCGTTCATTTGGTGCTAATTTCTCTTCCAGCACAATTCAGTCAATTCAAGGTCAGTTACATTTTGTGTACAAGAGGAGGAGAGATTGAAGCAAGAGAAAATCGAGAGTGCTCATTTGGCCACTTCCTCTAAGAGCAAGAAAAGAAAGAAGGATAAAAAGGCTGTTGAAGGTCCTTCATAAAAGAAGCAGAAGAAATATAAGGATGGTTGTTTTTTCTGTAAGCAATCTGGACACATAAAGAAGGATTGTACCAAATACAACGCATGGCGTATAAAGAAAGATACTTTTCTTACTATGGTTTGTTTTGAAATTAATTTAACTTCTGTACCTAGAAACACTTGGTGGTTAGATTCTAGTGCTACTATTCACATAAGTGTTTCCATGCAGAGTTGTCTGAACTACCGAATTCCAATTGATGCTGAAAGATTCATCTATGTGGACAATGGAGAACCGGTATAGGTGGAGGCTATAGGGTCCTTTAGGTTATTACTTAAGACAGGATATTATTTAGAATTAAGAAACATATTTGTTGTACCATCATTTAGACGAAATTTAATTTCTATTTCTACATTGAACAAATATGGATACTTTTGTTCTTTTGAAAATAATAAAATTAGTGTTTCTTTAAATTCTACTGTTATTGGTACTGATTCTTTGTCTTACTACGATAACCTTTATA
>UESW01004420.1:685490-720897 GCA_900491605.1 Calamus simplicifolius
TTGTTTGCGGTATAGATTTTGATAGGTTTTATTTTATATATTTTTTTAATTTTTTAAAGTAATCTAAAATTTGTTAACAAACCCAACCCCCGCCTCTCTCTGGATGAGCTTAAAGTTTAAAGAACAAACTTATCGTTAAGTTTTGTGATCACGAGAGGCCGTGTGTTAAGCGACGGCCATGATGGATAGCTTGGCCCTGTGGTACACAAAGACCGTTGTCGACTTGTCGTGGCTTATTATGTGCCTTCTTATTCTATCACTACGAACTTCCGCACTTCCATGCTTGAAGAGTTTGGAGCTCCTTTCTTCATGCTTGCCAGGTGTTGCTAAGCACCATCAAACAAATTAGTTACCTTCTAATTAGTTTAAACTTTACTAGAGCTTAGCTCCTAAAATGCTTGAGTCAAGTTTGACTTGAAGTTAAACAAATCAAGCTTGAACCAACCACAAAAAGGGTTGAAATTAATTTCAAGATAAGTTGAAAAATCGGCCTAGCTCCAAGTGCTGGTCTTGGCTTCCTTTGGAGCAAAGATAAGCTATGGCAAGATTATCTTCTAAAAGAAACTGTTTTAGATTGCAGTATATTAATACAACAAAAAAAAGAAATAAAACTAATAAATTCGAAATTTAAGAGATTACTTATTAATTCCTAATACGGAATGATTATGATTGAGAGAGATCCCATAATTCTAACCGTATATTGCAATTTGCAATATGGTAACCCACCTAATGCAATGCTGCTTGCACCCGCGTTTTTGAAACTACACGTTCTAAACTTTGAGTCATCTCCAATTCCTTGTGAGGATTCCTAGTTGCTCTTTGCATGATGATGATGTTTTTCTCCCATTTGAATGTAATAGAATTCTCTAATTTAGAAGATCTTTTTATATTTATAAAATTTCTTTGATTTAAAAAATTTAGTTATGAAGAGAACTTCTTATCTCGAGCAATGATTTATTTTCTTAGTTATCGGTTAGTTATACTATCTAAGCCTATAAATATGTAACAGCTTTTTTTGGCTTTTCAATAATGAATAATATTATTGATTTCTTTTCTTTGAAGGTTCAACTCCTTTGAAGTGATTATTAGAATGTCTAACTTTCTCGAAGTAGTTATATGGAGGTGTGATCATAATTATCCTAAATTTCCTATTTTATCAATCATTGCTATTAGGGTTTGCAATAGTTGGTATCAAAGCACAGCTAATAGCCACTATCCTCCACCTTATTTTTTTTTATTTTCCTTTATCTACAAAATCCAATTATTAAGAGGAAAAGAGAGAGATAAAAAAAGAGAAAGAAAAATTCTCTTATTTTCAAGGAGGTTTATTGCCAAGACCTACAAAGATATGGCCGAGAGAACCTGCATACAATGATGGGAGAAGCATATAGAAGGTGATATCAAAAGTTTAAAGAAGATGACAAAGGTATTCATATTGAAACTACGAGAAGCTACTTATCCAAATACTGGCAATATAGCTAAAGTCATGGATGCTTTAGCTGATTTGAAGAATATGATCGTGGGCATGACAAAAGAGAAATTTGGTGAGTCCTCAAGAAATAGTCATCAGAATCAACAACGAGAATTTGATCACTATACAGAAATGTAAGAGGTAATCTAATCTCAAACCATACATCTTGAATTTCCTCATTTTAATAGAAAAGATCCCGATGGTTAGATTTATCGAGTAGAGTAGTTTTTTTAAGTTTAACCTTATTACAAGAGAGACAGAAAGTTATAATAGTCTCAAGGTAGAAAAAGGCATTGCAATGGTATCAATGGATGGAGAAAAATTAAGGTTTGATAGCATAGAAGGAATTTATGGAACGCCTTTGTACTTATCTTGGCTCAAGCATCCATAAGGACTTTACTGAAAAACTTACAAGGTTACACCAAACTTCTACGACATGTGAGTATCAATCTTGTTTGAACAACTTGTTAACCGTACCAAGGGTTAACGAAGAAATTTTTTGCAAGCTGCTTTTTGAATGGACTTAAAGAAGAAATAAATCATGATATTTGCATGTTTTAGCCAACTACCATGACTGAAGCCATCGGATTAGCCATGCTCAAGGAGAAACAATTACTTGCTCTACACAAGCTCAAGGTAAGCCCACCTATAGTAACTATTCTAGTTCCTACTAAAAATTTCATACCTTTTTCTGCTCCAATCAAAAGTTAATATCAGCAAAAGAAAAAAAAAAGGAAAAAGGATTGTGCTTCAATTGTGATAAAAATTTTAAATTAGGCTACTGTTACAAAACCAAGAAACTATTTCTCATTGATAATGACTAGTTCGATGATATACCTGAGATAGAATCGAACAAAAACTATGAGAAGCTGGACAATATACCTCAAAAAAAATTTGTATGCTATTACAAGTAATTCATCTTCTCAGACAATGAGACTAAAGGCAAAATTTAAAGAAGCAATCCATTGCTATTCTCATTGTCTTAGGCAGTGGTTGCAATTTTATTCATCTAGAGCTTGTTGAGCATCTTAATATTCGGTGGTCAAAAAATAAGTTTTTGGACATCAGGTGGCAGATGATGCACACATAATATTGAGTGGCAGATGATGCACACATACAAATCTAAGGTACATGCGATAATCTTCCCATATTATACAAGATTTTAAATTCACATCAAATTTTCATATATTGCCTTTTAAGGTGTGTGTTCTTCTTAGAGCATATTGACTTCACACTTTAGGACCAATTTTATGGGATTTCTATAAGCTTCTTATTAATTTAAGATTAAAGGACAAAAATATACACAAGAAGGATGAGTTTAAAAGACACTTTCCTATATACTTGCATTCAATAAAGGGAATAAGTTAACTTTTCATGAATCAACCTATTAGAATAAGTCGAATACCATATTATTTAAATACTTTGCTCAAATATTTTTATTAAAGTTAAAAATAAGCTCAAAACCTGACTCATACTTCAGCATCTTCAAGTTTCAAAAACTTAATGCAAGCAATTGACTTTTGATAGTTTTTAAACTAAATTTTATTCTACCAATAGTCTTTTACTTGCTCTACAACTTTGGGAATAAGGTTGATTTTAAAGAGGTAGAATGATAAGATTTTTTAATTTTAGATATCGTTTCAAATCTATAAGATTCTTTAGTTATAAAGGAACTTAATATTTTATTTTCTTATTTCTGGATTGATTATATTAAAGAATTTTTTTATATAATTACATTAGGTTTTTTTTAAATAATTAAGGCTTTAACCCAATAAACATATAATAATTTTTCTTACTTTTTAATGATGAATAATATTATTTATTTTTTTTAAAGGCTCAACCCCTCAAATAGGTTATCAAAAGGTCAAAGCAATTATCGAAAGGTACGATCCTTTCGAAGTGATCATAATTATCTTAAAATTTCATATTTTATTAATCATTGTGATTGAGATTCCAATAAATGTTGAAAAGGAAAGATATATGAATATATGAACAAGTTCATTCTGCCATGATTACCTACTTTTATGCCTCATCTCTGTAAGCTTTACTCTCAGAAGAGAGAAGATGTTCGAGAAATTGAGACATATCCCAAGATAAGAGGTAGGGACAAGTTCTATGCACAGTAATTTGACATGCAGAAAGAGGAATGACAGGCATAGAGGTTGCAGTGCTAAAACGGACAAAGCTTCAGAAATACAGCAGGAATTAGTGGCATTCCAGTCAGGTGACAAATCAAGACTTTGTTCTTTATCTTCTAGTGATATTTAACTTCCTCTGGTTGGCATTCATCAATGTCAGGCAGCGAGGAAAACCCAATATGACGGTCCTTTATAATCTTCGGTAGCACAACATAATCACTTCCACATGGAAAACAATTGGTAGATATTTAACCTAAACAATACAGTATTCATTTCCACATGCTATGCATCTCAGATTCTCAATAGCTTTCATTGGTCACAAATCTTGTTCGCCTTCTTTGCAGTTATCACTTCAAAGCACCGTTTCTCTTTTTTTTTTTTTTTTCTCATTCTTATATATAATCCTTTTACTGTTTCCCACCCTTTACACTTTCCTCTCTTACACTCGATACCCAATAGAAATTTCAGGTCCTTGGGTTCTTTCTATGACTCTCTTAAACCACCGTTGGTCATTTTTTTCTATATTTGTTCACATCCCGTATCTTTATTGATATTTGTATTATTTTTCTTTTTTTCTAACATTGAGAAAGCAGTATTTAAAAGATTGCGATTGTATATTGTGAGGACTCTGTCAATCTTGGACTCTTAATAATGTTCTCATTGAAGCAATAAATAAAAAACTAGCCCCTTGGAATCCTTGTCATTTAAACAGTAGATGAAGAGATCTCACTACTTTGGAGGACTGGAGAGAGTAATGTTGTAAATCAACTAAATCTATGTTAAACAAACATAATTTTCAATGAAACCAATAACCTACAACCAGGTTTAATCAGTCAAACTAATGCAATCCACAAAATCAGAGCAAGTAAAATGAAACAAATACCAACAAGATTTGAGAGTCAAGGAGTCATAACATAACTAAATAAAAGACATCAATACAAAGCTTTGAAGCAAAGAAATATCTGCACCACATCTCAGGTGACACTTAAAAGTATGGAACAGAACCCCATCCAAAATTCATATATATCACTAAATATCTGCACCACATTAATATACAGGCACACATGCAATGCCAAACTTATTTTCATCTGGCAAAGCCATATCAGAACATCACGAGATAAGAAATTAGTTTGTCTTAGTTCTCACAACATGATGTTCTTTTACCTCACAACTTGCTTTCCAGATTGGAGGATGTCAGCCCATGGCATACTTCTGAGTCCATGCTCTGGCTGTCTCCTCATAGCGGGACCTCTGGGTCTTATAGATGTGGGCAATCTCAGGGACAAGAGGGTCATCCGGGTTGGGGTCTGTGAGGAGAGAGCAGATTGACAGGAGAACCTTTGATATAGTCAGGGCAGGGCTCCACTGCTCCTTGAGGATGTCAAGGCAGATGCTGCCATTGGAGTTGATGTTTGGGTGATAAACCTTCACAGTCCGATACAGAGAGTCAACATCTTAACATCAAAAGACAATAGTTTCTTCTGGGAGATTCAAACAGGTAACAGATTTTGATCATAAGTATAATCCATAAAGACAATCTAGCAATTATTCCTCATCTGAAAGTGGGCAGACGCTAACAAAGATTTTATCATCTGTTAGCTGAAGTTCAGTTTATTCCCCATTATAATGAATATTTCTTTAACTAATTAGTTTTAACTCGCTCATCTATGAGAACAACATCCACTTTTTACAAATTTTGAAAACTGCAATTCAAAAACAAGCACATAAACAAGGTATATGCCACTTATTGCTGTAATCTTATTGTGTTATTCATTGAAGGCTGTTTAAAAGTGAACTGAGAAACATTCAGCCAAGTCTCTAGCATCAAAGTCTATCACATGCATTAATTACAGTTAGCGGATAACAGAAAAGACATATTGACTTCATGCACTAAAAACCTCAAGGAAACTTTCTAAGGCTAGGACCTTACAATCATCAAATTCTCAACCTAGGCTGCATTTGGCATCGCCATCACCTTTATTTTAAAAAAAAATAAAAATGGGAATTCTGTTTCCAATTTTTTTCCTAAACTTCTAATGATAAAGACATATTTGGTCATCATTGTTGTTCTATTTTTCAAAACAAAAAAAGAGTAAAATCTGAGCAAAAAATTGGAAAAAATTCTAAAATTAACGATCATAGATCCCATGCCTATTAGAAAAGATGATACTTATAGCCTACTTGAGAGCCTCCTCTTAGGAAACATCGAGCTCCTTGTAGATGATTCCCCTCGGATTGGCTGGAACCTGGTGAGATGGCTTTGATCAAGGGTTATGAGTTTGAGACCATTGAAAAGGACCAATGTTCGTCTAGAAAAGGCTAGAATCCTAAGAGGCAGGTCACCATGGTAGCGGAGGAAAGTGAGGGCATAACAAATGGAAGGGAGGGGGAGGTTAGAGAGAGAGAAGTGAACAAGTAGGAGCTGATGTAAGGTCACCAATGCTCATAATGTCATGGTGGAGGAGGGGTTTGGAGAAGAGAGGGAAAAAAAGAAATAAATCATTAGAGTTGGGAAAGGGTCAACTTCTTAGCTTAAAAAAATATTTTTAGAAATAATGAAAGTAAAAAAAAAAATCATTTTTATTTTTTTTCATAAGTTATGAAAGTAACTTTTAAAAATAGAAAATAAAAATAAGAAACAAGCATCCATCTAGCATCAGATTTTGCACCTTCAGTTTAAAAATAAAAATGGAAAAAAGAAGCAAAATGGAGCCTTAATGATGCAGTGAGTCAAGACTCAAGACTACCAAGAAGATAATGTATAGGCTAGTGATGTTAAGAAACAAGCACGCTAACAAGATTTTTAAGGTACCCAATAAAAAGCCTAAGGGCCTTAAATTTTAAGTACTATTAGGTATCCCTATTGTATAAATTTGGACCCAATAACAATCAACATGAATATTAATAAGTGGAAGAAAATGCACAGCCCTTGCTTCGTTCTATTAAATTCACTAGATAAAGCAGATGCTTTGGTAATTAATTTGAAGCATGATAATCAGAGGGCGAGGCTTGGTGCAAATGTATGGCTTCTCCATTTTGTCCTAAAGGTTACAAGTTTGAGATATGGAAATAATCTCTCTACACATGGGTAAAAATACATAAATCTGACCCTGCAATGGCAGGTGCTTCAGCTGCCCTTTAAAGAAATATATGATAACTTAAAGAACACTTGATGCAGGCTATTTCCTAGCATAGCCAACTACTAAGTGGTAATTCACTTGTTGATATACCAAATTACACAATGTCCTTTAGCATTTAGATGTCAAAGGCAACAAAGAAATCGAAAATTTAATCAACCATATAAATAACCATCAAAACTGAAATATCAATATTTGTTTACAAAGATGATGTACTAAATTTGCCAAAAGCAAATTTCAAATTTGACTTATATAATTCTTTCAGGATAATAAGTTGAAAAGAAGTAACCCAGCAAGTAAATAAAAAAAAAATATTTTTTAGCAGAATTACACGACACAACTAGCAATGCTTTAAAAGGACTCTAGGCAGCAAAAAGACAGCTAAGGGCAGAAAGGTGGCCACCCAATGGCTAGGCACCAAGCATGCTTCTAGAGCTCAAGGAATCCCAAAACTGAAAAATAGACAAAACTAATAATTATAAAGATAATCTAAAAAAAATCATAAGAAAATAACTGAAACATATTGCATCAAATAAGATATGTAACAAGTTAGTAGGAATTATCAGCTTGACAGCATTCAATACCATTTCCGAACTTCCTATATCAATTTTATCTTCCATGCTCAAAGATGGTGCAAAATATAATGGTAAGAACCTAGCCAGCCCTGCCTAGGAGGCCAAAGCATGTAGCTTCGAAAACATAGTAGCATATTGATATGCTTCAATTCTCTATTTCATTCACCAGGATATTAGTTTCATACAAACTGAACAGCTGAGGAAATAGAAACCATGCATGAAATACAGCACAACAGATACAGAACCAAGAAAATCAGAAATTAGAGCATTATAAATCTAGTTCTGGAATTGAATTAAACCATTAACTAAAAGTACCACTCTGTCTCATGGTAGTTAAAGAAGACTACAAACTGGCTTCTAAAAGGCTATTCATTTAGTCTAATCTATTAGTAGCTGAAAACATGCTAGAAGTCAAATTATCTGGCAGCAAGATGCAGTCATTTGTTTACATTGCGTCAGAAAACTTCTGCTTGCCAATCATCTCCATTTGATTAGCCTCCATCATTCAATCATAAAGACTAAATGGAGATTCAAGCTTCTGGAAAGAAATTGAGGATGAGATCTACACTGTGAAAGCAAATGATGTGAGAGTGAAATAAATCGCATTCAACAACCTGAATTTGCTTATTTAAAGTTATTTAATTATATACTTTAAATTAAAATCAATAGGTTTTTTATGTCCAATAATAGCCAGTCAAGATTATAACATAATATCTTTATGCCTATAATTTTAGGATGTCCAAAAAGGAACAATTTCAGTAAGTTAAGGAGCTGTTTACTGTTTGTGTCACTGTAGCACGAATGGTGATGCTACATTATCTTGGGCTGTTAGAAGTCGATAATTTTTGAGGGACTTGTTTCTATGTTTGTAAAGCATCCTGAAAGACTGAAGTTCAACCTGCAGGTCAAGCTTGAAAGTTTCTATAAAGTGGATCGAGCAAAAGACTTGTATGCTGGTTTTCTTGTGAATGGAATTGAAGATTTGAGGCCAAGTCTGGCCCTCTTGTTTTCACATCCTCTCTTTATATTCTGCTAGTTATTCCTCTCTTCTCTCTCTCAATCTTCTTCTTTTTTATTTCATAAGTCTACTGTTTATCCCTACCCCTTTTTTTAGGCTTTGAATAGATCATATTGCTGTCTACAGATTCGTATGTGCACTCTTTGATCTAATCTAATTATAGATTTATATCTGATTATCTAAGAGAGCTCTAGATTGTGATTTGATTCATCTTCACACACATATAGGACATCCTAAATAGACATTTTTTTGAACATCCATTGTCCTAAATTTCAAGTTTTCTTATTAACTATCCTTATCCCAGGTCCTGGATTGCAAGCAACAAAGACCTTCATAACCCTAATCCTAATCTCAAGGTCCACCAATGCATGCAGATATCCTCAACATTTTCCTTTCCTGCATCAACTATCATTTAACAAAATCCCTGGGTAGACAATTAATAACTAGAAACTTTACTCAAGAATTTTGCACCCATTTGCACCACATTACACACAGTTCAAGTCATTTATGAGCAAAATTAGGCATCTAAGCTGTTTTAACTAAATTAGCAAAGAGTCTATTTTATAGCAAGAAACAATCTCACTCCATCAGTCTGAAATATGTCACACCATCTAGTTTGTTTATTTTTTTAAAAAAAAATCACAAACAATATTTGCACAACCATAACCTTCCAAAATCATCTCATGAGGCAGACATTACAACAGAATAGGATAGAAGTCAATAAAAGTTCCGTCATAAAAATGGCAAAAACATGTAGATGTGGGAACCCTTGTACCTTGGTCTGGAAGTTGACCTTGGGAGGCTTGAATGGATAGTCAGGAGGGAAATGAATTTTAACAAAGAAGACGCCTCCTGAAAAAGGGCTGTCAGCAGGACCCATAATTGTTGCCTGCCAATGGAATAGATCCTCGCCCACAGGTCCAGCACTGCATGATGTTGGAGGATCCTTTTGTAAATCTAAAAGTTCCTTTGAATTCGTTTGCTAGCCATAATATCTCCTGATTCAAAAAGAAATAAAGCAAAACAGAAAATATCTTTAAAAATATTACCATAAAGAAGATATTAGAAATATGCAATGGATAACCCCAAGCCAAAAATTTCAAGGACACCTAAAAAGAAGCCTTACTTGAATAAATTTTGATAGCAAATCATTATAGATGATACAAGCAATTTGGTAGGCAATACGTTACACTCTAGTAAGTAAATAAGAAAGTAAATAGGAGTGGAATTTTAATGGTTTCGCTCTACAATTCTACATGGCCGTTTTCTGTAGTTTAAATGCTCAACTCATTCATTTTCTTAATAGTAGAAAGACTTTATTTAGATGCTAGAAGCTTAGCCTTTCAAATTTAAATGCTCAACTCATTATCTTTCCAAATCAGCATAAACACAGGAAAAGTGTTCTTGCAAAATTTTGGTAAGTCAAGATCGTTTGTGGTGATCCTTCAGTTAGGTCCATTTATCTCATTTTTCAAGTAAAACACATCAACTAGCCATGGCTTACTAGCTTTGGCAAACATTCATAGTTGTTTCCCACTAATCATGGCTTGCAAATACACACATAAGCATGGATAAAAAAAAAACGTTCATGTACATACACAATACAGGAAAAATATGAGCATGCACACATTGCACACATAAAGGGAAAAGAGTCCACTCAAGTAGTTATGTCACTGCTCTTCTGGAGAAACCCTTTTGTTACAGGAACAAAACCGCCAAAGTTTCAAAGCTTCTTGATTTGCTAAGCAGTTGTAGAAAACATACATTACCATAAGAAAAATTTCCTTATTAATAACATATACATATACACCTGCCGGTTGAAAGCATAGAAGAGAATATCAGCATCTGCAAGGCATGACCAACATCACTAACCTTTGCATAGCTAGATATCCAAATCAATGATCCATAACGTTCATCATGATTCGCAACAAGAAAAATGCCTCCCAAAAAAATTCAAATGTCTTTCAGACATGTTGCCTATGCATCAATCAATAATCACTTAATCACGCTTAACATTTGGTCTTTTAATAAAGAATAATTGATCTATTTGAATGGTATAAACAACTGCTGCCATATAGTGATGAATAGTAGTAGAGTAGTAGTAAACAACTGCTGCCATGCTAAGGCACACTAAATCTTACATTTATGACAACCATTAGTTATTAATGTTCTAAGCCAATATAGCAAAATCTAACACTTGCAAAACAACTGTCTGCTCAAAAATCAAAACCTAAGCTGTTAAATGAACTAAATTAAATCATGCCTGCTTTATATGATGCCTATTATATGAAACAGGCACGCCATTTATTCTAGAGATTATTTTTCATCATAGATATGTTATCGCATTTTTAAAGCCTTTTCTGTTCAAGTCTCCAAGTCCCCTTCTCAAGTCTTCCTTAGCCTCATCCTATTTTTTTAACCATCTGATTTAACTTGGAGACCGCAAAAAATAGTACCCGTCACCGACCTTTGCAGCACATGATCTAAAAATTTTCCTCCATCCTCATCACTGGGTTCAATCTTTTTATTAAATACTACGTTCGTGATTTTAACCATATATAAGTAGAAGGATCGCAATATAACTAAATGTTCCAACTTCCATTGCTCTAGGTGGATGCTCCCTTTTTTAACCTTTGAGTCATCCATACATTAGCAACTAGTCTCTCTTCCCTTAGATCATCAAATTTGCCCTTGTGTCACTAATGGAGGGTGGGACCATCCTCGCTTTCCCAAAAACAGCTTTCTCCACATCAACCCTTTTCTTTCTAAACCTTCTCATTCATCTCCAACTCTCTATTAAAACTATGGTTGACTATCTTGGTACCAGATCTCATACCAAAAACACGATGGTATAGTATTGGTACATTTGTGTGCATATTAGTTTAACATATCAAGGCTCAGTATTTTTCATTACTTACATCTGGTATGCAGATTAGTTTAGCATATCAAGACTCAATAATTCTCCCATAACTTCATCTTGATTCAATTTTGATAAGATATGGTACCTCTGATATATAACAATACATATTGGAACGGCATAACATGATTGATTCAAACCATTTTACAAGATTTGGGGTAAACATCCATAAATGTTTTCGCTACACCTGCATTACATATAATCATGACAAAAAAAAAAATGATAACTCAAATAGAAGCAGCTTTTGAGCATCCAAAGCTACACTACAAGCCAAATAAATCAGAATAAGTAATAACAGATCATCTAAAATCCGGAAATAAAGTATCAATTAAAAAAGGTTTTTCTTCTTTTACCAATATTAAGAATTTTCTTCAAGAATGTACACTAAATTTTACTTAAATAAATGGGAGATTTTGGACAGAGATCAAAAGAAAGGGGGAAAAAGTTAGAGATTCTAATAAAATATCATAAATCGAATGTAAATCTTGAAAGTGTAACAAGTCTCGCGAAAGACTAGAGGATTTCACTCTATTAATTAACAAAAGCTAGATCAACAAAAATCGAAGGAAAAAAAGGAGGAAGAAGAAAGATTGCACAGAAAAGAGGGATAAAAAATTCATTAAGAATTTGACCCCAAAAAAAATATATACAAATTAGAACCAAAGATAGAAGAATATAACAACCAAAACCTAGATTCTTTATATCGACAACAGAGTCTCCTTAAGATCCGGATGAAAACCACATCATTTCCAGTAAGTATAACCAGATCCCGACCTTCTCCAATTTTATAAGTTCGCCTTTTGATCTAAAATAGGAAATTATTCGAAAAGACAAGCAGAAAAAGGGAAAAAACAAACAGAGAGGATGCGTGACAGCAACAGATCCGAAACGAGGATTGAGCGGAAGAAATGGATAAATCTTCTTACAGATGGAAAGAAGTCGATGGAGACGAGCGGTGGATTCGACGAAGAGTTCTCTCTGCGGGTTCTCCTTCCTGCGACTGAGAGTAGGCGCTTAGAATAATATTTCAACGAAGAACGAGCAATAATTATATAAAAAAATAAAAAAGAGACGGTAATTGTAGAAGGAAGACGTGGATCCGGTCACCTCCGTGACAAAGGACGGGAATTTCTTCGCTTGCTGCTAAGCTGCCTTCGCGACCGGCGAACGCGTCCAGGCCGTTGCCCGCGTTGATTCGCGCATAGAATCCGCGGACCATCCGCGTGCCAACCGCGCCGGGTGTAGCGCCCGTGCACATCACGCACTAACTAGGTTGTCCTTTGAGAATACGTTAAGATAATGCTTATAAAATATATTCTCAAACGTACTATTCTCAAACGTCCATACCTAGAAAAATGAATTTCTAAAAGCGTATTGTTAAAAAAATAATCTTGATTTATTTAATTGACCATGAGAAAGTTTTGGGAAAGCATATTTTATCAAGTAACTATTGTTTGATTAATCAACTATTTTTCTAAAAGGTGAGTAAAGAATGTTGCATATGTGATGCAAGTTTGATGGGCTAAATTAGTTATTACTCCGTTATCAAGTAAAACAAATCTTTCGGTATTATTTTGATATTATAATAATATAATATAATTAGAAAATTTTATTATGTTTTGTCTATTAATGTTATAGCGATAGTTAAAATATAATATAACATAATTACAATATTATAGCATTATAATATTATAATTATATTATAATTTAATTATAATATAATATATATGAAGTTTTGAATTAAAAAATATTTATTTTGTTTTGTTTATGACCTTAAAGATGGTTTTAAAGAAAAGCTTTAAGCCAACTTTCTAACTCATATCGAAGGTGGCTTTTCTATCTCTTTCATGGGTATTCATTTTTTAAAGAAGTTCTCTTTCTTACTAACTTTTTATGATGCTCCAACCAAATAAGACATATTTTTTTAGTATATTGGGAAACCTTAGATTCCATGCCCATTCAGCCAAATGAGACTTAAAGGATTACTAGTAGAGGTGGGCACTGGGCCGTGCCGTTCATGGCACGGCACGGCCCAGGCCCTGATGGGCCGTGCCAAGCACGGCTCGCCACTGTTACAATACCGGACCATGCCGGCACGGCCCAGTGAACCGTGCCGTGTCGGGCGCGGAAAAAAAAATTTTTTGGCCCAGCACGGCACGGCCCGTGACGGGCCTGGGCCGGCCCGTCGTGCCGTGCCGGCACGGCCCAGGCCCAGGTGGGCCGTGCCAGGCACGGCCCAGGTGGGCCGTGCCAGGCACGGCCCAGGTGGGCCTGGGCCGTGCTGGCCCAGGTGGGCCGTGCCAGGCACGGCCCATGCACGGCTCAAATAAAAAAAATTATAAAAAAGTTTTTTTTGATAAATTAAAAAATTATTAGGAATAAAATTTTTTTATTAATATAAAGCCACCTTATAGGTGGGGGGTTTGGCATAGACCCCTACCAGTTTATTAATTTAAAATCAAAATGGTACAGAAGGGAGGGGGGCTAGGCCTGACCTCCAGAACATAATACAATAAGCAAGGAGAAAAAAATAGAAAAAAAAAATAAAGATGGCTTACTTTAAGTTTTAACAATTTAAAAAATAAAAATATACAATTATAAAAGTAGAAATGACTCACTCATCACTCTTCAGTCATCAGTAGTATTTGTGTCATCGTCATCTTCGCTGGTTAAGTCATGTCCACCTTTATCTTGAAGCCTCGCCTCAGCATCCAACCAATCTTTGAAGCAGATAAGCATCTCAACTGTCTCGCCAGTCATCCTACTTCTCTTTTCGTCTAAAATACGTCGACCTGCACTGAAAGCGGATTCCGATGCTACTGTGGACATCGGCACAGCTAAAACATCTCGTGCAATGGCAGACATAACAGGATATTGATTTTTAACACTCTTCCACCAAGCTAATACATCTAGATTTTCTATTTGATCTTCATCATATGCAGAATGAAGATCGTTTCGTAAATAAAATTCCAATTCATTACTTAAAGATGACGAAGATGAAGAAGATGATGAAGCATGTGCGTGTCTTCTAATGAATGAAAAAATAGATGACGAACGAGATCTAGAAGAAGAAGCAGAGCTTTGAATAGGTATTCTAGATCCACAAATTTTATCATTATATAAATAATAAATATCATTAAGAAGTCGTGTTACCTCATCTTTAGCAGGTTCAGGATTTTGATTCATGTTTTCACAATATTGATCAATTAAAAAAATTACACCATTTAATTTAACTCTAGGATCAAAACAGCAGCTAAGTTATGCAATGGATATATCCTATTCCAATATTCATTCCATTTAGTTTCTATATTATAATAGGCATTAAAACTTCATGATATCTATATTCTTTAAATTTTTCACTAATTACATATGCTTTTTGTAAAAATGAACAAGAAGTTGGATAATAAATACCTGAAAGAACATTTGTAGCATCATAAAAAGTAACCAAAAAATCTTCTAAAATTTTACCTTGATTCCAATCAGCTTCAGTCAATGTAAATCCTAATCCACGCTCATTAATATAAGCACTTAATAAGTTCTTATATGGGTATGCATCATGTATCATGGCATAGGTACTATTCCAACGAGTTATTACGTCAAGTTTAAATTTTTTAAAACGTTTACCATGATCTACACATAATTGTTTAAATTCTTGAAGTCTTGACCTTGAAGCATGAATAAAAGAAACAACATTTCTAATTTTTGAAATAACCTCTTGAATTATGTTCATGCCAGATTGAGCAGAAAGATTTAATATATGACATGCACATCTAATATGAAATAATTGTCCATCTAAAATGGGATGCAAAGAGTCGTTTAATAATGCAACAGCAGAATTATTATTAGATGCATTATCAAAAGTAATTGACATTATTTTATTATTAATATTATATGAGCATGCAGTTTGATAAATAATATTTGAAATTTGTTGCCCTGAATGCGGAAAATCAAAAGCACGAAAAGTAATAATTCGTTTATTTAATTGCCAATCATTATCAATATAATGAGCTGTAACAGAAATAAAACAATTACTACCTACAGATGCCGTCCAAATATCAGAAGTTGAAATTCTAGCATTTAAATTTCAAAGGCTTTCTGTTAAACTTTGTTTCATTGCTAAAAAGTTTGTCATAGCCACTCTTCTAAAGGTACGCCTACTAGTTCTTTTATAAGCAGGTTGTAGGCCTAATTGAACATATCTTTCAAAATTATAAGATTCAGATAAACTAAAAGGTAATTCATCTTGAACTATCCATCTTACCAATAATTTTCTTTGATTTTCGTGGTTATATGCAAAATTGCCTACAAGTAATCCCTCTTGTATATTAAGGAGTCCTTGCTGACTGGAATCATGCATCCTATGATTTTCTTGATGTCTTCTTAGATGCCCTGTTCCCCCAGTACTAGAACAACTGTAAAGTTTTGCACATTTTTTACATTTTGCTTTATAGACTCCATCAACTATAATTCTATCGAAATCAATCCAAACATTACTAGTCCTCTTACGAGAAGAGGTTTGACACTCACTGACACTAGTTCTAGATGGAACTTGGAGTTGGGATTGGGGTTGGGGTCCTTGGGGATTAGTTTCCTCACCCTCAGAAAAAGCGTGCATGTTAAAATTACTTTCGTTAAAAGATGCCATATCTAAAATTTTTAATTAATAAAATACAAAAAAATAAAAACTAACCCACAAAAAGGAATTGAGAAAAGATCAGAGGTGGAGGCGTGGAGCCGAGATTTATGAGCTTTCTCTTGCGCTCTCGCCTCTCAACAAGAATTGATCTTGTAGCACTTGACTACTTGCTTGAGCACTTGTAAGAACACTTGCAAACTAAAAATTAAATTGCTAATCTACTAGAGCACTTGCTGGAAGAGAGAAATAGTAGTAATAGAGGAATTGGTTTGGTGTGGTAAGAATGAGGGAGAGTTCATCTATTTATAGAATTTCTAATTTTTTTTCTTCCAAAACTATCCTTTGATATAGCCGTTATATGACGGTTGGGAGGGGTAAAATGGTCTAAATCTCTCCCAATAGCCTTTAACGGCTATATAGCCGTTAAAAACGGATATAGCCATTTTTAACGGCTATATAGCCGTTAAAAACGGCTAAAAATCTAAAGTGGTGCCTAGGCACCATGTATCCCAGGCACCGTACATGGTGCCTGGTACATGGGCACCATGCCTAGGCATGGTGCCTAGGTGTACGGTGCCCAGGCACCTTATACAAGGTGCCTGGGCACCGTTGCCGTGCCATGGCACCGGTGGGCCGTGCCATGGCACGGCCCCAGCACGGCCCAGCTGGGCCGTGCTGGACACGACCCATCTGGGCCGTACCAAATTTAAATTTTTTTAAATGGGCCACGGGCCGTGCCAAATTTAAATTTTTTTTAATGGGTCGTGCCTGGCACGGTTCATTAATAATGCCTGGCACGGCAAATTTTTAGGCACGGTGGGCCTGGGCCGTGCCTGGCACGGCCCAGTGCCCACCTCTAATTACTAGTTAGCCAAATTCTGCATAAAATTATTATCGAGAGAGGAGAGCCATGAAAAATGATGTATGAGGGTTTTATTCTACCGAAATTACCCCCACTTGCGCTTCGCTTATGAAGTCCGCGTCCTCGGCGGTTCAATCCGGTGGGCTCCACGCGATGCGCTCATACTCTCTCGCACCACCCGAGGTCCTAGATTTTTTCTACCTTCCAGAGCACGAGAGCAAGAGTTTCCAACTGGCGATGGCTCTAGTTAGAGGAGGCGGCAGCGGTGGCGACCGTCATAGCGAGAGAACCCGTCGGATATCCATCAAGAACCGCACACAGCATATCTGCAAGAAAGCGAGCGAGCTTTCAACCTTATGTGACGTTGACCTCGCCCTTGTCTGCTACCCCCCAGGCCCCTCCGGCCCCGCCATCTGGCCATCGGACCGTTCCAAGGTCGAAGAGGCCATCCGTTGCTATGTCGACGCACCCGCCAACAAGAAGCACGACAGTGATGGATTTCCTCTGAGCTGTCATGAAGACAATGTCGCTAATCATGAAGCAATCTCTGATGATCTCAGAGGAAGAAATCAGGAAGATCAAACCACCCGTAGGCTTTGTGGGAGGCACTTCCCCTCTATAAAGTCATTGCATGGTCACATGAGGCAGCATAAAAGAAACTGGAGAGGAGTAAGCCCACCACCTGAAGAGAATTACACCCTAGCACCAATGTTAATACCAACACAAAGGTCTAGCCCACCAGCTAAGAATGTCAGTAGTTCCAATTCAGTGCCACCGTTCAAGTGGTCCATGACTGGAAAGAGAGGTAGAAAAGCCAAAGAAGCTGCCAATCCCATGCATGAAGAAGAAGGTAAAGAAGCTACAAATCTCATGCATGAAGAAGATGGTAAAGAAGCCACCAATCCCATGCATGAAGAAGAATCAGAGGAGCCATTGCTGAGTGGTTCTCGTAATCTTCTACTTTTTGCCAATAGTTCCCCTCGGGCTTCAACTCCAGAAAAACAGCAAGAGGATGGAAGCTCTTTACCATATGATTCAAGAATCATGAACAATGGGGATGATCTACAAATCAGCAGACAAGCAGACTCCATGGATGTCATGAGAGCTGCATTAATCATGCATGAAGAGGAATCAGAGGAGACATTGCTGAGTTCTGCTAACGATCTTCTATTTTCTGCCAATAGTTTCCCTCGGGCTTCAACTCCAGAAAGACAGCAAGTGGATGGAAGCTCTTTACCATATGATTCAGGAATCATGGACAATGGGGATGATCTAAGAATCAGTAGACAAGCAGACTCCATGGATGTGAAAGCTGCATCAATGAACGACGTAGATAACATTGAAGGCTTGAATCAGAGCATTAAAAAGTCAGAGACGGTCTGCAATAGATCAGAAGATGAATCAAGCTTTCAATCAGCAACCAGTAAGCCGATGGAGGACCTGGAAACAGTGGCAGGCGTATTCACAGTTACACATCAAAAGCAATATCAATGCACCACCTGCAACAAGGCTTTTTTTTCTCCCCAAGCACTGGGGGGTCATGCAACTAGCTACAGGAAAGGGAAGAGAAATTCAGAACAGCGAATGGAAGAGGCAAAGCAAGCACAAGGCTCCAGTTGCCAAGGTGGTTTGCCCATGAAAGCTTTGGTTGCGAAGCATCATCGGTGCAATATTTGCAGCATGGCGTTCCCAACGGGGCATGCTCTTGGTGGGCCCAAGCGAAAGTACTGGCCAGGTCCTCCTCGTGCTGTGAACTTTATTACGAACTCATCAGGGAGTGCCGCTAAGAGAGCATGTCTTATAGATCTCAATAAGCCACCAGAGCCCGAAGAGGATGAAAAAATGTAGTGCTGGTCGCGCTGTAGCTGTAGCTCGCAGGACTTGGTTAGAAGATGTAGCGGAGTATCTAAGGCAGAAGCTTGCATCTAATTTTAAATAAAAAGCATGCGAAGTTTAGATAATTATTTCTACTCCAGTATAAAGTTTTGTCAGTTTTAAAGACCATATGATGATTTGTGGAAAGAAATGGAAAACCCCATTAGAGTATATATTGTAGGATCAAAACACAAAGGAATACACTTGAAGAAGAGAACAAAAAAAAAAACAGCTTTCTCAACACATTTCAAACAGTTTTCTAGACACAGTTCTCAGGAAATCTCTGATGAGCAGTGATTTAATTCACTAATGTTGGATAATAGGTTTAAACAAACTTGTATACAAGATTCTGGGAGGAAAACACATAAGGAACAAATCTCAAATCAAGTTTCAGACAATGTTTCAGAAATTCTGAAACTTCAATAAACTGGCACGATGAAGTTTCAGAGAGAGAAATGACTGAATAAAATTTTCATTCAATGAGAAAAGCTTACAATGATGCACACACAAAAAAACACTCCAAAAATATTTTCCAACATACTACAATCTGAACATCCACCCAGGCAGTTACAAATAAAAACTGAAAACCAGTTTTAAGAACTGATTCAAAAAAGCCTAATACAAATAATTACCCATTGAATTAAACCCAAATACATTACAACACATTCGAACCTAGACTTGGCTGAACAATTTTGAAGGTTGAATCACACTTCCAATACACCCCCTTGATTCAAACTGCTTAAACCCAACAATGATCTTAGCTTTCGGAACTGTTTTTTCTGGCAAAGCCTTTGTGAAAATATCTGCTACCTACTCATCTGTTTTGCAGTAAACCATTTTGATTTCTTCCCGTTCAATCAACTCCCAAATAAAATGATGCTTGATCTCTATATGCTTTGAACGCCTATGAAATACGGGATTATTGGCTAAGGCTATAGCTGAGTTATTGTCACAAAATAGAACCGTAGCATTCCCTTGCCTTTCTCCCAGATCTTCCATTATTCTTCTTAGCTAAACACCTTGACAACCAGCTGCCGTAGAAGCTATGTATTCAGCTTCTGTGCTTGATAAAGCAATTGTTGATTGCTTCTTTGAGCACCATGAAATTAATCCTGATCCAAGGGAGAAACAATAACTGGTTGTGCTTTTTCTATCATCAACACAATCGGCCCAGCTACTATCACAAAAACCCATCAAACTGAAATTATTCACTTTGGCATACAAAATTCCCAGATTTGTTGTTCCTGCCACATACTTTAAGATCCTCTTTGCAACTCCAAATGATGATTAGAGGGATTGTGCATGAATCTGAAAGCATAACTCACTGCAAACATGATGTCTGGTCTTATGTGGGCGAGATAAATTAATCCTCCAATCAAACTTCTAAACCTTTTTTTCATCAGCTTTCCCTGAACCATCATCCTTCTGCAATTTTTCACTTGAATTCATTGGAGTCACAACTAAATTGCAAGTTTGCATCTGAAACTTCTTCAGCAAATCCTTGGCATAATTCTCTTAAGATAGAAAAATTCTAGATGAACTTTGCATAACCTCCATACCAAGAAAATATTTCATCCTTCCTAGGTCTGTCATTTAAAATTCAGCCATCATCTCTTGTTTAAAACTATTCATCAAAGACTCTGAATTCCCTGTGAAAATCAAATCATCCACATACACACAAACTATGATGATTTCAGCCTTGCCTTGACATTTTTTATAGAGTGTAGGTTCACTCTTACTGCCTTCAAAACCACTTTTCACAAAATAACTGTTAATTCTGCCGTACCAAGCTCTTGGAGTCTATTTCAAACCATATAAGGCTTTCCTCAGTCTATAAACCTTCTCTTTCTGACCACAAACCTCAAAGCCTTCTGGCTGCTCAACATAAACCTTCTCTTCTAATTAACTATTCAAAAATGCTGACTTAACATCAAACTGAAAAACTTTCCATTGATTTTGTGCATCTACAGCTAGGACTATTCTAATGGTCTCAATTCTTGCCACAAGTAAGAAAGTTTCAAAGTTATCTACACATGGCATTTGGGCATATCCTTTAACCACTAACCTTGCCTTGTGTTTTTGCAAGGAACCATCATCATTATATTTGGTTTTAAATACCCATTTCAGCCCAATTACTTTCTTTCCAGCCGGCAGATGAACCAGCTCCCATATTTGATTCTTTTCAATCATATGCAACTCATCTTCCATTGCTCTCCTCCACTCTTCCTACTCTGAAGCTTCCTCAAAACTCACTGGTTCAGCTATAAAACATACTAATTGACAGCTTTCATAGATATCAGTCAGACTTCTGAATTTTCTGGATGAGTCTTCGGTTTCCACACCATCGATACCAATCTCCCTTTCTGAACTTCTAACACCACTGATTGGAGGCGCATTCACCACTCCTTCTTGCACTCCTTCTTCTTGCAATTTCAATGGTTTGATCACAATTTTTGTAGACCAATCCCAGACACTTTTTTCATCAAAGATAACATCCCTGCTGACTTCTAATTTCTTTGTCATAGGATCATACAGTCTATACCCTTTTGTTTCATTTGAATATCCAATGAAAACATATTTTTTTCTCTTGTCATCAAGCTTTTTTCTCTTTTTTACTGGTACATGAGCATAGGCTATACATCCAAAAAAATTTAAATGTGAAACATTTGGTTTGAAACCAAACCAAGCCTCATATGGTGTTTTACCATCAACTGACTTGGTGGGAGAAATGTTCAACAAATAAACGGTAGTTGCCACTGCTTCTACCCAAAAAACCTTAGGAAGGCCTCTTGCCTTCAAAAAACATATGGCCCTTTCAACAATCACATGGTTTTTCCTTTCTGCAACTCCATTTTGCTGTGGAGTATAGGCAGCTGTCAACTGCCTACAAATTTCATAATTTTTACAAAACAAACTGAACTGATTAGAGGTAAACTCGCCACCTCTATCAGTCCTTAACACCTTCAATGAGAAGCCTGATTGCTTCTCAACAAGAACCTTGAATTGGACAAACACTTCAAAGGTTTCAGATTTTTCTTTCAAAAAATACACCCAGATCATCCAGGTTGCATCATCCACAAAGATTAGAAAATACAAACTTTTATGAAGTGATGGCACACTCATTGGTCCACAGATATCTGAATGAACCAATTGCAATGGAGTTTCAGCTCTCCATGCTTTGTTTTTTCCAAATGGGACTCTATGCTGCTTCCCAAAAACACAATCATCACACAGCTCTTGATCAGAATTCAGATTATTAGGCAAACTAGACACCAATTTATTTTTTCCCAAATATTGCAAACTCTTGATGTTTAAATGACCAAACCTCTTATGCCACAAGGAAGTGTCATTAATGGATTCAGCTTTCAAAACTTTAGTTCCCATATCTGAAAAGAACAAGGGATACATATTGTTCTTTGTCCGATTGCTAGTAGCAACTAGTTCCCAATTTTTTTCCTTATAAATCATGCATTTGTCATGATCAAACACAGCATAAAATCCCTTGTTTACTAACTGCCCCAAACTAATTAAATTCTGAGCTAAACCGGGAACAAACATAACATCATGTATGAATTTATTCTTAGATTTCAGCTTTACTGTAACAGTCCCTTTTTCAAACACTTTCACATGCTTGTCATCCCCCATTTTCACTTCAGATTTAATGGACTCATCTAGATTCACAAATAATGACTTGTTTCTAGTCATATGGTTGCTACAACCACTGTCAAGAAACCAAATTTCTTCACAGTGATCAATGGATGAAAGACAAGTTAGGAACAATGCTTCACTGCTTGTTTCTTTATCCTTTTCAATTTTGTTTTCAAGATAATTGGCTTGATCACTAGTTCTATTTTAGCAAAAAGCCTTGAGATGACCATAACGTCCACAATTATGACACTTAAAGGGGGTTTGAAATTTGTTAACATAATTTTGTTGAAAATTCTGAACTTGCTACCTACTGAATCCTCTTCCAGAATTTTTGCCACGGCCTCTTCCTCTAAATCTCCTTCTTGGATTACCACCTCTGCCAAAAACTCTTCTAGGTCTAAAAGATCTTTCATCTGACACTCCTTTGCTGCTTTCCTTCTCGTTCATTTTCATCTGAAATACCTATTCAGTGATTACTTCTACCCGAGTATTCAACCGCTGTTCATGTGCCTTCAAGGATCCGATCAAACAATTAAATGATAATTGTTGCTGCTGAAATCTGTCCTCCGACTCGGGCGCGATCGAGCTTCAGAGTGGGCTCCCTCCTGGGCAGACCTGCAAAACACTCACGCGAGAAGTGTTGGGAGTGGCCCTCTGTGGAAGACCCTCCGATGCTCAAGTCAGCGGAGATCAGTGATTAACAAATATGAGGAGAAGGCACTCGCTGAAGAGTCTCTCCAGGGTGGCCCTTCGAGAGCTCTGAGCAGAGCGTTAATGGAAGAAAGAAGTGAGCAGAGGTAGATGGAGAGTGGGCAAGTAAGCAAGTGCGCCTACCTGAGAAGTCAGAAGATGGTCATATTTATAGAGGATCACCTGATTCCTTGGAGGCATCGTGGGTCCGAAAGTCGTTAGGATTCGAATCCAGTTTGTTATGAGGTCAGTAAGATTCGTATCTTATTGGTTAGAGGATCGACGGCTGGAAGAGCTAGTTGATGTCTTGAGATTCGGTGATTGTGTAGGCTCCAGGGCTCTAGGCCACTCTCGGGTATGATTTTTGTTTAGAATCTTACGAATTTAAACTCTCTCGTCCCAGATTCCGCAGAGGTGCTTGAGTGCCCGGGTCTGGCCGGGGCATAAGAATAACTCGGACTACGACTGAGGTATAAGGATAACTCGGCTAGCGAGGCACGGTGGATAACTCGGCTGGCGAGGCATGGTGGATAGCTTGGCTAGGACCGAGGTATAGCGTCTGAATAGCTTGGCTGTCGAGGCACGGTGAATAGCTCGGCTAGGACTGAGGTATAGCGGTTGAATAGCTCGGCTGTCGAGGCATGGTGAATAGCTCGGCTAGGACCGAGGTATAGCGGCTAAATCATTTCTAGCGGGCATCGCACAACGAGTGAGAGCCAGGATTCAAGGTTGGTTCTAACCTCTTGCATAATTATTAATACGATGGTGATTTCATCCCTCAACACATGCCCCCCACTCCCTAATTCAAAGCGTAGGTTCAGGCGTAGGGAGTATAGTTCTAGGTGGCAAGATCTGAATGGAAGGGCCTGGATTTGATGACCTGCATAATGATGCCCTAATTAATGTTGCGCGGCCGCCATGCCTTTACGGGAGCTGTCTCTTTGGGGCAACGGTTGGGGAAGCGTCACGTATCAAATTTCGATTTTCACGATGCCTGCGATGGTGATTCCGAGTGTTTCAATCAAGACGCCTTATCTTCTCTTTGGGATGGTTTCCTTTAGGGAAAAGCAAAGTCATAACAGCGCCATTCCTGTTCGCAGCGCTCTTTCGTTTCTTCTTGATGAATCTTGTTCCCCTGCTTCCTTTGTAGCCTCGCTCGGCGTTTCTTTCGACCAACAACATGGTGAGTCCTAGCGATATGGCTTCAGAGATTGTTGCTGAGGATTTGGAAAGAATATGCCAGAAATATGGCATTCCCTCGATATCCTCTTGCGGCTGCCGGAGCCCGAGCATAGGGTCTCACAAGAACTGGAGCGTGGGATCTTTCTTTATGAAGATAGCCTGAAGGCAGGCCTCCAGTTCTTCCTTCATCCCCTAGCAAAGGAGATCATGAGGTTTTACAACATCTATCCGACAATGGTGGCTCCTAATAGCTGGCGCAGCATCATCGGGTTCATCTCGATGTGCAGCCGGGTTCAGGTAACAGCGACTCTTCCCATGTTTCGTGCTTGCTATCATTTGATGTCCGGGAGGAACTCGAAGTGGTCCTATATCGGACCTCGAAAATCATTCAAGACGATTATGGATAAGCCGTCGTCCATAAAGGAGTGGAAGGTTCGATTTTTCATCGTCGAGGGGAACATCGGCACTGACTTCCCGCGAGGATGGGGGAGCTTTGTTAGGGATGTGGAAACGCATCCAACCCTATCCAAACAGGAGAAGGAGGACCTAAAGGTCCTTTGTGATGGCCGAATGTTCTCGGCTAATGACTTACTATCAGAGAATGCTCTTTTCGCCGCCGAGCTTAGCCCAATCAACGTACACGGTAAGTCTTTTTCTTTTTCCCTTCCATTGATTTTACTCGAGCGGATATATCTTGGTCTGATTGTTCGCCCACTACGCTTGCAGCCAAGAGATATGCACTGATGGGCCGTATAAGGAAGGAGTTGGGTAAGCGCCCGAGAGGAGCTAGTAGTGTGGAAAGGTGTAAGCCTGAGAAGAAGGTCCGTCTTTCTAAAGAGCACTCGCCGGAAGCTGGGCGAGTCAAGGCTAGCCCGCGCTCCTTATCATCAACGAAAGAGGATGTGGGAGAGCCGGTAGTGAGAGAGGGGTTCCCTCAATCGGGGGAAGAAGCGATAGTCATGTCGGAGGAGCAGAGAGCAGAGGAGGACTCTGTGAAGGTTGCTGAGATCTCTTGTCCTTTGGTGGTGGAGATAGTGGACAACTTAGACGAGGCTTCGTGTGCTCATCCGGTAGTGCCCTATCTTGGGGATGAGTTATTGCCAGGCTCGGCAGAGGTTGGTATCCTGGGGGTTCCTTCTTCGAGCGAGAAGATGTCTCTAGCCTCGGCGGGAGAACAGGAGGGAGCGATTGCTATTGCCGAGGTGATCGAGGAGAAAACCTCGGACGAGGGGAGTGGACGAGATAAGAATCTTCCAGTTGAAGCCTCTCCTACTGAGGTTTCGAGAAAATTAGCGCCTGGGCTGGCCGAGGTATCCGAGGAATCTCAGGCCAGAATTTTGCTGAAGGAGGCCAGAAGGTTGAAAGCTTCTCAGCCTGAGATCGCCCGGCCTGGTCCTTCGGACGGGCAGCCCGGTGGTTTGGACCCGGCCATCGAGGCGGCGTTCGCTGCCCTAATGAGGTTGGCATTGTATCTGAGTGCGGGTCCTTCGGTGAATGAATTTGTGGACCTAGACCTCATCGACGCCGTGTTTGGTCAGCGGAATGTAGCAAAGGATGTCCATCTTCTCCCTAAAATTGACAACTCTGCCCTTATGGGGCTCGCTAGGTCCTACGCTTCTCGGGTAAGTTGCTATTCCAGAGCGATGGGTGCCTTCTTGGTTGACTTGATTGCGCTTTCTTATCTGTGTTTCGTTTCACAAAGTACTTTGATCACTGGGGTGCTATGCTGGCGCTTGAATCTGGCAGCAGGGGCCAGTGCCCAGGCTAAGAAAGTCAGCACTAAGCTCAGATTACGAGCGGAGGCATTTGACAAACTTGAGTGAGTTCTGGATGTTGCCAACGAGAACTTGGCGAGGGCGAGGGGACTGCATCAGGCCACCCTCGATGACGCATCCAAGTTGAGACTTGAAGTTGAGGAGCTGTGCGGGCTCCGGACGAGGTATGACGAAGTATGCTTGGAGCTATCACAGATCAAATCTAGGCATGCTGGAGAGATGGAGAGTGTTAAAAAATAGTTTGACGAGAGTCAAGACAGGCTGAAGAAAGAAGTTGTCAAGGAGAGAAATCGTTTGAATAGAATGCTCGGCGAGACGGAGGAGAAGATTCGGCAGCTGCAACATTGCGTTATCGCCAGGGATGATAGGATCAAATGGCATCAAGAGAAAATAGCCAAGCTCGACGATGAGCTCTCCCAGTCCAGGGAAGAAGCTAACAGTAGGCAGTCGAGGATCAATGACCTCAAGGATAGGATCGAGCTGGTTAAGGCCGACAAGCTGAGGGCCTTCTGCGAGGTCGAGGAATTGACCAGGAGATTAGCTCGGCAGGAGGAAGAGGTACGATGTCGTCTCTTTAACTTCCCCTATTATCTTATTACTGCACCGGCTAACCCTGTGCTGAAAGATGGAGAAGGCGAGACTTGAGGGCCAAGGTCAACTAGAAAGCCTGCAAGGAGAACTGGCATCGAGTCATCGAGGGAGCTTGGAGCTCGAAGGGCGGGTTGCTGAGGTTGAAGAGCGAGTCGCCTTACTTCGGGGTCAGGTTGCTGAGGCTAAAGGGCAGCTTGCCCTACTTCGGGGCGAACAAGATGCGACCTATGCCGAGGCTTTCTAGCTTGGCATGGAGGAGGCTCGAACTAAAATATCTTGGGAGAATCCAGAATGGGACCTCTCCTTTCTGGACGTTGAACCCTTTGAGGCCTGTACCCCGGGGTTGAAGAAGCCGAGTATGAAGATATTTCCGACATCGATCTCGATGCTATTTTGGGGTTTAGTGAGGCCACGGCTCCTGAAGGACACTCTCAGCTCGCCGCGAAGAGAGCAACGACTTTTGAAGTGGGCAAAACAAGTCAAGCCCCCTGAATGTTACCAAAGGTGCTGCTGGGACCGATCCGGCCCCTGATGCTTGAGGGTCACTCATGTATTTTTTGCTTCTTGGATTTGTAGTCTGGTCGAAATTTCCAATGAATGGGTCTTTCGCCTCCACTTGTTTGCCTTTTTGGCCGATCTTTTTATCTCAAGTTTTCTTCTGGCTGTGAACAGATTATAACTCATTCGCGCTCTTAGGTTGATTAGGTTTGGACTTAAATAAACGTCTCGATCGGGGCCGAGGTATAGAATGGCTCGGCGCTGCCGAGGAATATAGTTCTGGTCTCGCTCGGAGTGGGTAAGGGAGTTCGTCCTGCCGAAGTATTGGATAGTTTGACTTGAAATGGCCGAGAATCGTAGGGGTATCTTGGTGAGAGCCGAGGTTAGAAAGTTCGGCTTGCCCAAAGTGGAAAAATGGGCATGCTTTTAGCTGAGGTATACGAAGTGGTTTTGTTGAAGAGTATTTCGCCCTTGTCTTGGGCATTTACTTCGTTGGCCTTTTCAATGCAGGTCCTTTTAGCGTACGTGACAAACAATCGATCGCCATTGGATGGCATCATTTTCGGAGGAGATTTTTCAGGCCTGCCCATATCTCAACGACCTGCAGCTGATCTCATGCATTTAAGGTTTTTGATTTGAGATCAGGGGGAGATTCCTTTCCTTTCGTCACAGCTTAGGAAACGCATTTGGCACGCTCTGAGAAATAATTATTTTCTTCTGCCCTTCCACGTAGCAATGGGGTATGCTGTTTCAATTTTCGAAGGCTTATTTGCCTATAAATTGGGGGAACGGGCCATGTTAGGCTATCTCCCAAGACTTTGTTCTTCTGTGGAAGCTCTCATGATGTCTATGTATCTGAGGTTGAGAGTGGAGAGACTGAGTTCTCCTTTTGCGAGTCGACTTCCCCCGGATAATTGGGGTGATGAAGAAGCCACTGAAGAGCAGCCCATCCTCAAGAGAGGAGTTTTGGAGATCATATGGAGAGCGCACGAAAGGTCCGCGGAGATCATACAGGGAGCGCACGTATGCGCTCCTTGTGTGTCCTTTGCCACTTGCCATGGGGACCGTCCGAAATGCAAAGTATGCATATCCCCATGGTAAGGATGGACTTTTCCTTCTCCCTCGGGCTGGATCCCTTAGCTTGTCCGACTGGGGGATCTTTTGCCTGTGAAGAGGGAGTTGAGAGCAGTATGGGTCTGTTGGTCCTATGCCTTTTATGATTGCGCAGCGACCAGCAGCCCAGCATTCCACCCAGGGGAAATGTCTCCCCAGCATCGGCGTCCATAGGTCTTCCTTCTATTCTTGGCTCTCTTGGCTCATCCAGAGGACCCGTGGGAGGTCAACTTCACCATTTGGCCTTAACCAGTGGTTCAGGGCGAGTTGTCTGGTTTGTCTGATTTCTCGAATCAGATGCCGAAACATCATTATTAACCGAAGCTGACTGAAGCAGTCCGGCCGAGTTATTTACTTGTCTTTATTTCCTGTGCCATGATGCACTTGTAACGCCTCTTTGGATGTTGTAACTCTTTTTCATTGATGAAGAAATAAAAAAGTTTTGTTCTTTCCTCTTTTAGCACCTGCTTCTTTTTCGATGTGATTGTATTTGAGAGTTACTGCTCCCATATCATGCTTTTTGTGTCATGGCATATTTCGGCAGTGTTCTTGCTACCTTGTTTTTGATAAGACCAATGTTCGGTCCTCAGTGGAGGAAAACATTTATCCCTATTTGGGTCAGAGGTAGACCTAGGCGGTTCTATGGACTCACGCGGAAAGCATGATCTCGTTTGCAGAACGAAGCAGGTATGTTTTTACTGTTGAGTAGAAGGAGATTGCTTACTTCTGCCGAAGTATCATAGGGCGCCCGAGCGACGTCGAGGTATTTGGGAGATTGTCCAATTAGGTCAAAGTTTCAGGGTTGTGTTCCTTGGTTCGGCTGAGACTTCGAATAATATGGCATGAGGCATCAGGGAATATATCGCTCGGCTTAGCCGAGGTATCCGATAATGTATTGCTCGGTTTGGACGAGGCTTCAAAGGAACATATTCTACTTGGCCCCGCCAAGGTGTGGAGATCGCTCGGCGTTGCCGAGGGTTTTTGATATTTTACTTGCAACTGTAGATTCAGGCGCTAACGGCCAAAGAGGATGGGGGCTACCTGAGCGATGGAGGGGGCGCCCGAAGCCTATAAATCGGCCATTCTCGAAGAGGGCAAGCCATGTTGTTTCAGTGTTGGTCGCTGATGCACTTTTTCCTCTTCTCTGCATTTTTTCGAGGATACCTAATTCGAGGAAGTCTGGCAGACTTTCGAGGACATTCAGTAAAAGGGGGTCTGGCAGACCTTCGAAAACATTTACTTCGAAAGGGTCCGGCATATCGGGGGGAGTCTAGTCCCAAAAAGGGAGCTTCTTGAGTGCCTCAATGTTATTAATGATCCTCTTCGACGAGGGATGGAACTCTTCGTTTCCCGCGAGCGCCTATTGAGGTGGTGATGCATGGCGAGTTTCCACGAGTTGAAATTAATGGCCCGGGCTATCGAAATACTCACCAGTAGTAGTTTAAATACGGATGGGGGATGCCATCGTTAATCACATCTCCTGTTGGCTCCCTAAACTCAGGATAGCAGGATGGCTTATGAGGATGGAGGGAGATCTGCTGGAGTGCCAAGTAGCGGCGGTAGTGGCTACAGGGGGCGCCATAGGGGCCGCACTACGGTGACCTTCGACGGGGAGGTCTTGGTGTCACTGTTCGCAAACCACGAATGACTTCAGAGGGCGGCTGAGCGATATTTGGCTATTTCTACGAGAGAAATCGAGCTCCTTCATCGGGCCAATAGCCGATTGGAGGGGCAAGTAGCATCCCTCCAACGACAGATTACCGAGTCAGCTCAGCGGCGTGAGGGGAGCTCAATAACGTCCGGAGAAGACGATAAGCCCCAGTGAGGGCTCATGTGCCTTTTTCTTTCCTTTCTTGTTGTCCTTTTTCTAATGATGAATGAAAAGAGGAATTTTTGCAACTTTTGTGTCTGCTGCTATCTTCAAAATGTTTATTTTCATCACTCGGTCTTGGCCGAGGTTTTTAAGAGATGCACTTCGGCTTTGGCCGAGGCTTTTAATAAGCAACGCACTTTGGCTTTGGCCGAGGCTTTTAATAGGTAATGCACTTCGGCTTTGGCCGAGGCTTTTAATAAGCAACGCACTTCGGCTTTGGCCGAGGCTTTTAGTAAGCAACGCACTTCGGCTTCGGCCGAGGCTTTTATACTTCGGCGCTGGCCAGGGCTTGTAAGCTGCCCGAATCCGATCAAAGTTTTCTTAGCCCTTCGGTCTGGCCGGGGTTTGCAAGCTGCCCGAATCTGACCGAAGTTTCTTTACCCTTTGGTCCGGCCGGGGCTTGTAAGCTGCCCGAATTCGGCCGAAGTTTCTTCACCCTTTGGTCCGGCCGGGGCTTGTAAGCTGTCCGAATTCGGATGAAGTTTTCTTCGCCCTAAGGTCTGGCCGGGGCTTGTAAGTAGAGGTGGGCACTAGGCCGTGCCGCCCATGGCACGGCACAGCCCAGGCCCTGATGGGCCGTGCCAGGCACGGCCCGGCACTGCTACAGTACCGAGCCGTGCCGGGCCCAGAAAATTTTTTCTGTTGGCCCAGCACGGCACGGCCCATGACGGGCCTGGGCCGGCCCATCGTGCCGTTCCGGCACGGCCCACCTGGGCCGTTCCTGGCACGGCCCAGGTGGGCCTGAGCCGTGTCGGCTCAGGTGGGCCGTGCCAGGCATGGCCCAGGTGGGCCTGGGCCATGCACAACTCAAATAAAAAATTTATAAAAATATAATTTTTTTTGATAACCAGGCCCAGGTGGGCTGTGCTAGGCACGGCCCAGGTGGGCCTGGGCCCTGCACAACTCAAATAAAAAAATTTATAAAAAATATAATTTTTTTTGATAAATTAAAAAATTATTAGGAATAAAAAAATTTTATTAATATAAAGCTACCATAATGGTGGGGGGTTTGGCACAGACCCCTACCAGTATATTAATTTAAAATTAAAATGGTACAGAAGGGATGGAGGCTAGGCCTGACCTCTAGAACATAATACAATAAGTAAGAAAAAAAAAATAGAAAGATCGCAACCATCGGATCATCGTCGATCGGATGGATCGCAACCGTCGGATTGATCATCGCCGATCGGGATCATGGCTTGGATCGATCGCAACTATCGGATCGTCTTCGATGGGATAGATCGCAACCGTTGGATTGATCATCCCCGATCGGGATCATGGCTTGAATCGATCGCAACCATCGGATCGTCTCTGATCGGATCGATCGCAACGGTTCGATCGATCATCACCAATCGAGATCATGGCTTGGATTGATCGCAACCGTCAGATCGATCATCGTCGATTGGGATCATGGCTTGGATCGATCACAACCGTCGGATTGATCATCGCCAATCGGGATCATGGCTTGGATCGATCGAAGACGTCGGATCGTCTCCGATCGTATTGATCACAATGGTCCGATCGATCATCACCAATCGGGATCATAGCTTGGATCGATCACAATCATCGGATCATCTCCGATTGGATAGATCACAACCGTTCGATCGATAATAGCAGATCAGGATCATGGCATGGATCGATCGCAACCATCAGATCGTCTCTGATCAGATCGATCATCGCCGATCGGGATCATGGCTTGGATCGATCGCAACCATCGGATCGTCACCGATCGAATGGATCGCAACCGTCGGATCGATCATCGCCAATCAGGATCATGGCATGGATCGATCGCAACCGTCAGATCATCTCCGATCGGATCGATTGCAACCGTTGGATCGATCATCCCTGATTGGGATCATGGCTTGGATCGATCGTAGACTTTGGATCATCTCCGATCAGATGGATCACAATAGTCCGATCGATCATTGTCGATCTGGATCATGGCTTGGATCGGTCGCAACCATCGGATCGTCTCCGATCGGATGGATCGCAACTGTTGGATTGATCATCACCGATCGGGATTATGGCTTGGATCGATCGCAACCGTCGGATCGTCTCCGATCAGATTGATCGCAACCATCGGATTGATCATCGCTGATCGAGATCTTGGCTTGGATCGATCCAGACATCGAATCATCTCCGATCGGATGGATCGCAACCGTCGGATTGATCATCACCGATCGGGATCATGGCTTGGATCAATCGTAGATGTCGGATCGTCTCCGATCAGATGGATCGCAACCGTCAGATTGATCATCGCCGATCATGATCATGGCTTGGATCGATCACAGACATCGGATCATCTCCGATCGGATTGATCGCAACAGTCCGATCGATCATTGTCGATCGGGATCATGGCTTGTATCGATCGCAACCATCGGATCGTCTCTGATCGGATGGATCGCAACTGTTGGATTGATCATCGCCGATCGGGATCATGGCTTGGATTGATCGCAACCATCGAATCATCTCCGATTGGATGGATTGCAACCATCGGATCGATCATCCCCGATCGGGATCATGGCTTGGATCGATCGCAACCGTCAGATCGTCTCCGATCGGATTGATCGCAATGATCCAATCGATAATCGTCGATCGAGATCATGGCTTGGATCAATCGCAATCGTCGGATCATCGCCGATCGGATGGATCGCAACTGTCGGATTGATCATCCCCGATCGGGATCATGGCTTGGATCGATCGCAACCGTCGGATCGTCTCCGATCGAATTGATCACAACGGTCCGATCGATCATCGCCGATCAAGGAGAATTGTAACATCCTGAAAACCTTATAATTTATGGTATTTTCATTTGAAATGAAAGTCAGAAAGTTTCAGTGAAATATGGGTGTGTTGGCCTTTTGATAAATGTAAAGAGAAAAAATTTTGGAGTAAATAAGTATATTTCTGAATGTTAATGAGTTTGATTTAAGAAATTGAGAGACTTAAGTTTTAATGGGTTTAAATCATAAGAAAAATCAAGTTTAGTTTGAGTTTTATCCTAAAATGATGTTTTTAGTGGTTGAAGTCGACCCTAATTGGAGTGGAGTCGACTCTGGCACGGTTTTAAACTTTCGGCATGCTTTGGAGTTGACCCCTGCAGAGCTGGAATCGACCCCTACTTTTCAGGAGTCGACCCCTACCTTTTTGGAGCCGACACCTATTTCTGCTGGAGCCGACTCCAAATCTATTCGAGCCGACTCCAAGCAGGTTTTTCTGAGTTAAATCTTGAGAATTTCATATTTAATCCATTTCAAGTCCGATTTGGATGCCGTTTAAACTGTTGGATTTCTAAAATCGAGTTATTCAAGCTGGTAAAGTATTTTCTTAGAAATGTTATATAAAATTATCGATTTAAGTGAAAAATGATGATCTGGGCTATAAATCAATTAAAAAAATGCTATATCAGGGGCAAAATGGGAAAAGGCTCCGATGTCAATTGCTAATTGTGTTAAGGGCAACTTGGAAAAGAAAATCTAAGGGCAAAATATCATGGTTATAAGTGAGCCACGTGTTTTCCAAAAAGCGTGTTAAGAGTGTTTGAGGGCAAAAGGGGAATTTGGCATGCCTTAACCCTTAAGTTTCCAATGACTTGGTCCCCAAGTCATTAGAGAAAAAGGGAAATGTGGGTTCAGCCAGAGAAAAGAAAGAAAGAAAGAAAGAAAGAAAGAAGAGAGAGAAAGAGAGGAGGAAGAGGAAGAAGAAGAAGAGGAAGAAAGAGAAAGGGAAAGGGAAGCTTGGGGTTTGTGCTCGACTCCAGGTAAGCTATAGCTTCCCTAGATCTTGCATGACTTTAGATTTTCTTAGATTATTGTATTTTGAGGTAATAGTAGAAGTAATCTTGAGTAGAGAAAGGGTGAAAGAAAATAATGAGATATTAGAGGATAGATCATGTATGCATGCATGGTTCATGGGAAAACCTCGTGTGGAGGTAATCCTAATAGCTATCGTATCTGTATGTTGACGTAGGTCAAGAGGGTTATTCCAGGGAGCCGGAATACCAGAGTTGAGTACCAGTCGAGGAGTAACCTACTAAGGTGAGTGGGTTTCTCATCTAGCAATGAGAAGTTAATTTGAGCTAGTATAATGAGATTAATACCTAGTTATGGTATGTTATGTTTAGCAGAGTATTATGTATGTTTTAAATATGAGAAATGAGAACCTAGTATATGATATTCTGATAAATGAGTTTTGAGCATGAGCATGAGTTTTGAGCATAAACACATAAGCATGAGTTTCGATGAGGGATTTTTAATGTATACATGGCATATTTGCATGATAAAGCTTTACAAATGATGTATGTATCATACTGAGCATCAGGCAGCTAGGGGGCTGATCACCCTTTAGACTGTACTGTAGCATGAGCATTGCACACTACTATCGAGCCGGCACCTCCTTGCGAACAGATCGTACGATGAACCCCAGAATCAGGGGTGAGTGCACGCTTAACCAGGCCAGTGGGGCTGGTTGTGAGCAGCCCGTGGGGGCATGAATCATAGCTCAGTGGAGCTGATTACTATATATAGCCCGTGGGGGCAGAGAGAAAACCCGAGGTTCCAGGGTTAAGGAACAAAGCACTTTGCCGGGTGAACCGCACGGGTAAGGGGTGCTATTTGTGGGGATCCTGTTGCTAGTCACGCACCCGATGAGAGTACACCTACGGAAGGGCGACTGTAGGGTGGTACCTCAGAGGCATTACACACACAGCCCAGCATCATGAGATTTAAAAGCATATGTTGTGATATAAAAAGGGCCAGTGGGCCAGTAGTTATCCCGAGAGGGAGAGTTTACTTGAGATGCCAATGGGCAATCAGATTCGGTGGGAGTCTGAGAATTTAATAAAGAAGTCTGGGTTGTAGATAAAGAATGCATATTTTTATATTGTAATGCATGGATTTTTATCTTAATGAGTTATCTTTCAGTAAAAAGTTATTGTAGAGTATTTCAGTACTGATATGTTATTTGAAGAATAAGCTACATTTTATTTTATCTGATATCATGTTAAAAATGTACTTTGACTTGTACAAGCTAAATAGTATCAGCATACGATTGAAAATAAGAGGTTATGGTTCTCTATTTCTCCATAGTTAGATGGTTATCCAGTCACTGGGACTTAGGTCTCATCCCTCTATGATTTAAATGTTCTTTCAGATCAGTGAGTATTTCTGCCAGGATCACAAGATAAGCAGGACAGAACCCTTAGCTGGTGAAGCTTGCTTGGATGCAAGGGTGTATAGATGCTAGCCTTGTATATTGAGACAATGTGGATTGATATTTGTATTGTATATGTGTATGTGTATAGTGAGATGTAATGATGTTTTAGACCTTTTGGATATGAATATGAGACTTATGTTTTGGAGAAAATTATGAGCATGATGTGTGCACTTATGATTTTGATGTCGATTGTG
>UESW01004420.1:722112-739612 GCA_900491605.1 Calamus simplicifolius
ACCAATAGCCAGGGCACCTTATAGAATGGCTCCAGTTGAATTGAAAGAATTGAAAAGTCAGTTACAAGAATTATTGGATAAAGGGTTTATTAGACCCAGTATATCACCATGGGGTGCACCAGTGTTGTTTGTGAAGAAAAAGGATGGTACCTTGAGGTTGTGTATAGACTATAGACAGTTGAACAAGGTGACCATTAGAAACAATTATCCATTGCCAAGGATCGATGATTTGTTTGATCAGCTGCAGGGGGCAGCAGTGTTTTCAAAGATTGATCTGAGATCTGGGTATCATCAATTGAGAATAAAGAATGAGGATATATCTAAGACTGCTTTCAGGACCAGATATGGTCATTATGAGTTCTTGGTAATGCCATTTGGCTTGACAAATGCTCCAGCTGCTTTTATGGGTCTGATGAATCAAGTATTTCAAGAGTATCTAGATAAATTTGTGATAGTATTCATTGATGACATCTTGATTTATTCTAGAAGTAGTGAAGAGCATGAACAGCATCTGAGGACAGTTTTGCAGATATTAAGAGAAAAGCAATTATATGCAAAGTTTAGTAAAAGTGAATTTTGGCTGGATGAGGTAAAGTTCTTGGGACATGTAGTTTCAGCCAAAGGTATTATGGTAGATCCTCAAAAGATTGAAGCTATAGTAAATTGGGTATCACCTACCAATCAGACTGAGGTGAGGAGTTTCTTGGGGCTAGCAGGATATTATAGAAGATTTATAGAAAATTTCTCGATTTTGGCTTCTCCTATGACTAAGCTGCTTAGAAAGAATATCAAGTTTGATTGGTCTAATGAATGCCAGAAGAGTATGGATGAATTGAAAAAGAGATTAACCTCAGCCCCAATCCTAATACTACCTGATAGTGCCAGTGATTATGTGATCTATAGTGATGCCTCATTGAAGGGTTTGGGGTGTGTTTTAATGCAGAATGGGAAAGTAGTGGCTTATATATCTAGACAGTTGAGATCCCATGAAAAGAATTACCCCACCCATGATTTGGAGTTAGCTGCTGTTATATTTGCATTGAAGGTTTGGAGGCACTACTTGTATGGAAGAAGATGCCAGATATTTACTGATCATAAGAGCTTGAAATATATTCTGACCCAGAAGGAATTGAATTTAAGGCAGAGAAGATGGATTGAATTGATTAAAGACTATGATTGCACTATTGAGTATCACCCAGGGAAAGCTAATGTTGTGGCTGATGCCTTGAGTCGAAAGTCTATGGCCACATTGGCTTCTATCAGAACCGTACAGCTACCCTTGATGATTGAGTTAAGGAGGTTAGATGCAGAGCTAGCTGTAGAAGAATCAGGAGCCTTGTTGGCTACTTTCAGAGTGAGACCCCAAATGCTAGAAGAAATAAGAGAAGCTCAGTTGCTAGATCTACATTTGCTTAAAGCTAGAGATTTAATTCAGAGTGGGTCTCAGTCAGAGTTTTCTGTTAGAGGTGATGGAGTGTTATTATTCAAGGGCAGAGTTTGTGTGCCAGCTGTGGAATCAGTGAAAGATCAGATTTTAAGGGAAGCACATAGCTCAGCTTATTCAATGCATCCAGGTAGTACTAAGATGTATAGAACTATCAAACAGAATTACTGGTGGAATGGTATGAAAAAGGAGATAGCTGAGTATGTATCTAAGTGTTTGGTGTGTCAGCAGATTAAGGCTGAACATCAGTGTCCAGCTGGAAAGCTTCAGCCTCTGTTTGTGCCAGAGTGGAAGTGGGAGCATATAACTATGGATTTCGTTGTAGGACTCCCAAAGACCAGAAGGGGCAATGATGCTATATGGGTGATAGTTGATAGATTGACTAAGTCTGCTCATTTTCTGCCTATTAAGATTGTCTTTACCTTGGATAGATTAGCAGAATTATATGTGCATGAAATTGTGAGTAGGCATGGTGTGCCAGTATCGATAGTATCAGATAGAGATCCAAGGTTCACATCTCAATTTGGGCAGAATTACAGAAAGCTTTGGGGACTAAATTGAGGTTCAGTACAGCATTTCATCCCCAAACCGATGGTCAGTCAGAAAGAACCATCCAGACACTGGAGGATATGCTGAGAGCTTGTGTCATGGAATTTTCTGGTAGCTGGGATGATCATCTACCTTTAATAGAGTTTGCTTACAATAACAGCTACCATTCTAGCATTGATATGGCACCATATGAGGCCTTGTATGGGAGAAAATGTAGAACTCCAGTGTGTTGGGATGAGGAGGGAGAGAGAAGGCTGTTAGGCCCTGAGTTAGTGCAGCTTACAGCAGATCAAGTTAAAATTATAAGAGCTAAATTAAAGGCAGCCCAGGATAGACAGAAGAGCTATGCAGATAAAAAGCATAGAGAGGTAAAGTTTGAGGTTGGAGATAGAGTCTTTCTGAAGGTATCTCCTTGGCGAGGTATTATGAGATTTGGAAAGAAAGGCAAGTTGAGTCCCAGGTATATTGGACCCTATGAAATTCTGGAAAGAGTTGGGACACTAGCTTATAGATTGGCTTTACCTCCAGAGTTATCTCAGATTCATAATGTATTTCATGTATCAATGCTTAGGAGGTATGTGCCGGATTCCTCTCATGTGATTCAGTCTGAGACTATAGAGTTACAGGGGGATTTATCATTTGCAACAGAACCAGTGAAGATCTTGAGTAGGGAGATTAAGCAGCTCCGCAGTAAAAGAATTCCATTAGTTAAGGTGCAATGGTTAAATCATCAAAAAGAGGAGGCTACATGGGAGCGAGAGGATGAGATGAGATTGAAGTACCCCCATCTATTTGAAAATATATCTAGCTAAATTTCGAGGACGAAATTTCTTAAGAGGGGGAGAATTGTAACATCCTGAAAACCTTGTAATTTATGGCATTTTCATTTGAAATGAAAGTCAGAAAGTTTCAGTGAAATGTGGTGTGTTGGCCTTTTGATAAATGTAAAGAGAAGAAATTTTGGAGTAAATAAGTATATTTCTGAATGTTAATGAGTTTGATTTAAGAAATTGAGAGACTTAAGTTTTAATGGGTTTAAATCACAAGAAAAATCAAGTTTAGTTTGAGTTTTATCCTAAAATGATGTTTTTAGTGGTTGGAGTCGACCCTAATTGGAGTGGAGTCGACTCTGGCACGGTTTTAAACTTTCGGCACGCTTTGGAGTCGACCCCTGCAGAGCTGGAGTCGACCCCTACTTTTCTGGAGCCGACACCTATTTCTGCTGGAGCCGACTCCAAATCTGTTCGAGCCGACTCCAAGACGGCAGGTTTTTCTGAGTTAAATCTTGAGAATTTCATATTTAATCCGTTTCAAGTCCGATTTGGATGCCGTTTGAACCGTTGGATTTCTAAAATCGAGTTCTTCAAGCTGGTAAAGTCTTTTCTTAGAAATGTTACATAAAAGTATCGATTTAAGTAAAAAATGATGATCTGGGCTATAAATCGATTAAAAAAATGCTATATCAGGGGCAAAATGGGAAAAGGCTCCGATGTCAATTGCTAATTGTGTTAAGGGCAACTTGGGAAAGAAAATCTAAGGGCAAAATATCATGGTTATAAGTGAGCCACGTGTTTTTCAAAAAGCGTGCGTTAAGAGTGTTTGAGGGCAAAAGGAGAATTTGGCATGCCTTAACCCTTAAGTTTCCAATGACTTGGTCCCCAAGTCATTAGAGAAAAAGGGAAACGTGGGTTCAGCCAGAGAAAAGAAAGAAAGAAAGAAAGAAAGAAGAGGAGAAAAGAGAGGAAGAGGAAGAAGAAGAAGAAGAAAAAGGAGGAAGAAAGAGAAAGGGAAAGGGAAGCTTGGGGGTTTGTGCTCGACTCCAGGTAAGCTATAGCTTCCCTAGATCTTGTATGACTTTAGATTTTCTTAGATTATTGTATTTTGAGGTAATAGTAGAAGTAATCTTGAGTAGAGAAAGGGTGGAAGAAAATAATGAGATATTAGAGGATAGATCATGTATGCATGCATGGTTCGTGGGAAAACCTCGTGTGGAGGTAATCCTAATAGCTATCGTATCTGTATGTTGACGTAGGTCAAGAGGGTTATTCCAGGGAGCCGGAATACCAGAGTTGAGTACCAGTTGTACCAGTCGAGGAGTAACCTACTAAGGTGAGTGGATTTCTCATCTAGCAATGAGAAGTTAATTTGAGCTAGTATAATGAGATTAATACCTAGTTATGGTATGTTATGTTAGCAGAGTATTATGTATGTTTTAAATATGAGAAATGAGAACCTAGTATATGATATTCTGATAAATGAGTTTCGAGCATGAGTTTTGAGCATAAACACATAAGCATGAGTTTCGATGAGGGATTTTTATGTATACATGGCATATTTGCATGATAAAGCTTTACAAATGATGTATGTATCATACTGAGCATCAGGCAGCTAGGGGGCTGATCACCCTTTAGACTGTACTGTAGCATGAGCATTGCACACTACTATCGAGCCGGCACCTCCTTGCGAACAAATCGTACGATGAACCCCAGAATCAGGGGTGAGTGCACGCTTAACCAGACCAGTGGGGCTGGTTGTGAGCAGCCCGTGGGGGCATGAATCATAGCTCAGTGGAGCTGATTACTATATATAGCCCATGGGGGCAGGGAGAAAACCCGAGGTTCCAGGGTTAAGGAACAAAGCACTTTGCCGGGTGAACCGCACGGGTAAGGGGTGCTATTTGTGCGGAGATCCTGTTGCTAGTCACGCACCCGATGAGAGTACACCTACGGAAGGGCGACTGTAGGGTGGTACCTCAGAGGCATTACACACACAGCCCAGCATCATGAGATTTAAAAGCATATGTTGTGATATAAAAAGGGCCAGTGGGCCGAGTAGTTATCCCGAGAGGGAGAGTTTACTTGAGATACCAATGGGCAATCAGATTTCGGTGGGAGTCTGAGAATTTAATAAAGAAGTCTGGGTTGTAGATAAAGAATGCATATTTTTATATTGTAATGCATGGATTTTTATCTTAATGAGTTATCTTGCAGTAAAAAGTTATTGTAGAGTATTTCAGTACTGATATGTTATTTGAAGAATAAGCTACATTTTATTTTATCTGATATCATGTTAAAAATGTACTTTAACTTGTACAAGCTAAATAGTATCAGCATACGATTGAAAGTAAGAGGTTATGGTTCTCTATTTCTCCATAGTTAGATGGTTATCCAGTCACTGGGACTTAGGTCTCATCCCTCTATGATTTAAATGTTCTTTCAGATCAGTGAGCATTTCTGCCAGGATCACAAGATAAGCAGGACAAAACCTTTAGCTGGTGAAGCTTGCTTGGATGCAAGGGTGTATAGATGCTAGCCTTGTATATTGAGATAATGTGGATTGATATTTGTATATTGTATATGTGTATGTGTATAGTGAGATGTAATGATGTTTTAGACCTTTTGGGATATGAATATGAGACTTATGTTTTGGAGAAAATTATAAGCATGATGTGTGCACTTATGATTTTGATGTCGATTGTGAATGTGATCTTGTAAACTGCCTGAGGAATGTCATGAAAAATATTATCTGAGCAGGTTGATGCTTAGTGTTGATTGAGTGATTTGTGTATATAATTGAGATGAAAATGAAAAGTTTTTAACAGGATGTATTTTCGTGTGTCTGCCACTTATGATAATTAGTTGGGGTTCTCTAGCTCTTTATGGAGCGCTACATAAAGACTAGTAAAACTCTATCCGATTACCACAAGTGTGCAGGTGTGCTTCGGTGGCCCCAGAGAGGAGGGGAAGCTGACAATATATACATATATACATATATATATATATATATATATATATATATATATATATATATATATATATATATATATATATGCAAGTATAATGTATAATTTTTTTTATAGAAGTTCAGCTTTTTTTTTTTTTTTAAATAATCATTTATCTTGCCTTTCTAAAGGCAGTCTGAAGTCTCTGAACTCTGCCAGGTTGACGGAACGTTCAACCTAAAAACCCGAAGGACTCCGTCACAGCCTCCTCCCCACTTTTCTCTTTTATTTTTATTTTTAAATAAAATATTAAAAATCGATAGCCTATCAATAGGTGACATCAGAAGTAATTATATGATTTCAAATAATCTTTCACATGAATCTGGCAGCTCATTCAGTCTCCTCAAATTTGCAGACGTACAGGCGGATTTGAGCCAAGATCTTGGTAGGCTTGAAAAATAGGCCTGTTTTTTTTTTTTTTTTTTTTTTTTTTTTTTTTTTTGTACAAGCGGGCGATCACACTCATCTAGTGCGAGTCAGCCCAGAAAGATCCAAATACAAAATTTGCTTCAAAGGAATAGGGCAGGGATCGCCAACCCTCCACGTCCACGACCCAGCATGCTGGGCCACAAAGGATGCAACCCAGTCCGCCGCCGCATTGGCCTCCCGGAAGATATGGCGGATCTGGACATCATCGACCTCCCGCAGCAAAGACCAAATATCCCTAAGGATCGGATTGGTATGACCAGAAGGGCAAGTCTTCTTCTTCAACCAAGAGATGACCGTCATGGAATCACCCTCGATGAAGAGCCTCTGGACGTGAAGAGAACGAACAGCAAAGGAAATACCCACCCAGGCCGCATGGAGCTCAGACATGGGGACAGAGGAGTCAAGAGAGCCAAATCCTCCAGCAGCCAATAAACCACCAAGAGAACCACGGATAACAAAATCAGATCCAGCAGCTCTACCACGGACACTCCCGTCAAAGTTGAGTTTAACCACCCCTGGAGGAGGGGGTTCCCAAGAAATGAAAACCGTTTGCCGGTTCGCTGCCGAAGCAGCAGGGGAACCCCAGAGGCCAAAGGTGTCAAAGCCAACACGGGCATAGTCCGCCATCAAGAGTCTAACCTTCCTCACAATGCTAAGAGTAGAAAGGTTTTGTCCAGTGAAGATGAACAGATTCCTGGACAGCCAGATCTGGTACGCCGTAGTCGCCCACAAACCTTTCTTCTGAATGGAGCCCTCCCGGAGATCAGAGAGAAAGGAAGAATGATGAGAGTCCAGGTCATCCTGGCTTCTAATGTAACCAATCATGATCCAAACCTGTCTAGCTCTGGGGCAACCAAAGATAGCATGATCTGTAGATTCCTCCTCTAGAAAGCATAAAGGACAGGTCGACTGAATAGATAAGCCCCTACACGAAAGAAGACCACAAGTAGGGAGACAGTCCCAAAAAAGCTTCCAAATGAACAGCTGAACCCTGGGGATAATAGGAAGCTTCCAAATCCAAGCTGCATTAGCCGAACGTTGGGACTGAGTCCTAAACAAGTTGACCAGATCCCTAGAGGGAGCCTTAGAAAGACAAGTTCTCTGCCAGATCCTGGTGTCCGAAGAGTGTTCAGAGATAAGAGGCATCGAGACAATCCGGCGAGAGAGATCCAATCCAAAGAAGCCGGTCACCAAAGGGATATGCCAAGCTGGGGGATCAGAGGAGATCAAATCCTTAACCCTTAGGTTAGATGGGACATCAATGCTGATGAAGGTTGGCCACCTAGAAAGAGGAAGCTCAGCAAACCATGAATCCTGGACAACATTGACCAATGAGCCATCTCCAATCATCCACGATGTATGCTTCAAAATAGTCTGGCCATAATGACAAACCGCCTTCCAGAAGGAGGAACAACCACGAGGCGGAGAAATAGACGAGTCAGACGACCAATCACCATACCTCGAGCGCATCAGCGAACTCCAGAGGCAATGCGGCTCCATAAGGAATCTCGAAGCATGTCTAGCAAGAAGGGCCTCTCGACGAGTAATAAGAGACTGAATGCCAAGACCACCCTCCTGGATAGGCATACAGACCATATCCCAAGATAAAAGATGCATCCCGTGACCTCCTTGCATAGAAGCCCACAAAAAGTCACGAAAGCATTTTTCAATCCTCTTCAGGCAGGTAATAGGAATAGCAGCACTCGACATAAGATACAAGGGAAGAGAGGACAGAACCGAGCGAATAATAATGACCCTGGCCATCATCGAGAGATTAGAGACCTGCCATCCCTCTATGCGCTGACGAACCTGCCTCTCAATCGCTGCATAATCAGAACATCGGGGACGTCTCCCAGTTATGGGAATCCCCAAATACATAAGCTTATCCACCTGAGCAGTAATTCCAGACAGCTGAATAATAACTTCTCTGGTGGTCCTGGGGGTCTTCGGACTGAAACATATAGAGGATTTGAGAAAATTGACCTTTTGTCCCGAGGCCTGACAATAGCTCTGGATAATAGTATGAAATGACGTAGCATCATCAATAGAGGCCCTGCCCAACAGAATGCAGTCATCTGCAAAAAGGAGGTGAGAAACGGAGGGCCCCTCCGACTCTGCCATAAAGGGAGTGATCCGACGATCAATCTGAGCCTGACATAAAGCACGAGAAAGATCATCCGCAGCCAAGATAAACAGCAATGGAGATAAAGGGCAGCCTTGTCTAAGACCCACAGAGGATCGGAAGAACTCAGTCGGGCTACCGTTGACGATCAGAGAAAAGGAGGGCCTTTCAATACAGGTCATAATCCATTCAATAAACAGACCATCAAACCCAAACTCCGCAAGAGTGCGATACAAGAAGCCCCAGCACATACGATCATAAGCACGCTCCATATCAAGCTTAACTGCCATAAGGCATCGGCTGACCGGGGCACGCTGAAGGTCATGCATAAACTCCTGGGCTATAAGGACGTTATCAGAAATAGACCGTCCTCTGATAAAAGCCCCCTGCTCCACAGAGATGAGGCGAGGGATCACCACAGCAAGGCGGCTAGCTAAAAGACGAGCACAGACCTTGTACAAAGTAGTGCAAAGACTAATCGGCCGAAAGTGCTGCGGGAGGGAAGCATCCACACGCTTTGGCACCAAGGAGATATAAGTCTGATTCCAATCCAAAGGAATATGTCTAGCATGGAAAACATCCAAGATGGCCTGAACAACCTCCTGTCCGATAATATCCCAATAGTGACGAAAGAAGAAAGGCGGGAACCCATCAGGACCAGGGGCCTTATCCGGACTGAGCTCCCAAAGGGCCTCCCTAACCTCATCAGCAGAAATCGTCCGAATAAGCATGTCATTATCCACAGAGGAGACCTTCCTGGACTCCGGAACTTGAACAACCGGACCACCAACACCTGAAGACTCCGTCCATCTAGACTGGAAGAAATGAAGAAGAAGATCCCGGATAGAATGGAAATCCTCCCGAACGTTCCCCTCATCATCAACTAATCTCCGAACCCTATTGCCAGCCCGCCTCTTTAGGGTGGCCTGATGAAAGAATCTGGTGTTGCGATCCCCATCACAAATCCATTGGACCCTAGACCGCTGCCACCAGTACATCTCCTGCTGACGGAGAAGGGAGTGATGACGAGCAAGCAGCTCCCTCAGCACCGACATATCTGAATCAACCAGAAAGCCATCCTGATCCTCCTTAGTCTGTAAGATAGTGATATTATCTTCAACACTTTCAACTTGTCTGACCAGATCCCCCACCTCCATTCTGTTCCATCTGGACAGCCGTTGTCTTGCCATCCTTAGACGGCGAGAAAGCCGATAAACAGCATTACCCCTAACAGGAGTATGCCAGATCTGAGAAATAATGGAACGAGCAGCAGGATAGCCTGTCCAGAACTTCTCAAACCTAAACTGTTTCCGCATAAGCTGATCAACCTCAGTGGAAATCATAATTGGGCAGTGATCAGAAGCAATCCGAGGCAGATGAGAGACAGATACCCTCGAGAACCTCTGGAGCCACTGAGGATTAGCCATAGCTCTGTCAAGTCTTTCCCAGACCCGGGCCGACCCCTGACGATTGTTACACCAAGTGAATTGTGGCCCCCCAAATCCCAAGTCCATCAATCCAGAAGAAGCAATAAAGGTTCTGAATTCCAATATATCAGCTGAGCCAGTAACACGACGACCACCACGTTTCTCTTTAGCCTCAGTGATACAGTTGAAATCCCCCGCCACAATAGTCGGAAGCCCCTGAGCAAGGAGCGAGAGCAGCTCAGACCAGAGAACCCTTCTCACCCGATAGTCCGTACTAGCATAAGCTGCTAATAGAAGCCAAGGATCAGAAGTCCCCTCAGTAACAACAAGGCTAATAAGCTGGTTACATTGATGAGAAGCATCAATCGTAACAGCAGCATCACGCCAGATAGCCAGCATGCCTCCCGCCAAACCTTCAGCCTCCACAGCATAAGAAGACCAGGATCGGGCAATCTGTCTACGAAATCGAGCAAGACTATCACCCGACAACCTGGTTTCTAAGAGAATACAAATATCAAATTTATGTAACAGCAATAATCTACTAAACGAGGAGCGAAACGAAGGCTTTCGAGCTCCTCGAACATTCCATACTAGAATCTTCATTTACAAGGTGGAGGAAACTGGGACCCTTCCCTGGTCCTCCTTCATAACACAATCTACAATATCCCCATCCGATGAAGTGACTACTGGAGATAGTAAAGAAGAAGAGGCCGATTGGCCCACCCCAGCAATGCCTTCCTCATCAACCTGGGGACCCTGAGTGCAGACATCATCAATCACAGTAGATCCATCTCTCCCTTCAGAATGTGACACCGCCTGAACCTGGGGACCATCCTGACTACAAGGAGGCTGATTCGCCTGGGAAGGAGAGCTTCTGGACCCCCCCACACTCCTGGCAAAATGAACCTTCCCTTTACCTTTATGCTTATCCAACTTAGAAATAGATTTTGGTGGCATCGATACCTCCGATCTTGGTCGCTTGAGAGGAGCTGGATAGGCATCCTTGCTACCCAACTGGACCTCTCCCTCAGCAGCCAATGTCAGTGCAGCGAATGGATTAGCTGAAAGTTTAGTAATAGCCTCTCCACCACCCAAATTATCACCCATTTCAGCCTCCATTTCAAAATGTCCAGAATGAACAGTGCCGTCACACCCATCAAGCGCCGGCACGCCATCCTTCTCAGTAGCAAGGGCCCCCGATTCCATCACCAACACAGCCTTTCCCTTAGCCAATCCAGAAGCAATCTTCATCGCCGGTGAAGGCCTCCGGCGAGCCGACTTCCCCGGAGAAAACGAAGCGTCAGGCCGACTGTTACCCACACGGAAGCCATCGATTCCCTTGAGAGAAGCAGGGGAAGAGGCTAAGGGAGCCGAAGAAGGTCTCACCTGAGGCTTGCCTTTGTCAACCATCTGAGGACCAGGAGCTGCCTTCCGCTGACGAACTGCAACCAACCAAGGCCCAAAAGCCTGAACCGCATCGGTGTCGCCTTCATTAGTAGTCTCCGGATGCAAGCAGGGGACCCCCAGATGAAGAGAACCACAGCGGAGGCACACTCCTTCCAAGCTTTCATAGATGATTTGCTGCCAGAAGGGAAGATAGCTCCCCTGAACACGAACTCCTGGGCGAAGCGAGCGACGGAGATCGATCCTCAGACAAGCCCGCGCGAAGCCCCCTCTGTTCATCGCCTTCGTCGCAGCGTCAACACATACAAATTCGCCAGCAGGTTCCAGAATAGCTCTGATGAAGGCCTCCTTCCAAAATTCAAGAGGTAAATTAGGCAAACGAACCCATACCATGGCAGTAGGAATCGAATCATCAGCAGGGATGAACTCCGCTCGCCATGCCTCTGTTCCAACCAACTGCCCGTTAACCACCCAGGGCCGATGCAGAGCCAAGTTCCGGGCTTCCAGGGAGGCAAACCGGAAAATATGGCACCTATGTGCCAGACAAAGAGGAATTATCTCACCAGGGATGCCGGCTCTTCTAAATTCTCTGATCAATGCTTCAGGCGGAACCCATTTACTGTACGTCCGAGCGAGAATGGCCGTGTTCTGCCAACAAGCCACCTCCGCTTCAAGCTCCGCCGCAGGGATGCAGACGACCTCAGGGAAAGAGTCCTCGAGCCTCGCCACAACCGCCGGCGAGGGAGCAGACGAGACCCACTGAAACCCTTCCGCCGAAGGCCGCTTCCCCGAACTCCGGCCACCTACGCCCGAATCAGACGCCATGGGAGAAGAGAGGAAGTCGGATGGAGCTCACAGAGAGCTGGAGAAGCCCAGAAGACTCAGTTCGCCGGAGAATCAAGGACGACGACGACGGATTCCGAATCTTAAAGCACGAGAGAAAACCAGCGCCAGAGACCTTGGAAACACGAATATTAAAGCACGCCAAATTGCTTCTGCATCTATTTTAGGCCTGTTTAATAAGCGAATGATATTTGAATTTGAAGATTAAAGTCTAGTCATTTTTTTAACAATGTATTATATTTTTTAAATAATTTTTTATTTTTGCTTGACATATTCATATATATAATTGATTTTTTTGTTAATATTATGAAATTAATGAGATGATAAACATATTGTAAGTTGCTGGCAAATTTAAAAATATTTTTAATGTCTTTAAAATGCTTTTAAAAAAATGATTAGAAAGTTAAAGATTAGGATGGAAGTCTAAAGCCTAGGACTGAGCTTGAGTCTAGAAGATAGGCCCCAAAGGCTCTAGTTTAAGTAAATTATTGATCTACTGATAAAACTTTGCGCAAGCCTCACTTGGCCTTGCCATGCCCCTATCTAATCTAGAGAAACCTAGCTTTGCATCAATAATCAAAGATTTAATAGTTTAAATAGCATGGAATAATATATGGTTTTATCCACCTAACCTATTGGGCCCTCGTCATCCAATATGAGACGATACTGAGACAGGCCATTGTGCATGTAGACAAATAGCAAATGCACCATATATTAAATCAACTAATCAACCCATTGTAAGTAAAATTCTTTTAAAATCAAGCTACTAAAATCCTAATTTTTTAAATTTATTGATGGAATACCCATGCAATAGACGTGCTCAATCATGAATCGATCTATCATCACTCAAAAGCAACCTCAACTTGTCAATTCACCTCATATTCCACCTCCTTTTTCTAAAAAAAAAAAAAGAAAGAAAGAAAGAAAGAAAGAAAGAGAGAGAGAGAGAGAGAGAGAGAAACATAAGCAAAAGACATTATTATATAATTAATATGTTCTTCCTCTTTTTTTTTTTAATAGTCAGGGATGAGCTACATTGCCAACTTTATTATTTATTATTATGATTATTATTATTTTGATATTTTATATTAATGTGTGTGTGTGTGTGAGAGAGAGAGAAAGAGTATAAACACTTATTTGTTGGCACTTTAGTTAAAGCATCATCTAGTATATGAGCAAGTTGGTAACTATATAGGTCAAAATTATATATTCGTCATACTTAATTATTTCATAAAAGTTAGACCATTTTAAAGGATTCAAAGGGATATAACTGCATAAGTTAGAAAAGAAGTAATTTAACTAGCCCTCCCATGGTCATCACTACCGTCATTTCCAACCACCTCAATCCCGTTGCCTTGTGGACCGTTGATAAATTGTGAACGCTTATTTTACACCGTGTTATTTGTACATGCTCATATATATATATATATATATATATATATATATATATATATATATATATATATATATATATATATATATATATATGCATTCATAATTAGAACTCCCACCAACTCTTGAGTCTTGACCTCAATGCTTACGCCGGGGCTCCCGAATCTTTGCTTTAACTAATATTTTAAAAAATTATTTTAAAAATAATGAAAAAAAATATTCCTCAAAACACCATAGAACAAGGTCTATGGGATGCCCTGTGGATTATTTGTTAATTAAATACGACGGAATCATTTGTTCAGAAAATTTTATTTTGAAATCATCCAAGATTTTGGTTACATGATTTCAACTTTAGAATTTGATTCCAGTGAAATTATTTTTAATGATTTAAAAGTTATGATATCAAAATTATCTCTATAAGCAGTAATTTCAGAGCATAACCCACTTGATGACTTCAGGATTGAGAGAAGAACAGAGAAGTCTAGCATTAATTAAATTACACGATTTTACCTTATGAAATATTTAAAATAAAAATATGTGAGAGGGCTAAGTTCCATATTAGTTTGAGAAATATATATAGTTTTTGATATTATTTTTAGAATTAATTTTTTTAAAATATTTTTTAAAAAAAATATTCGAGGATCCAAAATTTCATAGGGGCATCAGGATAAACCCACGGTGACCCGAGAGGCTTTCATTTTTTTTTTCTTTAGAAAAAATAGAAGGCAGCAGCAAAGTATACCTACCAAACAAGAAGTCTCAATTCGACCCCTGTCCTTCTCTATTACAGTTAATTATATATTCGAATCTTTCTGGACTGATTCACACTAGACTTGTATGATCATCCGCTTGTACCAAAAAAAAAAAAAAAAACATGAAGTCTCGGTCTCCCACAAACAATGCAGACCCGGAAACTCAAAATAAATTAACAAATAATTGATTTGGATTTTATTTTGTATTGGTAGGTCATCTCATAACTTCTCCCCCATTAATTCTTATCATGAATCGACGTAGTGCTTTGTCATTGATGTTGCCGGTTGGAAGAAAATTTCTATATACACCACAAAAATTACTCTCTACACCCACACTTTAAAAAAATAAAATACTTAATTTACCCTATGAATAATAATAAGGGATAAAATTGTTATTGCACCAATGCTTGCACATATGACAAAAAGGGTCAAGACTACTTTTTAATTTTCGACTGTCATATTTGAAAAAAAACATACCAAACCTTCCTAGAACCAAATCACTCTCAGATTAAATCAAACAACAGAGCTAATATACCTCGGCAAAGCCGAGCCATCCTTGAACCAAGTCACCCTCAGATTAAATCACTTCGAGCCATTTCTTTTACCCCAGTAAAGCTGAGCTATCCTTTTATCTCGGTCAGACCGAGATTATCATATGCCTCGGTAAAGCCAGAACATTCTATCCTCATATACTCAACGACACCGAAATATTTTATGCCTCGGCCAAAGTTTTTGCTTCGGCCAGACCGATCCATTCTTATACCACGGCCAGACCGAGGCATTCAAATGTCTTGGCGGAGCCAGGCTCTTTTTACACTTCAGCTAGGCCGAAGGGCCCCCGAACCTATGCGGAACCAGCACCAAAGAAATCGATTTCATGGTAGTTTGACAAGATTCCAACCGTATAGGCCTCCAACGACCTCGAGTGGGAAATTATGCTAGTGATATCGGAAGTGGTCTAGAACCTATAAAATCATCAAATCTCAAAGCATCAGTCAGCTCCTTTAGCCGTCAATTATCTAACTAACTAGCTATAAATACTGATACCACCAGTCTCATAACAAACTTGATTCGAATCTGAACGGTTTTGGATACCCTATGATGCATCCAATGAATCAGGTGATTGCTTATAAATATTATTGTCCTAAAGCTCCTTAGGTACGCTTGCATTGACACTCTGACTAAAAAACCCCATTAAAACTCAAGTAAAGCTCAGAGCTCTTAGAGGCCAATTTCTTGAGGGACTTTTCTGCGAGAGCCTTCTCCTCATATCTACTTGCTTTGAATCTTCACTGACTTGGATGTTGGAGGGTCTTCCGCAGAGGGCCACCCCAGACACTCTCTACGTGAGGACTGTCTTACAGGTTTTGCCCGACTCTCTGCGTGATGATTGCCTTGTAGGTTTCGTCCGAGCGAGAGATTGGCGTCCAGATACGGAGTCAAACCGCACCCGAGTTGAAGAGCGAATTTCCGCAGCAACAGGTAATAACCTTTATACCCTCTAAAATTTCTCTCAACACTCCACCCTCAATCACTCCCCTCTTCCCTCGCCATTTCAATTTTCTCAACCCCTCATTCCCCTTAATACATGATCAGATCGAACATATATAGGCTGAACATTCCATAACAGTTCCTGCATTTGGTTCTAGTGTCAGCATATTCAACTCAGAATGTATTCGATTTTCGATGGCCTCCCTTCTCTATTTTTTTATCTTATCCCTACGATTTCCATCAAAATTCTAAGATGGACCCATCAAAGGCAACACCTATTTTTTTTTTTAACATGATATCCTTTATTCAATCCTTTTATTTAAAATTAAATTAAATATCAATTTAACTTTATCTATTATTAGATAAAAAATAAAAATTTAACTTTATTCACTAAGGCAACCCTTCTTTCTCTCGCTATCGGTAAGATTTAACTTTATCCACTGAAGGTAATGCCTCCTTCTCTAGCCGCCTTTCACCGAAGAGAAAAGAAAGTCTCTTGGTTGGAAATGAGAACGGGATGAGTGTAAAAAAAAAAAAATATATAGAAAGAAATTTAGGATGTGAAAAGAAAAAGGAAATATGATGTAATGATAATTTTAAAATTTTTAAAATTTAAAAGGGGGTGTAGAAAGAAATTTTGTGGCTGTGGAAAGTAATTTAAAAAAATTTAAAATTTTAGAATATAAGAAGTAATTTTTGGCAGCTCCCCGGTTGGAATCTTCGACGAGTGAGTGAGGGTTTTATTCTACCGAAATTATCCCCACTTGGGCTTTGCTTATGAAGTCCGCATCCTCGGGGGTTCAATTTCAATCCGGTGGGCTCCACCGCTAAATTACCTGTTCCTATTGAATAGATTCTAATCTAGCCACTTAGGCGGACCACTTTAATTAGGAAATTGAGATTTTTTTAGTTTTTGATAGGATTGGAATACTACTACTACTTCTACTTCTTGTAGGATTCTTATTTTGATTTATTCGTTTACCATGTTGGTCGTATCCTACTCCTTTTGCTGTTAGTGTTCTATTTTTTTATAAAATTGTTAAAATCCAGTCCATGCGATGCGCTCATACTCTCTCACACCATCCGAGGTCCTAGATTTTTCCTGCCTTCTAGAGCACGAGAGCGAGAGTTTCCAACCGGCCATGGCTCCAGTTAGAGGAGGCGGCGGCGGCAGCGGTGGCGACTGTCGTAGCGAGAGAACCCGCCGGATATCCATAAAGAACCGCACACAGCACATCTGCAAGAAAGCGAGCGAGCTCTCAACCTTATGTGACGTCGACCTCGCCCTTGTCTGCTATCCCCCAGGCCCCTCCGGCCCCGCCATCTTGCCATCGGATCGTTCCAAGGCGGAAGAGGCCATCCGTCGCTATGTCGACGCACCCGCCAACAAGAAGCATGACAGTGATGGATTTCCTCCGAGCTGTCATGAAGACAATGTCGCTGATCATGAAGCAATCTCTGATGATCTCAGAGGGAGAAATCAGGGAGATCAAACCACCTGTAGGCTTTGTGGGAGGCACTTCCCCTCCATGAAGTCATTGCATGGTCACATGAGGCAGCATAAAAGAAACTGGAGAGGAGTAAGCCCACCACCTGAAGAGAATTACACCCTAGCGCCAATGTTAATACCAACACGAAGGTCTAGCCCACCAGCTAAGAATGTCAGTAGTTCCAATCCAATGTCGCCACCATTCAAGTGGTCCATGACTGGAAAGAGAGGTAGAAAAGCCAAAGAAGCAGCTACCAATCCCATGCATGAAGAAGAAGGTAAAGAAGCTGCCAATCCTATGCATGAAGAAGAAGGTAAAGAAGCTACAAATCCCTTGCATGAAGAAGAATCAGAGGAGCCATTGCTGAATGGTTCCC
>UESW01004420.1:744612-914442 GCA_900491605.1 Calamus simplicifolius
CTTCCGGCAGCTCGTCGGCGCTCTGCCCCTCCTAGAGCTCCGATTGGCCGCCCCCTGGAGAGGTCTCCCGGAGAGATCCACCTCCCCATTGTCTGGTTGATCGCCGATTCCTTCCTCACTGACTTGAGCGTCGGAGGGCCTTCCGCGGAGGACCACCCCCGGCGTCCCTCCGCGTGTGGGCTTCCTGTTTTGCAGGTCCGCCGCACCCCACTCCCTGAGGATCGACCGCGCCCGAGTCGGAGGACGGATCCCGGCGGCAACAGATTGGCGCTAGAGGAAGGGCCTCAAGTCCCATCAAAACTTGAAAAAAGGAGACAAGGATCTTAATCCGGAGAAGAACCTCTCTGATGGCCAACCGGAAGAGAGCAACCTCTGATGCCCAAGATCAGGTCGCCTCCCAGAGGCCTGATCCGACTGGCGCCACAGCGCCACAACCCCCGCCTGTCGAGACTCCGTCGCCGCCTGCCATTCCGGTGACCCAGGACCAGTTTGCTACGCTGGTCCAGCAAGTCCAGGCTCTTACCCACCTGGTCCAGGAGCGTCTTGCACCTCCTCCTGCTTCACATCCCCAGAAAGAAACGGCGACTTCTTCTTCGCCGGCAACCTCCTCCTCTGATCCGCATGAATCAGCGGATCCCCCACATCGCCCCAGGGGGGACAAACCGGTCCCTCGAACCGGTTACGATAGAGATCTTCCCAGATCTCGGCGAGCCCGCTCCCTCTCTCCGGCGACGTCTCACCATGATTCGACGCCATCCTTGCGGTTCTCGCGCCCAGCCCCTCCTCTAGCCGGTGAGGAGGAGATCCGCCGTCAGATCCAAGAAATGCGTCAGGAGCTGGACGCCGCCAAGCAGATCCATCTGCCTCAGCCCAAAGCAGAGCAGGGCATCCCTTTCTCTAAGGGATCATGGAGGAAGTGATTCCCTCCCACGTTAAGCTGCCAACCGTCGAGCCCTATCACGGCTCCACTGATCCGGACGACCATCTCAGCAGCTTCCGGTCAATAATGATGTTCCACGGAGCATCTGATGCGATCCTCTGCCGAGCCTTCCCATCCACCCTCAGAGGATCCGCCCGAACCTGGTTCAACGCCTTGAAACCGGGTTCCATTGATTCATTCGACGAGCTGAGCCACCTTTTTATTGGCCAGTTCGTCAGCAGCCGCCGCCACCGACGGAGATCCGACTCCCTCTCCGAAGTCAAGCAAAGAGAGGGGGAGTCCTTGAGAAATTATCTTGGCCGTTTCAACAAGGCCATGTTGGAGGTGGACCACCTTAATCATGAGGTGGCTATGTCCGCCCTAGCGGGGGGAGTTTCAAAGGAGAGCGACTTCTATTTGGCAATGGAGGTCAGCTACCCCCCATGTCTGTCTGATATGATGGCCCTTGCGGACAAATACGCTCGGGTCGAGGAGTCGCGGAGAGTGGCCCGCGCTGAGCAGGCAAGGAAGAAGCAAGAGCCCAAAGCTCCCGACAGACACCGCCCTGCCCGTCGGCCAAGTCCACCTCGCCGCCAAAGAGTCCCTCCGCCGCCGCCAAGGAATCGCTCCCGGAGTCCCCCAGGCGATTCGATCGCTACACTCCGTTGACTGTGCCCCGGCGCAGATCCTCATGGAGATAGAGCGCCAGCTTCCCCGACCAGTACCTCTCCGAGGGAACCCAACCCGAAGAGATCCTGCCAAGTACTGCCGCTACCACAGGGAGCATGGTCATGACACTGAAGAATGCTGGCAGCTGAAGAATGAGATCGAGAGACTGATTCGGCGGGGACGGTTGGACCAGTTCAGAAGAGCACCTGAGCCGCCACAAGGAGGTGATCGCCAGCCCGAGCTCCCACAACTCCCTCCTCCACCAAATCCGCCCGTGGTTGGCCGTATCAACATGATTGAAGAGGCCGGCGGATCGAGCTCCAGGGGACGACGGATGATGCCGAACCAGTGCCGGAAGTAAGGATGAAATTGCTCATGGAAAACCTTCGAGCCGTGGATTCCACCCTGATGGGATTCACCGGCGACGTCATCATCCCAGAAGGAATCGTCACCCTGACGGTCCGCGCAGGAACCTGGCCCCTCGTAACCGTTGTACAGACCGACTTCCTAGTGACCGACCTCAGGTCCCCATACAACGCCATATTCGGCAGGCCCGGCTTGATGTCCCTTAAGGCGGTTGTCTCTATCCCACATCTGTCAATGAAGTTCCCCACCGAGCAAGGAGTTGGAGTGGTTCGGGGAAGTCAGGCCATGGCTCGGCAATGTTTTGTCACGAGCCTTCAGTCCAGAATTCCCGAGTTGACGGGCTAGACGCTCGTGAGGACTTCGCCGAGCAACGGGGGAACCGGTGGAAGAACTGGAAGAAGTACCGCTAGACGAAGCTCGGCCCGACCGAACCATAAGGATCGGGTCGCAACTCGAGGAGAGCCTCGTCGCGAGCTGATCAGATTCCTCCAAAGCAATGCGGACATCTTCGCCTGGACCGCCTCCGACATGCCAGGGATTAACCCCGAGGTCCTCGTCCATCGCCTCAATGTGGACGAGATGCACAGGCCTGTTAAGCAGAAGAAGAGAAGCTTCGCCCCAGAACGGCAAAAAGCCATTGAAGAGGAGGTCGACAAACTCATCAAAGCCAATTTTGTCCGAGAGGTGAATTATCCAAGTTGGTTGTCGAATGTCGTCATGGTGAAAAAGTCGAATGGCAAATGGAGGATCTGCATCGACTTCACCGACCTCAACAAGGCATGCCCAAAGGATAGCTTCCCCCTCCCTCGGATCGACCAGCTCGTGGATGCCACCTCAGGCCACCAAATGCTATCATTCATGGATGCCTATTCGGGCTACAATCAGATCCGGATGGCCCCCGAAGATGAAGAAAAGACCGCCTTCATAACCGACCGAGGTACCTACTGTTACCGAGTTATGCCTTTCGGTCTTAAAAATGCAGGAGCGACCTACCAGCGGCTGGTCAACAAGGTGTTCAAGGAGCAAATCGGCCGGAACATGGAGGTGTACGTGGATGATATGCTGGTCAAAAGCAAGGAAGCGCTGCGGCATGTTGAGGACCTCGCGGAGAGCTTTGCCACGCTGCGCAAATATGGAATGAAGCTCAACCCAACCAAGTGTGCCTTCGGCGTCAATTCCGGGAAGTTCCTCGGCTTCATGGTCTCCCAGCGGGGTATCGAGGCTAACCCTCAGAAGATTCAAGCTCTCCAACAAATGGCGCCCCCAGCGTCTATTAAGGAGGTCCAGCGCTTAACCGGGAGGATAGCGGCCCTTAACCGCTTCGTGGCTCGGTCGGCCGAGAGATGCCTCCCCTTCTTCAAAACTCTCCGATCGGCCAAGAATTTCCAGTGGACTCCTGAGTGCCAGAAATCATTTCAAGATCTCAAGAAGTACCTCGGCTCGCCTCCACTTCTTAGTAGTCCGATCCCGGGGGAGACTCTATTTCTGTACCTGGCCGTTTCAGAGGGCGCAGTTTGCTCGGTGCTAGTCAAAGAAGAAAGCAAAATCCAGAGGCCGATCTACTATGTGAGTAGACTGCTCCGCGATGCGGAGACGAGGTACACCAGGATTGAGAAAATAGTGCTGGCTTTGATCACCTCAGTCCGGAAGCTACGGCCTTATTTTCAAGCACATTCAGTGACGGTCCTCACCGATCAACCCATCAAGGCGGTGGTCCACCGTCCAGAAACATCGGGGAGAATGACCAAATGGGCCGTCGAACTAAGCGAGCATGACATACATTTTCAACCTCGCCCGGCCATCAAAGCCCAAGTGCTGGCCGATTTCCTCCTCGAGTGTACCATCCCAGAAGACGGCTCTACCCCAGAAAATCCCGAAGGACCAAAGCCTGAAGCTCGGTGGCTCCTTCACGTCGATGGGTCGTCCAATGCCCATCACTCCGGTGCGGGTCTAGTCCTCACCAGCCCAGAGGGAATGATCTTCGAATATGGCGTCCGATTCTCCTTCCCGGCTTCCAACAACGAAGCCGAGTACGAGGCCCTGTTAGCTGGTCTCCGGATCGCCCGCAACCTGAAGGTGGAAAAGCTTAACGCCTTCACCGACTCTCAGCTGGTGGCCGGCCATGTGCGGGGAGAGTTTGAAGCCCGAGAACCCAACATGATCCGATATCTCCAAGAGGTGCGCGGCCTACTTCCCCACTTTGCCGAGTTTGAAATTATTCAAATTCCTAGATCGGAAAACGCCCGTGCCGACCTACTCTCCCGATTGGCAACCGCGGAGACGATGGATGCTGAACAAAAATTCCATCTGGAGACTCTGGAAAAGCCGAGTATCATGGAAGCCGATCGGGTGATGCAAATCGAGACCGAACCATCCTGGTTCGACCCTATCCTCAACTATCTCAAAGAAGGGTCGCTCCCATCCGACCGAAGAGAGGCCAGGAAATTGAAGCTGCAGGCGACCCACTATGTATTGATTGACAGCCAACTTTACAAGCGGTCTTTTTCTATGCCGCTGCTCAGATGCCTCCGCCCATCCGAGGCGAACTATGCTCTACGAGAGGTACATGAAGGGATTTGCGGCAACCATCTGGGAGGCCGGTCCCTATGCCACAAGGTGCTGCGGCAAGGCTATTACTGGCCGACCATGCAGAAAGACGCGGACGATCTAGTCCGAGCCTGTGACGCCTGCCAGAGACATTCAAGCATCCAGAGGCTCCCTTCCGCCGAGCTAGTTTCTATATCCTCCGCCTGGCCCTTTGCCAAGTGGGGGATGGACATCCTCGGCCCATTCCCGCTGGCGACGGGACAGCGGAAATTCTTATTTGTCGCCATTGACTACTTCACCAAGTGGGTTGAAGCGGAAGCAGTTGCCCAAATCACCGAAGCACGGGCCAGAGACTTCGTGTGGAGGTCCATCGTCTGCCGGTTCGGCCTCCCCCACACCATAATCACCGATAACGGTAAGCAGTTCGACAACTCCAAGTTCCGCCAATTCTGCGAGGAACACGGAATCCGTCACCACCTTACTTCGGTCGGGCACCCACAAGCCAACGGAGCGGCCGAAGTAACCAACAGGACTCTCCTCCAAGGAATCAAAGCTCGCCTCTCCAGAGCCCAAGGCAGGTGGGCGGATGAGCTACACCATGTCTTATGGGCCTATCGCACCACCCGAGAATCCCGACGGGCGAGACTCCATTCCGAATGGCTTTTGGCACGGAGGCCGTCATCCCTGTGGAAATAGGCCTCCCATCTTTGCGGGTGGAGAGTTATTCAGAGGAAGCCAGCAACGAGCAACTCCGCACCAACCTCGACTTGGTAGAGGAAGTCAGAGAGAAGGCCCGAATCAGGACGGCCGCCTATCAACAGAGGGTGGCTCGGTACCATGCCTCCAGGGTCAAGGGGAAAACCTTCCTACCCGGCGACCTCGTCCTCCGAAAAGCTTCTGTATCCAAACCGCTGGAGCAAGGAAAGCTGGCGCCGAACTGGGAGGGCCCGTACCAAATCACGGAGATCATTGGGCCGGGAACCTACAAGCTGCAGGATCTCGATGGGAAATCCGTCCCCCGAACGTGGAACTCGGACAACCTCCGCAAATACTATCAATAGGGTATGTCCTTTATGCTTTGCCAATTATCTATTTTCCCGCAACTTGCTGTGTGAATCGATTATGCACCATATTGCCATAAATCGTAAAAGGAAATAGATGCTGCTTACCAATCCTCGGTACAACCGAGTTATCTGCCTGGACAGGAAATCTCCGAACCTTGGCAGGGCCAAGTAAAACAAAGTCTCCGAACCTCGGCAGGGCCGAGCAACAAATCTCCGAACCTTGGCAGGGCCAAGTAAAACAAAATCTCCGAACCTTGGCAGGGCCAAGTAAAACAAAGTCTCCGAACCTCGGCTGGGCCGAGCAACAAATCTCCGAACCTTGGCAGGGCCAAGTAAAACAAAGTCTCCGAACCTCGGCAGGGCCGAGCAACAAATCTCCGAACCTTGGCAGGGCCAAGTAAAACAAAATCTCCGAACCTTGGCAGGGCCAAGTAAAACAAAATCTCCGAACCTTGGCAGGGCCAAGTAAAACAAAGTCTCCGAACCTCGGCAGGGCCGAGCAACAAATCTCCGAACCTTGGCAGGGCCAAGTAAAACAAAGTCTCCGAACCTCGGCAGGGCCGAGCAACAAATCTCCGAACCTTGGCAGGGCCAAGTAAAACAAAATCTCCGAACCTTGGCAGGGCCAAGTAAAACAAATCTCCGAACCTCGGCAGGGCCGAGCAACAAATCTCCGAACCTTGGCAGGGCCAAGTAAAACAAAGTCTCCGAACCTCGGCTGGGCCGAGCAACAAATCTCCGAACCTTGGCAGGGCCAAGTAAAACAAAGTCTCCGAACCTCGGCTGGGCCGAGCAACAAATCTCCGAACCTTGGCAGGGCCAAGTAAAACAAAGTCTCCGAACCTTGGCAGGGCCAAGTAAAATAAATCTCCGAACCTCGGCTAGGCCGAGCAGCAAATCCCCAAACCTTGGCAGGACCAAGTAAAATGTTTCCCCGAACCTCGGCGGGGCCGAGCGATAAATCCCCCGAGCCATGACAAGGCAAAGGTAAAAACCATTTGGGCTAAGACCCCAGCGAAAGGTCTAAACCTACAAGCCTCGACCAAAGCCGAACGGCCCTCAAATAGTCCCCGAAGGACTTCACCCGGTTCAAAAACGGGCGCTAAACGAAAACCATCGGCATGCGAAAAAATGCCACCATCGACAGAATTTCCCCAAGAGGCTATAAAGCCTCCCATAAACGGCCAAGGGCCCCAGGCTGGGCCGGGAAATTCTCCCTAGCAGTGGAAAACCTTTGGGCAACCCCCCTATAACTTGTCATTCGAAATATCTACGATTGATACACAGAGCGATGGGACCAGACCGACACCCAAGTACGTCGAGCGTATCAAGTAATCATTCTCAAAGAAGAAAGAAATTCCTGAAAACGGGTCTATTCTCCATTTAAATAAGAAGGAGATACTGCGAGGCACAAGAAAGACACGGAAAAACAAAAGCAAAAACGGGAGCGGGCAGAGGCCCTGGAAGTCAGTCGCCCCCAGAGGCCAGCAACTCCTCCAGGAGTGCTGTCAGATCAGCCACCCGCTGACGAAGCAACCGAATCTCCTCCTCCTGCCGATCCATCACCCGACGTGAGGCCTCCGCCTCCCGGACTGAAACATCCAAGAACTCCTCAGCGGTCCTAGCAAGCCGCTCATTGATTGCAAGGCCCGACGCGAGGGTCAGCCCATCGATAGTCATGGAGGTACCCCTCTCCTCCGAGTACGGCGGGCTGCTAACCGAGGAATGCGAGTCAGTTGACGATCGCGCGGAGAGTCCATTTTTTAGAGCTCAAGCCGAGGGATGCCAGAATCCAATCCCCCGCGGTCATATTTATACCCGCCAGGCAGGTATCCCGATCGGCCGCGCCGCAAGCGCCGACCCACGAGAGTTTGCCACGTGTTGACATTCTAATGCGTGAGGAATCCAAAGAGTCGCGCCCTATCCCGAGTAAGATCGATAAGCGCGAACAGATTGTTCGGAGGTTCCCCAGGCAAACACTTTCCAATCTGTCGCCCCCTGCATTAAATACATTTGGCGCTTCCCCAGGCTGCTTAATATGCCCCTCTTCCTCGGAAAACATGGAAGTCCATCGCTCGGCCGATAAATTGCCCCCTCGGAAAGAGCAGCATCGCCAATAAAGGCGTGACAACACGCCGTCCGTTCTGCTCGAGCGCCCCCTCTATTAAGCGCCACGTGGACCTAACGCCGTGGCCTGCAACGGCGGCTAATTCGCTCCCTCTGAGCTACCGATTCTCCGAACCTCGGCAGGGCCGAGCTACCAATTCTCTGAACCTCGGCAGGGCCGAGCTACCAATTCTCCGAACCTCGACAGGGCCGAGCTACCAGTTTTTCGAACCTCGGCAGGGCCGAGCTATCAATTCTCCGAACCTCGGCAGGGCAGAGCTACCAATTCTCCGAACCTTGGCAGGGCCAAGTAAAATGTTCTCCGAACCTCGGCAGGGCCGAGCTACCAATTCTCCGAACCTCGGCAGGGCCGAGCTACCAACTTTCCGAACCTCGGTAGGACCGAGCTATCAATTCTCCGAACCTCGGCAGGGCCGAGCTACCAATTCTTCAAACCTCGGCAGGGCCGAGCTACCAATTCTCCGAACCTCGGCAGGGCCGAGCTACCAATTCTCCGAACCTCGGTAGGTCCGAGCTACCGATTCTCCGAACCTTGGCAGGGCCGAGCTACCAATTCTTCGAACCTCGGCAGGGCCGAGCTACCAATTCTCCGAACCTCGGCAGGGCCGAGCTACCAGCTTTCCGAACCTCGGCAGGACCGAGCTATCAATTCTCCGAACCTCGGCAGGGCCGAGCTACCAATTCTTCAAACCTCGGCAGGGCCGAGCTACCAATTCTCCGAACCTCGGCAGGCCCGAGCTACCAATTCTTCGGACCTTGGCAGGGCCAAGTAAAATGTTCTCCGAACCTCGGCAAGGCCGAGCTACAATATTCTCCGAACCTTGGCGGGGCCAAGTGAAATTTTCTCCAAACCTCGGCAGGGCCGAGTTACAAAATCCTTCGAACCTTGGCAGGGCCAAGTAAGACGTTCCCCGAAACTCGACTATCTCGAGTGACTGATTCCTTAAACCATGACGAGAAGGGGTGTGAGTTCCCCGAGCTTCGGCCACGGTCGACTCACGATGCTCCGAGCTCCAATAAAAGTGGAACGCAAAAATACCAGACTCCTGACCTAAGCAAGGAGCGTATTTCGCCGAACGATCTCTGCACCGCCGCATACGAACCTCGATTAGTTCGGGCGACATAAGATCCTCGTCTAAGGGCGAGCGAGACGCCTTTATGCCCCACAAACAACAAATAACAGTGGGCTCGGCACAAGAAAAGATAGAGATTGAAAGACAGAATATAACTCTCTTTATTGCCGATCGTGATCAATTACAAATGCCTCACAGGCATTACAAAAGCATTGAAATGCATAAAATAAAGGCAAATACAAAACTCCGGCAACTGCTCCAAAGCAAGCCTAGACAACTGCGACGCTCCAACACCCGGATCGACAAATCATGCAAACCAAGAAACGGCCAAATCCGCCTGGGCAGGATGAATTAAAAGACCCAAAAGGAGGCATGGCCCGCAGATGCTGATTCTGAGGATCCGGACGATCCAGCCCGCTCCCCTAGGAGGGGTGCTGGATCGCATGTCGCCGCCCAGCCGAGAGAAACCGGGGACCATCCGACCCCGGTTGCTCCCATATTTTCCCTCCCATGGCAAGGATTCCCCTCAGAAAAGAGATGAAAACCCAAGCCAGCGAAAAGGGGGGAGCCTGCGCGTGCTACGGAGGTGTCCATACACCTCCTACTCGGCGTCTCCGAGCAGGAACCGCAGAAACCACAACGGAAGCGCGTGTGTGTGCTCTCCGTATGATCTCTGCCCCCTCCTTGTGCGCTCTCCATATGATCTCCGAGACTCGTCCCCTAAGGGATGAGCCGTTCTTCAGCTGCTCCCCGGTCGCCCCAGCTATCCGGCGGCAAGGAGCCCATGAAAGGAAAAGTCGATCCTCCCACTCGTAGCAACAGAGAAATGAGCGTGGTAAAAGTTCCAACGAGAAAGAAACTTTTGAGGATAACCAGATGAGACCCCCTCTTCCTTTTTATAGGCAGGAAAGACTCGAGATGAGCCATCAGAACTGAGAGTCCCGAGATTCAAACACCTGTCCCACGCCTCCACATGGCCCCTCAGGATAAGCGCAGCACCCCACTGCGCGCCAAGCCCACCGCCTTAGTTGTGACGTGTACGGAGATCCCTTTCTGATCCCGAATCATGGCCAGTAAATACGGGAAATCGTCCGCTGACACTTCAAAAATCAGCGGGCTCAGAAAATCGTCCTTTGAAAAAATACTGTCCAATAGTAGACGGTTGCGTGTGCACCATGATGGGGTAACCTGCATGGGAAAAGAGCACCTTCCGGAAAACTCTGATGCAGCTTTATGCCCCCCACTTTGCCGTATCACCACTTCTGGTAAAGTAAAAACCGAATTGCCTGCGGGACTGCAAGGCGCTGGCAGGATGGCAGGAGGCACGAAAACCTATTCTTGTCCGTCGGCCCCAGCCGACCCATTTTTTTTGCCTGTCGGCCCTAGCCGACCCATCTCTTCTGTCGGCCCGCACCGACCTATTTTCACCCGTCGGCCCCAGCCGACCTATTTTTTATCCGTCGGCCCCACCCGACCTATATTATTCCATCAGCCCCGGCCGATCCATCTTTCTGTCGGCCCACGCCGACCCATTTTTGCCTGTCGGCCCTAGCCGACCTATTCCTTCTGTCGGCCCACGCCGACCTATTTTATCTGTCGGCCCTAGCCGACCTATTTCTCCTGTCGGCCCACGCCGACCTATTTTTATCCGTCGGCCCCAGCCGACCCACTTTTGCCTGTCGGCCCTAGCCGACCTATTTCTCCTGTTGGCCCACGCCGACCCATTTTTGCCTGTCGGCCCTAGCCGACCTATTCCTTCTGTCGACCCACGCCGACCTATTTTATCTGTCGGCCCTAGCCGACCTATTTCTCCTGTCGGCCCACGCCGACCTATTTTTTGTCTGTCGGCCCCAGACCGACCTATTCTGTCTGTCGGCCCTAGCCGACCCATTTCGTATATCGGCCCTAGCCGACCTAATTTGCCTTGGCCGACCAACTTTGTTCGTCAGTCCAAACCGACCTATTTTTGTCTGTCGGTCTAGACCGGCCTATTTTACCTATCGACCCGAGCCAATACGTTTTCCTGGTCTCGAATTAAGGATGGCCCAAGGATATCAACGAGCCATGGGCCGTTCACGATCGAGGCAACACTAGACAGCGGCGAAGTCACGCAAGAAAGAGACTCAGATAAAAAATAGGAAATCCCTTTGCTATGAAACGTCAAACAAATGTCTAAAAGGGCGAGATACAAGAGCGGCCCCTAAGAACCAGGAGCCTCACCGGCTTTGGGAATACCCTCGGTCACGTCTGCAGGAGCACGGCTAGATTCGCCCTTCTCTAATATTTTCGCCCCTTCCATGACAGTTTGCGACCGTCCCTCGGAGGCTACGGCTTCGCTGGGACCGGGGGCGCCGCCAGGCTCGGCGTCCGAAACATCGACATATTCATCTTCGTCTTCTTCTGCGGACTCGCCGTCTTCGGAATCTTCGACGCTCAGAAAAGAAAGGTCCCATTCCGGATGACTACTGAGTATCCTCTGCTTGCACTCTTCCATCCCGTGACGGAATGCGTCTACGCTCATGGCGTCTTGCCTCCCCTGAAGAATGGCGAACTGCGTGTTGGCCTCGGTGGCCCGTTTCTCGGCCTCAACCGCCTGGGCCTTCAGGATGGCGTTTTGCTCCTCAAGCTCGCTAGCCCGTGTCTCGAGTTCCGAGCTCCTGCTGCGAGTGGACGCAAGCACACTTTGGAGAGCCCGAATCTCCGACCCCATCCTCGCCATCTGAAAAAGTCAAGATCAATCGGCGTCACAGGGAGCCAGTAGAAAAATAAAGAGGGTAAAATGGGAGCATACCTCCCCCTCTCGCCTGGCCAACCTTTTGGCCAGCTCCTCGGCCTCACTCCGGCCCTTGTCCTGTCAGCGCCGACCAGCTCGACCCTCTCTTGCAGGGTACTGATCTTCGATCGTCCGGCTTCAATCTCCCCACGAGCTTGCGACAACTCGTCACTCACTCGAGTCATCATCCCTTGATGCCACCTAGCATTCTCCTTCAAGTCGGCGATTTCACCATCACGCCGTTTCAATTTCTCCTCCACTTCGCCCAGCATTCTTGCCAGGCGCCTTCTTTCATCGTCGGCCTCTCTCCTCAACCGGCTCAAACTCTCGCCGTGTTCCCGCCGCATCGCCGCCACCTCCGCGGAGTGTTTTGATTCGATCCTGGCCAGCTCCCGGCATGCGTCGTCGTTCTTCGCCAGGAGTCCCTGTAACTCCTCCACCCTGCGTTTCTGCTTGGACACCTCGTCCACGGCAGCCTGATGTGCCGCCCTAGCCGCCCTCGAGTTCCTGTCCATCGTGTCCATGAGCTCTTCGAACTGCTCAGACACCTTCAGTCGCGACTGGAGCTCGACATTCTCCCTCCGGGCCTGGACACTGGCCCCCGTCGCCAAACTCAAGCGCCAGCAAATCGCCCGGGAAAGCAAAATGCCCTGCAAAGGCAAAAACTGAGTAAGCGCCCACAACGGAGTCCATCGAGAAACATCTGTCACGCTGGAAAAATGGCTCACCTTCGAAGCGTAGTCCCGGGTCATCTTCATCAAAGTCGTGTTATCTATGGCGGGAAGGAGATGGATACCCTCAGCTACACCTTGCTGCCCGAACGCAGCATCTATCAACCCCCGGTCAGCAAACTCGTCCGCCGACGGGTCCGCACCCGGATGTAGGACCGACCTTATCATGGCGGAAAACGCCTCATCAATGCTAGTCTCCGAGCTGCTGGGTTGACCGGCCCCGCCTGAGGGACCGGCCTGGACGACCCCCAGCTGAGTAGCCTTCAGCCTCCCAGCCTCCTCCATCAGGGCCCTGGCTTGAGCCTCTTCAGATAGCTCGGCCAGCCCAAGCGCCAGCCTCCCCAAAATCTTCTTCGAGGGGGCCCCGATCGTGGGACCCCCACTTTGTTGTGCTCCCTCCACCGATGCGTCCTTTCCAGTCGCCACCACCTGCGTCCCCTCCGCGGGCTCCCCGAGGTCCCGGTCTGAACGCCTCTTGACCCATCGAAGGCGGCCCGACCTCACTGCTACCAGACTCCCCGCGGATAGGCCAAGCAGGGGCTCCTCCCGAACTTCCTCCGCTGCGGCTGTCTCCTCCCCCTCTCCCGCTGGAGCCAGTGGCAATCCCGCGGGGACAATGGACCCCTCTGCTATGACCGCCTCCACTGGACCCGTCGCAGGTTCCTCTTTCAAGGGGGACGCGGTCGGACGAGCCAGCGGAGCTTCATCCGAACTGTCTGAAATCTCCAACACGGGAGGTTCGGGCGCCACGGCCACCCTCCCCGGATCCTCCTTCGCCCCCGGCGCCTCTGTAGCGACTGCTCCAGCGCCCGGTGGGCTCTTTGCGGATTTATGAGCCCTTTTCTCGGGCCGGCCGCTGTCCGCGCGCTACCTTTCCCTGGGCGCTTCCCCCTCTTCCTCTTGGAGAGGCTCGACAACGCCAACCTCGTGGCTATCAAACCGGAATTTACATTCTCAGACTCAAGCACGGTAATCGAGAGAAATATACAGCGCAAAAAGGGACTCACCTTGTGGATCCAGAGGGCTGAGCCCGGCTGCGAAAAGGGCCCCCTCCGATAATAGATCGTTAGCCGAAAATACCCGTCCATTACGAAGGACGTCCAGGTCCCTCTCCTCCTGCACCGATAAGGCTGGATGCGTCTCTGCATCCCTCGCAACTTCCCCCCATCGTCGAGGGAAATCGGAACCGATGTTCCCCTCCGCAATCACAAATCGGCTCTTCCACCCCTTGATGGAAGAAGGCTTATCCGCAATGACATTAAAAGATCTCCGGGGCCCGATAGAGGTCCACTCCGATTTCCTCCCAGGAGTCAAGTGGTAACAGGTGCGGAAAAGGGGGAGAGTTGCTACGATTTGAATCTGGTGACACATCGAAATGAATCGACGATATTCCGCCAACTATTTGGAGCCACCATCGATGGACAGATGTTGTAGTGGGTCATGATCTCCTTCACCAAGGGATGGAGAGGAAAACGAAGACCCGCCTTAAAACTATCCTCATAGATAAAGACTCCAGACTCTAATCCCCGGGTAACCCTATCTTCGAGTTTCGGCACCCGCAAAACTACATCCAGGGGCAGACCATACCTCTGGTGAATCCTCCCCAAATCCTCAGCAATGATTTCTGAGGCCACATCTTCAGGGCTCATCGCCATCTCGGTCGAGGGAAATCCTGGGCGAAAACGGTGAATGCTGGAGAGGATGAGAGGCCAATGCTCTTCTGAAAACAAGGTGAGAAGACGCCGCGAACATGCGCACATGTGCGTATATATATATAGGGCAGCTGTCACTTCGCTTCTCTGCCAAGGAACCGCCCTGGGGAGGCGGGACATCCCATACGAGGCATTCGGGATCGCCTCGACAAACCCCCATACCGATCGGGATTCACGGCACGGTACAATCTCAACCGTCGTTAGTGGAGGAGCCTTACCTTCGAAGGTACGATGGCCCTATCGCATTAATTAGGGCATCATTGCATGAACTATTTAGGCCAAGACGTCCCGTCCAGGATGCGCCACTTGAGTTTATACTCCCTACGCCCGAACCTACGCTTCGAACTAGGGAGTGGAGGGCATGTGTTGGGGGGTAAAATCGTCATTGCATTGATATCCGTGCGAGGCGGCTAAGGCTGACCTCCTCCCACCGTCTCCTTCCGGGCTTCCCTAGCTCGGCCTCCTCCGGGCTTCCGTAGCTCGGCCTCTTCCGGGCTTCCGTAGCTCGGCCTCCTCCGGGCTTCCCTAGCTCGGCCTCCTCCGGGCTTCCGTAGCTCGGCCTCTTCCGGGCTTCCCTAGCTCGGCCTCCTCCGGGCTTCCCTAGCTCGACCTCCTCCGAGCTTCCCTAGCTCGGCCTCCTCCGGGCTTTCCTAGCTCGGCCTCCTCCGAGCTTCCGTAGCTCGGCCTCTTCCGGGCTTCCGTAGCTCGGCCTCTTCCGGGCTTCCCTAGCTCGGCCTCCTTCGGACTTCCCTAGCTCGGCCTCTTCCGGGCTTCCCTAGCTCGGCCTCCTCCGGGCTTCCGTAGCTCAGCCTCTTCCGGGCTTCCGTAGCTCGGCCTCCTCCGGGCTTCCCTAGCTTGGCCTCCTCCGGGCTTCCCTAGCTCTTCCGTAGCTCGGCCTCTTCCGGGCTTCCCTAGCTCGGCCTCCTCCGGGCTTCCGTAGCTCGGCCTCTTCTGGGCTTCCCTAGCTCGGCCTCTTCCGGGCTTCCCTAGCTCGGCCTCCTCCGGGCTTCCGTAGCTCGGCCTCTTCCGGGCTTCCGTAGCTCGGCCTCTTTCGGGCTTCCCTAGCTCGGCCTCCTCCGGGCTTCCCTAGCTCGGCCTCTTCCGGGCTTCCCTAGCTCGGCCTCTTCCGGGCTTCCCTAGCTCGGCCTCCTCCGGGCTCCCCTAGCTCGGCCTCCTCCGGGCTTCCCTAGCTCGGCCTCCTCCGGGCTTCCCTAGCTCGGCCTCCTCCGGGCTTCCCTAGCTCGGCCTCCTCCGGGCTTCCCTAGCTCGGCCTCCTCCGGGCTTCCGTAGCTCGGCCTCTTCCGGGCTTTCGTAGCTCGGCCTCTTCCGGGCTTCCCTAGCTCGGCCTCCTCCGGGCTTCCGTAGCTCGGCCTCTTCCGGGCTTCCCTAGCTCGGCCTCCTCCGGGCTTCCGTAGCTCGGCCTCTTCCGGGTTTCCATAGCCCGCTACTACCTATCGATCTACGCCCTGACGTCTACCTCCACGGAACCTGACGCGGGAGAGCTCAAGTTTACCCGAGCAGCATCTTAGGCAGGGAATCATGTTGAGGCGTGGCCTAAGACCTATTGTAACCGCCCCAGGCCTACTCACCCAGATCCCAAGACATCAAGGAGCTCTCTCAGCCGTCGATCCCTTAACAAACAAGGCATGGATTCTAACGGCCCCACAACGGCCTGATTCTGTCTACCCCCGTATCGTAACAACCTCAGAACCTTCCAGAAGACGCTCAAGTCCCCAGGTGACAGTCTATAAATATCAGATTGGCAGATTCCCTCAGGTACGCGACTCTTGACGCACAAAAACTCTGGAGTCATTCCTCTCTTCCGGCAGCTCGTCGGCGCTCTGCCCCTCCTAGAGCTCCCGATTGGCCGCCCCCTGGAGAGGTCTCCCGAAGAGATCCACTTCCCCATTGTCTGGTTGATCGCCGATTCCTTCCTCACTGACTTGAGCGTCGAAGGGCCTTCCGCGAAGGACCACCCCCGGCGTCCCTCCGCGTGTGGGCTTCCTGTTTTGCAGGTCCGCCGCACCCCACTCCTGAGGATCGACCGCGCCCGAGTCGGAGGACGGATCCCGGCGGCAACAGGCATATTCAACTCAAAACATCTCATAAGCCAAACATTTCATGACTATTTCTCACCTTCGGTTCCTAATGTTGGCATATTCAATTTAGAATGTGTTCGATTTCTGACTACCTCCCTTCCTTTTTTTTTTTTTTTTAATCTTATTCTCATGATTTTAATCGAATTTCTAAGATGGACTCATAGGAGGTAACACCTTTTTTTTTTTTTTTTTACATGGCATCCTTTATTCAATCCTTTTATTTAAAATTAAATTAAATATAATTTTAATTTTATCTATAATTTAATTTAATTTTTTATCATATAAAAGATAGAAATTTAACTTTATCCACTAGAAGCAATGTCTCCTCTCCTCATTGCTGGCAAGATTTTTATCTTTGGCCACCTCTCATAGAAAGAAAGGAATGTCTTTTGATTGGGAAGAGAAAGGGAATGAGTGTGAAAAGAAGGGGTGTAGAGAGAAATTTAGGATGTGAAGAGAAAAAAGAAATAGGGTGTGATGATAATTTTAAAATTTTTAAAATTTAAGAAGGTGTGCAAATATATTTCGTGACTGAAGAGTAATTTAAAAAATTTTAAAATTTTAAAACGTAGAGAGTAAGTTTTGTGGTGCGTACACTATAAAACACTATACATGCTCCCCGACTGAAATCTTCGACGCGTGCGCTTTGCTTATGAAGTCCGCATCCTCGGCGGTTCAATCTGGTGCTCCACCGCTACATTTCTTGTTCCCTGTTGAAGAGATTCTAATCTAGCCACTTAGGCGGACCGCTTTAATTACGAAACTGAGATTTTTTAGTTTTTGATAGGATCGGAATACTACTACTACTACTTCTTGTAGGATTCTTATTTTGATTTAGTCGTTTACCATGTTGATCGTATCCTACTCCTTTTGCTGTTAGTGTTCTACTTTTTTATAAAATTCTAAAAATCCAGTCCACGCGATGCGCTCATACTCTCTCGCACCATACGATGTCCTAATTTTTTCCTGCCTTCCAGAGCACGAGAGCAAGAGTTTCCAACCGGCGATGGCTTCAGTTAGAAGAGGAGGAGGCGGCAGCGGCGATGGCGACCGTCGTAGCGAGAGAACCCGCCAGATATCCATCAAGAACCGCACACAGAACCGTGCAAGAAAGTGACCGAGCTCTCAACCTTATGTGACGTTGACCTCGCCCTTGTCTGCTACCCCCAGGCCCCTCGGCCCCGCCATCTGGCCATCGGACCGTTCCAAAGTCGAAGAGGCCATCCGTCACTATGTCGATGCACCCGCCAACAAGAAGCTACCCAAGAACTAGATCACCGTCCACAACCCCAATCCCGGCACCGACAAGAACGAAGGCACTGGTAAAAAGGTGGTGGCAAAGGCGGAGAAAGCCGACCGCATTCGAATCCCCTTCCATGACGACGAGGACAAGGCCATCCGTCGCTATGACAACGCATCCACCAACAAGAAGCTACCCAAGAACCAGATCACCCTCCACGACCTCAATCCCGGCACCGACAAGAGCGAAGGCGCTGGTAAAATGGTGGTGGCGAAGGCGGAGAAAGCCAACCGCATTCGGATCCCGTTATGTTGATGCCCAGTCACTTTGAGCTGGCGTCCTTGAGCATCGACCGTTCCTTTATAGAAATATCGGGGTCCTTCCTTTGTTTTTAAAGCCTGCAAGAAGTCTCATGGCCGGGTATTCCGGCAGAGACCTTTCGACGCTCAAGTTAGTGACCAGGGCAACAGCCATAAGCTTGAGGAAGCTCGAAAGAGAAAGAGGGAGAGGCTCCAAAAAGAGCTCTCTGTCCGCAAGAATGAGCGGTTTTTTTGGAGTTGTGTAGTGTGTTGAGTTCTTGGAGTTACCTAGTCGAGGGTCTCTCTTACCCTTTTTATTTATCTTTGGACTTTGTCTTTTGCCTGAGAAGCTTGGATCCTTATCCTTTAGTGGGAAAGGGTCACGTGGAGCCTCATGATGGACCATGACTTTTAGGGCTCATTTGATATGAGTGGTTGGGGTGTTATGATGACTGAGTGTTGGAAATTGTATCCTAAAGCCAATGATGATTGTGCTAATGTAAATTACATATAAATTGATATATTAATAAAAGTTATTTGGCAGTTTATTCATTACAAGAATATCTTCTTAAAACTCATAATAGTAATAAAGCCCTCAGGATCTTCCTTCATGATAAAGGAGGATTTATCTTTGAAGGTCCTCAAAAGAGTTCGCGACTAAATGACTATGAAAGGGCCATAGTACATACAGTTGAAAGTATAGGAGTACATTTCACCGAACGTGACTCATTTTCGGATACTCTACTGTCAAGAGTTAATCCAAGAAGATATGGGTATAAGTATCCTTTAGACCTAAAGATCACAACCGGTGACTTGCAAGCAACTCATTGTACTTAGATGCCGGACCACTTGGATTTCTAATCCAGCTACAAAAGGTTACTAGGTGCAGTCAAGTACTTGTGGTAGTCAGTTGTGGATCAAGATGGAATTTGACCTATCCCGTTAAAAGGAGAAATGCTTGTGTTTTAATTTAGCAAGACCTTGGCCAAGGCACTTCATGTGAAGGTCACATGATCACTAAAGTTGAAATCACTATATGGATTTGCTATTTACAATTGACAGGCTCTTAAGCCATCCTTAGCATTTGTGGTCAAATGGATGAATTATACGGTAACTATTTCTTAGGATTCTTGGAGTTTACTCGGCAACTCTTCGACCTATCCGGACGTTGGGTTTCATTGCTAGATGGGCACATCGATTAGTATAGAAAGTTGTTCCTATGCTACCGGCTTAAGTTCGAACCTAGAGAGTCACACGCATAGAAGTTTCCTAGGATGATCTATTTGCTGATCAACGATTGAGAATCGTATATGATTTAATTAATCAATTTGATTGATTGAATTATCTCAATTAGGTTAAGTACAAGTGAATAAGATTCAATTTGGTTTAAGTCTATTAGAAGGACTAGTCAATTTCAAATATTGATTTGAAATTAGACTTGATTTGGATTTAAATAGATTCAGGACTAGCCAAATTTGATTTGGGCTAGGACCATGATCTATGTAGGTTCAGTCCAATAAATTCAGATCAGCTTAAACCAAAACCTAAACCCAAAAGTATCTCACATGATGAGATAACTAAAATCTGAAAGATTAAATTCACATGTAGAATTTAATGTATAACATTAATCTTCTCCAAATGGTTCCGTTGGAATTCTAAAGTGTTAGAATTCATATGGAATAAATGTGCCTCTTTGAGTCAACCAGGCGATGGAATTCTAAGTGTTAGAATTCACATCTCTTTCGTTTTCACCGAACGTCGGAATTAACCAAACGCTGCGTCTCTTTGGTTTTCATCGAACGTCAGAATTAACCAAACACTGCGTCTCTTTGATTTTCACCGAACGATGGAATTCTAAGTGTTAGAATTCAATAGGCCGGCTAAAATGAGACTATAAATTAGAGGACATCCCTCACCAGATGACAACAATGAAAAGTTATGGATTGAATTTCTAAAGAGTTAGAATAGAAAATCCTGGTGTAATTCTGGTGTCACAGAAAGTTTGGTGGATCTTGGCAGAAGATTCAAGTGGGAGGATTCAAGATTAGCAAAGTTGTTTTTCCGCGAGCTAGCACTCCCGGGAATCCGATCATTTGGGGTTTCGCTTGGACGATACTAGAGGCCGGACGATTGAATGACTATTGAGCAATAAGGATTTATCTACTGTTCTTAAGGTAAGTGATTTGATCCCTAGATCTTAAGGCAGGCTTTATGACTTCTCATCTTGAAGATCAAGATATGATCTTGATGTTTTTATTTATATGCATATTTTAGATCAAACGATCCAATATATAAGGCAAAGATATGATCTTGATGCATGTTAGATAGATTAATATGTAATCTTTAAGTTTCTGCATTGATAATAATTGTTATCAAAATTATTAAATATGCATGCCTCGGAGTTTATTTCTCCCTTCACTAAGGACTTTTGGTTGGTAAAATGTCATGATTAATATATGTAAGACATGATATGCTGCCACTTATTAGGGCCTTTATGAAGATGCCGTTTCTTAGTGACATGTCAGAGCTACAGACACTGTCACGTCAGAGGTAGGTGGTGCCAGTCTATTCCCGTCAGAGGTAGGTGGTGCCAGTCTATGTTCTATTCTGCATCACGGATAATGAGCATATGGGCTCCACGCCAGTAGGTTCTTGTGCTCGTAATCCTCCTCGCTTATCGGGAGTCGGGTTGCCGTGGTCTAGAGTGGGACAAGCTAGGAGCCGTTGAAGAGAAAAGGCCGTTGAGGACTCTTGGCTTCTCTGCACCATCTTTTATCATGCATGGGACCAAAGAAAAAGGGTCAACGTGACAGCCATAAATGTCTTAATTCACGTGGCCTTTATAAAACCGTAAATGCCTTGGCACATAAATGCAGTAAGGAGCCATCGTCGTGGTGGAATTGAGAGCCTGAACCGAAGTCGCTTAGAAAGCCTAGGATGGCCGTTGAAGAAAAGGCCGCCTAAGATGGCCGTTGAGGAAAAGGGGTGGCCGTTAAGGAATGGCCGTTGAGGAAAAGGCCGCCTAGGGTGGCCGTTAAGGAAAAGGCCGCCTAATAAGGCCGCTTAGGAAAAGGCCATCGAGGAGGAGGCCGCCTAGGAGTTCCTCCGCTATCTTCCTCTTCTCGTGGTCCATGACTTGGCATCCATTCCATTAAATGCTCTCTAAGCGAGGGCCTTTACAAGACCTATGAATGCCTCGGCACATAAATGTCGCCTGCCTTGGAGCGAGGGTCTTTACAAGACCTATGAATGCCTCGGCCCATAAATGTTGCCTAGAATTGCCATTGAGAAGGCCGTGAGGAAGAATTGTTGAGGAAAAGACCACCTAAGAAGAGGCCGCCTAGGATTACCGTTTAGGAAGAAAGGCCAAGGCCACCTAAGAAGAGGCCGCCTATTACCGTTTAAGAAAAAAGGCCACCTAGGATTTCCTTCCGTGTCTACACCATTAAATGCTCCAGTCCATTAAATGCTTCCCAAGTTATTGCCGCCTAGGATTGCTATTGAGAGGGCCGTTGAGGAAGAGGCTGTCTAAGATGGCCGCACAATTAAATGCTCCCCAGGTCATTGCCGCCTAGGATTGCTCTGCCTAGGATGGTCGTTCTTATGATTGAGAGGGCCGTTGAGGAAGAGGCCGCCTAGGATGGCCGTTCCTAGGATTGTCGCTCAAGAAGAAAGGCCGCTTAGGATTTCCTTCCCCGTTAAATGCTTCAGCCCATTAAATGCTTCCCAAGTCATTGCCGCCTAAGATTGCTTGGCCTCCTAAGATGGCCTATTGAGAGGGCCATTGAGAAAGAGGGATCGCTCAAGAAGAAAGGCCGCCTAGGATTTCCTTCCGTGTCTGCACCATTAAATGCTAGGATTTCCTTTCGTGTCTGCACCATTAAATGCTCCCTAAGTCATTGCAGTTTAGGATTGCTGGCCGCCTAGGATTTCCTTCCGTGTTTGAACCATTAAATGCTTCCTTCTCAAGTCATTGCCGCTTAGGATTGCTATTGAGAGGGCCATTGAGGCTTAGGATTGCTATTGAAAGGGCCGTTGAGGAAGATGCCGCCTAAGATGGCCATTGCCGCCTAGGATTGTCGCTCAAGAAGAAAGGCTCCGCCTGGGATTTCCTTCCGTGTTTGCACCATTAAATGCTCCTCCGCCTTGGATTGCTATTGAGAAGGCCATCGAGGAAAAGGCCACTTAGGATTATCGCTTAAAAAGAAACCCATTGATTTGCTTATGAGACATTAATGACAAAAGGCGGTTCTTAGGATAACCCATGCACACGTTGCTCTTTTTCTCTTTTGTTCTCTCTTTTCATTATGATTGGACTCTTGTTAGCAAATATGCGGACGGAATTAAATGCTCACTACATTCTTAAAGAGAAAATACAATAGATCAATGAGATATTATTAAAAAATTATTTAAAAATTATTATTTTTATTATTCATGGATCTGTTAACTGGCCCATCACCGTCCACGACGATGAGGATAAGCTGAGAGAGCTGGAAGCGATCTTGGAGTCGAGAATCGCCGAGGTGCAGAAGATGATCGCGTTCCATCGGATGGACAGGAGGAGAGATCCGAGGCCGTCCGCTCGAGACTCCGGGAAGAAGCTGGCCCGAGGTAAAGCTGCGCTACCGCTGACGCTGGAGGCGGCGGCCGGTATGGGCGGAGCGCCAAATTTTTTGCATTGATGTTCGTGTTATTACTGCCCGTTCATGGACGTGCGTTCCTTGGATCCGACGGCAGAGTTGTATCGACAGATGGATCGAACGTTATTGATGGATCCTCGCAGTAATAATACTCGATCGGAATTGGAGTTGCCCTCAGGCTTTTAGGTTGAGATTTATAATATAATATATATATATATATATATATATATATATATATATATATATATATATATATATATATATATATATATATATTCCTTCTCTCTCTTGCTGTGCGGTGCGGTGCGGTGCTAAAAGGAAAGGATAATTTTAAGAATTATTCTTGTAGCAATTGAAATAAGATAACCTAGAATGCTTGTTTTCTTCGATTCAATTTCTTTTTGTTTATTGAGTTAGAGCAAGAATTAATTTGCTAACTAAATACAACTAGCTCAACTAGAGCTTGACCTATTCTTATTGGTTCGTAATCTGAATAGATTATCTGCTACCAAACGCTCCCTAAGTGTATTCCACAGAGGCGCTTGAGTACCTCGGTCGGGCCGAGGTATAGAAGATGGCTGAATCTTCCGAAGTATGGTGAGACTCAATTTACCAAGGTATGGGATAGTTCGGCCTTCTTGAGACATAGAATGGCTCGGCTATCCGAGGTATGATGAGGCCCGGCCTACCGAAGCGCGCAGGATGGTTCGATGGCGATAGCTCAGCCTATGGGGGTATGATAATAGCTCGATCAGCTGAGGTATAATAATAGTTCGGCCAACAGATAATAGCTCGATCAGCCGAGGCATAATAATAGTTCGGCCAACTGATAATAGCTCGATCAGCCGAGGCATAATAATAGCTCGGCCAACTGTTACACAAAAGCAATTTGGAGGGGGTAGCCTACTCATTGCTGCCTTTCGGATGTGACAGCTATGCGACAGGGTGTATGGGCTAGCCTTAGCCCGATGTATTGGATTGCACGATCATTAATGCAATGATATTTTTACCCCTCATCACATGCCCCCCACTCCCTAGTCTGAAGTGTAACTTCAGATTTAGGGAGTAGAGTCTAGAATAATCCTACATAGAAGGATTTGAAAAGGCGCAATGATGGCTTCGAAACTGATGGGCCATCAATTCGCTATCATTATCTGCTGTTGCACGAAGAGGAAACTCTTCGGATTCTATGAGCGGCGATTGGGGGAGTCTCGCATGGCAGGGTTTTCGCGTTTACGACACCCATTGCGGGAGCCTTAACGCTTAAGGCAACTTTTCGAAGCGCTGTTTAAAGGGGAGAAATGAGGCCAGGGCGGTGTCCTTCCTATAATACTCTTTCGTTCCTTCCATAGAGACCCTTCTCATTTCTCTCTTTTCCTTTCCACAGATTTGCTTGTGTTTCGCACCTTGGCTGGAGAACATGAAGGTCCCAAACGATGTGGTTTCGGAGATAACTTTGGCGGATCTAGAACGGATACGCCGCCACTACAGAGTTCCTCAAGATGTCGTCCTGCGGTTCCCAAAGGCCAATGATAGGGTAACATCGGAGCCAGAGGCTGGAGTGTTCTGCTACGAGGAAAGCTTGAGGGCAGGCCTTAGGTTCACTCTTCATCCGCTGGTGCAGGAGGTGATGAGGTTTTACAACATATGTCCCACCATAGTAGCTCCAAATAGTTGGTACAATCTCATCGGATTTATCTCGATGTATAGCCGTGTTGGGGTAACCGCAACCCTTCCAATATTCTGGATATGCTACAACTTAGTTTCTGGGAGGGCCTCTGAGTGGCCTTACATTGGCCCTCGGAAATCTTTTAAGATGATCATGGATAATCCATCGTCGATAAAAGAGTGGAAGTCCCAATTTTTTATAGTTGAAGAGAATATCGGCTCGGATTTTTCTCGGGTGTAGGAGCGTTATGTGAAGGATCTAGAGGCGCACCCAGAGTTATCTGAGCGGGAGAAGAAGGATTTGATCACCTTGCGCAGCGGTCGATTACTTCCGACCAATGCCCTTCTATCAGAGGATGCCCTTTTTGCAGCTGGATTGAGTCCTATTAACCCTCGTGGTAAGCCTTATTTTGCAATCAATGTGCTAAGGTAATTTTAATTTTGATTTTTGCACGATTTAATCGATGAATCACATTGTGCCCGCAGCCGAAAGGTCAGCATTTGTAGACCAAATGAGAGAGAAACTGGGCAAACGCCATAGGAGGTCCAGTTCCAGTGATAAGCACAGGGCCGAGAAGAGGTCCCGCCACTCTGGCTCCCATTTAGGGGGCCTAGGAAGGATGGCGCTAGCCGCCGTCCCTCGCCACCGTGAGATGAAAGTGTTGAAGTACTGGCGGCGATTTACGAACCTTCGGCGTCGGAGGAAGGTCTATTATTGGGGGGAGATCAGGCTGCCAAGGGGATTCTAGAGGAGGCTATCGGAGTCTCCCCCCATAGATAGTTGTTTTGTCAGATGACGGCGAGGGAGTAGCGCTAGCTCATTCGGTGGTCCCCATGGTCGGGGTTGCTCGGTCTTCTCTATTGGAGGCCGGCAGTCCTGAAATGTCACAGGTAGACGTGGGAAAGATCCCTACTTCAATCGAGGTGGAAGAAATAGTTGTGGCTGCCGAAGCTCAGTCTGGGCTACCCATTGGAGAGTCGGCGGAGACCGAAGGGGAAATCAAACCGGTTGAACCGGTGATTGAGCTTCGCAAAACGTCTTCCATTGGAAGGCCCTCCGCCGAAGCACTGGAGGCCCCAAGAGAAACTAAGGCTCTAGAGGAGTCCGCCGGGGGCGAAGAAATGTTTGAAGAGGAAGGGGGATCGCCGAGCGAAGGGAATGCCCAAGTTGGGGCTCGCCTCGTCGGAGCTGAAGCACCCGAGGCTCCTCAGATGAGGGCCTTGGTGGAGGAGGTTAGCCGAATGATGGCTCCAAAGGTCGCAACTTCCCAGATCAGCCCTTCGGGAGCGGACTTTCTCTCACACGACCCGAAGGTGGATGACATGTTTGCTGCCTTAATGCGGTTTGTGTTCCATAGGGGAGAGAGTTCCTCGGCGGGAGGATATGATCCGGTGGATCTCGTTGACGCGGCTTTCAGGTATACTAGGGTGCCGAATGAAACTTTCCTCCTCACCGAGATCGATAACCTCGCCCTCACGAAGATTTCCTCGGATTATGCTTCTCGGGTAAGTCGTTATACTGAAACAAAAGTTTTAGTCAGTTAGTTCGGTCACATTTTCTCACATGCAATTTTTCCACAGAATGCTTTGATTATGAGGGCATTAAAATGGCATTTGCACTTGGCCATCGGAGCCTGGGCTCAAGCCCGGAGAGAAATCAATTGCCTCAAGGAGAGGGTGGACTCGACAACCGCTCTTTCCCGATCCTTGGCGATCTCCCAAAAGGAGCTTGAGAGGATGGGTCAGTCTCTTTCGGCTGCAAGAGTGAGAGCCTCTCAGCTTGCTGTACAGGTCAATGAGCTTCAGGGCTTCCGTGAGCAATCAAACAAGGCCCGCTTGGAGCTGTCGCGAATTCAATCTCAGAATGCTGAGGAGATAGAGGATATGTGGAAATGCTTCGACAATAGGTGGAATGAGATGAGGGCTAGGACGGATAAAAGGCTTGCTGATGAGGAACGTAGGTTCCGAAGGCAGCAGGAACAAATTGCTGACTTAAGCAAGAAATTGGGCGACAGTGAAGATCGGGTTAAATGGCAGCAGGTCAAATTGCCAAGTTGGCTGCCGACCTTGCCTAGTCTTGCCTGGAGAATGAGGGAAAACAATCGCGGATTAATAGTCTTAAGATTAGGCTCTAACAGGTGGAGACGGACAAGTCAAAACTCTCGATGAGGTTCGTGGGTTGAATATGAAAATGACTCAACGGGAGGAAGAGGTATGTTATCTCCTACTATTTTTCATTGTGGATTTTTGACTTTTGCCTTACTCGGCCCTTTGCTTGTAGGTGAGCAAAATGGGGCTTGAGTTTTAGGAGCGGCTGAGGACCTTCGGAGAGGAAATGGCCTCGAGCCACCGAAGGAACTCCGAACTAGAGAAGCAATTGGCTGAAGCAAATGCACGGACCTCCTTGGCGGTGGAGAAATATAAAAACTCTGCTCAATTTACCGAGGAGCATAAGGCGGCCTGTGCCGATGCATTTCGGTTCGGTGAGGAGGAGACGCGAGAAAAAATCTCTCAGGCCTATCCCGAGTTGGACTTGTCTTTTCTAGAAGCCGAGCATTACGAGACTCGTACCCCGGGGACCGAGGAAACTGAGTATGAGAAGATCTCGGATGTTGATCTCGAGGCTATTTTGGGTGTTGATGCGGTTGCCGAGGTATCTCAACGAAGCACTTTCGAAGAGGGCGAACCGAGTCATGCCTCCCCAGATGCTGCTGCAGGAGACGCCGGGTCTGACCCTAAACCTTAATTTTCCAGGGCTATCAAATGTGTTTTCTGCTTCTTTTCTTTTATAGTTCGATCAATAATCAATAAATGAACCTTTTGTTTCCACCTTGTCGCCTTGGCTGTCCTCTTTTCTTAAGAAATTGATTATGTGCGTTCGGCGATTTTTCCTTCTGCCTACTACAACCCATATCCCACAACTAGGTTGCCTTTGGCATCTTTTAATCAGGAGCCCTACTCAGCCGACTCTGGGCCGAATTTTGCCGAGGGATGTCCTTTCAGGCTTATTCGAAATAGCTCATCCTAACAGGAGTTGGGATAACTCAGCTAGGGTCGAGGTAAAGTAAATGATTTGTCTAGGCTAAAGAAAAGGTGCCTCGGGCCAAGGTACGAAGATTTAGGACTCGGCCCTGCCGGGGTTCCCTAGTCCGAAGCGCAGGTTTGGGAATAGGGAATATAGCTCCAGGTGACATGATTCGAATAGAGGAAGTTTGGTCCCGAGAAAGGGGGCGCATCCCGAGCGCCTCAATGTTATTAATGATCCTCTTCGACAAGGGGGCGGAACTCTTCATTTCCTGCGAGCACCTACTGAGAAAGTGACACGTGGTGTGTTTCGCGGTAATAGTATTGGAATTGATGGCCCGGGCGATCGGGATACTCACCAGGAGTAGTTTAAAAATGGATGGGGGAATGCCATCGTTAATCACCTTTTCAGATGATCTTCCAAAATTTTTGGATACTGAGATGGCTTCTGGAGGCGAGGGGCGATCGACTGAAGTGCCAAGCAGCGGCGTCAATGGCCGTGGGGGCTCCATAGGAGCTGCACTACGGTAACCGTCGATGGGGAGGTCTTGGCATCACTATTCGCAAACCTCGAGCAACTCCAAAGGACGGCCGAGCAATACCTGGCTGTTTCCATGAGAGAGAACGAGCTCCATCATCGGGCCAACAGCCGGCTGGAGGGGCAAGTAGCATCCCTCCAGCGATAGATTGCCGAGTTAGCTCTACGGCGTGGGGGGAGCTCGGCAGCGCTCGAAGAATATGGCAAGCCCCAGTGAGGGCTCATGTATTTTTTTACAATGAATGGAATAGAGACTTTCAGCAACCTTTGTATTTGGTGCTACCCTTGAAACGTTCATTCTCGTTATGTCAGATACAAGAACGAGACATTCCTTGAGGGATCTTTGGAGATCCTGGCGAGACTAGGGTATTGCATCCCCGTTTTAGTTGGGGCAAGGGTAGATATCTCGGCTTGGACCGAGGCATAAGATAACATTCAGTTATACTGAATTGAAAGGAGATACCTCAGTTTATTCTGAAGTATGGAGGCAATCTCAGCCTAGGCTGAAGAGATTGGAGAGATCGAGGCCAAGGAGGCCGAGGTATAGCCGACGGCTCGGCTTTGTTGAAGTTTAAGGGAGCCATTCGGGCATGACGAGGCTTTGGGAAGCTGCTCGAGTCATGATAAGGCTTTAAGAACCATGGAGTGTATTCCTGATGACGCCATGGCACGGGGAATATCACTTAGCCCTGCCGAAGTTTGGAGATTGTCTGGAGATCACTCGGTTCGGTCGGGGCTTGCGAGCTGCCCGAATCTGACCGAGGTTTACGAGATAAGTAAGATACTTCAGCCAGCAATAGAGTGTCTTGGTTGCTCTGTCCGAGGCAAGAGGTCGGTTCTTTTTTCAACCAAGATGATGGAAGAGGCTTATGGCTTGTCAGATTTATCTTATAGGTAATGATGAGGGGTAAAATTATCATTGCAGCGATGCACATATGACAAAAAGGGTCAAGACTATTTTTGGTGAAGACTACTTTTGATTTTCGATCAGATAGTTGTCATATCTAAAAAACAATAGACCAAGCCATCCTCGAACCAAGTCACGTTCAGATTAAATCAAACAACAGTGCTAATATACCTCGACAAAGCCAAGCCATCCTCGAACCAAGTCACCCTCAGATTAAATCATTCCGAGCCATTTCTTTTACCCCAGTAAAACCCATCTATCCTCTTATCTAGGTCGGACCGAGATAATCATATGCCTCGATAGAGCCGGGGCATTCTATCCTCATATACTTAACGGCACCGAAATATTTTATGCCTCGGCCAAAGTTTATGCTTCGGCCAGACCAAACCATTCTTATACCTTGGCCAGACCGAGGCATTCAAATGTCTCTGTTGGCCCAGATGGCAACCCAAGAGGGGGGTGAATTGGGTTCTTAAAAAATTTAACCTTTGAAACGATTGGCTTTGAGATAAATAAAATTAAGTGCAAAGCGAATATTAATCACAAGCAAAGAGATAGAGAGAGAGACAATCAAAGCACGACAAACACAAAGATTTTATAGTGGTTCGGTGTATCCAATACCTACGTCCACTCCCAAGATCCACTTGGGTCCACACTATATTCCTCTTGATTACAGTCGAGTTGTTTTACAAGCTCACAACTCAGAACTTGTTGTTTTCCTCGGGATCACAATGAACCCAGCTGGTTTTCCGGGCTCACCAGCACAAAACCCAAACACAAGCTAATCTAGCTTGCCCCGAGGTATACTACCTCCACTAATTTAATCCCCCTGATTGAATTACCAAAAACAAGTAAGAAGAGTGTTTACAATAACAAACAGCTCCTTAAATGAGCAAATATTCAATGTAAATGAACAAGGTTAGAAAAGCCTGTTTGAAGCAGATTGGATTTGAGCTTTTCTTCTTTTCTTCTTTTCCTCTTCTCTTTGGAGATGTTGAATCAGGCCTCAGCTCGGATTCTTTGCAAATGTTGCAGATGAGAAGTTGAAAAATCACAGAACAGGGTTTTTGGCTTCTTTTTCTTCTTTTTGGGAAATCCTCCGATTTTTGATTTTGAATGCCTTGGATTTCTCTTTGAGCTTTCTGGAGTAGATGGATTTGAACTTGGACTCTTTTCTCTTTGATTTCAAGCTCAAGACTTCTCAGATTTTTGATTTGTTTTCACTCTATTTTTCCTCTTCTTTCTTTTTTTTTTTCAAACGAGCGTTCTCCCCCTTTTATATATTTCTCTTAATCCATATTTTTTTGTGAGAAACTAGCCGTTGGAATGTACCTGGAAAGTTTGTCCATACAAAATATATTCGTTAGAAGTTAGGTGAAACGAAAATATTACCATTTGAGCTGATCTGGCATTTTAAAAATCCGTTCCTGACAGGTTGGAGTTGGCTCTAACTTTTCAGGTGTCGGCTCTAAGTCGGTTATCCAAAAATAGAAAGTAAAGAGTTCGTTGAAGAGTCGGCTCCAAAAAAGTTGAGTGTCGACTCGCCACATTCGGGAGTCGGCTCCAAAAGACTGTAAGTGTCGGCTTCAAAGTAGTAAAAAAATACTCATTCTGTTCCCGCATCGGAGTCGGCTCCAGACACTGTAAGTGTCGACTCCGAAACTTTGGGTGTCGGCTCTGAAACTCTGGGTGTCGGCTTCGGACCATGCAAAAATCAGAAAGACATTTGATTGGCCATGGGGTCGGCTCCAGATCTCCTAGGTGTCGACTCCAGGCTCTGAATTTTGAAACTTTCTTTTGGCAATGATTCAAAACACGTTTCTTTTGTCTTTTGATTGATCAAGAATTTTTAAGCCCTGAAACACTTGTTAAATTTATTAGTAATAAAATGAATATACTCAAATCTTTTATTAATCATCAAAATCAATAATTGGGTCAACAATCTCCCCCTTTTTGATGATTATAAAAACATTGAGTATATGCATGAGTAAACAATAGAGTTCTCAAATCAAAATTTTTAAATATGTGATCCTCACAGGTAAGCTCCCCCTGAATAAGGTAGCTCCCCCTATGAAGTTCAATTTAACAATTGTGCTTCCTTTTAGCTGAAAATATAGTGTTTGATACCAAAAAGGTAGATATATCAATTTTAACTATGATTAGGATTGTATATTCAATGCATATATGACATAACTACATAACTCTCCCCTTTTTTGTAATCAACAAAAAGATCAAGAAGAGTTAAGTAAAATGACAAAATTGATAGATCAAACAATTTTTCAATGATCAAAAGATATTCATTAAGTATCTGATAAGAGTCAAGCATTACAAAATGAAATTGAACTTTGTCAAACATCAAACTATACATCATTACATTAAGATTTCAAGATAAAACATCAGACAACATATACTTCATTACATGATAATCACATATTAGTTCTAATAATCCTTTGTAAATGTTCTAAAATTTTTCCCATCCCTTCACTCTGAGTCCCTACAAATTCTTTTAATCTTCTATCAACAAATGAACATGCAGTCATAATCTTATCCTGAAGCTCAGCATTGCATTTGGAGTAGGTTTCTGAGTCTCCACAAATATCCTTAAGTTCTTCAAATATGTTCTTGAGATCAGTCTTTAAGGATTCAGCAGAGGAACCAAGAGTGGATTCAATCTTACTAATGCGATCATCCAAAGAGTAAAGGGTCTCTTTCAAATTCATAAACTGACTATCAAACTCTGTCTTCATTTCTTCCTTTTGAGCAGCAAATAAACTCTTGAGTTGCTCTATCTGAACATCAGAAAATCCGACAGAAGACATAGGTAGCTGAACAGGAACTGGAGCAGGAGCAGGAGCAGGAGCAGATTGCTGGGCTCTGGAGAAGGATGCCTCGCAGAAGGACCAGCCTCAGATGGTGCAGAAGATCTAAGCTCAGGGGCTCTCTCATCCAGACTGCCTTTCCTTTCCCATTGTCCATTAATCTTAACAAAGCCCATCCGGTGCACAGTAGCCAAACTATAATAATCAGTATGCCTAAGGTTCTTTGAAGGCTCACTGTCAGAAATCATAATTCCTTGGCTCCTGAAGACCATAGTTAGAACCATACCATAGGGCAGTGAAGATCTCCTTTTTCCTCCAGCCTCGGCCATGTAGAAAATCATCATTGCAGCAAGGTTAATAGGCTGACCTGTCAAAACACTGTCCATCACCACAATGTCTCGCTCCGAGACATACTCAAATCGGCCAGTCTTAGGGAACAAAATCCTACTGCAGATATTATGAAGTAGCCTAAGCTCCAAGGGTAATTGATTTGCCCTAACCTCTTCAAATTCAGAAACCTCTCTACCCAACATCCTTGATAGTGCATCAGACCTCTCACTATGAATATCAGCTGCTAATCCAGTGATAGGAATGCTCAGAAGATTTCCTAGCTTTTGAAAAGTAAGGTGGACTCTTTTCCCTCTAACAAACTCACAATCCCACCGTCACCCCTTGACAAATTGAAGTAAAATTCCTTGACTAGGGCCGGATAGGTGGGAACATCCAATGAACATACTTTGTCCCAACCTAGCTCTTTGATTTGATTTCCAATTGAAAAACCCTCGGACTCAAAAAATTCAAAATCAACTTTCCTACCCATTGTAATCACTCTCCCGGCTAAGGTGTCTACCTGAGGAGATGAGGGACCAGGATTATCCGAAGGAGTAGAGGAATCTTCGCTCGGAGACGGCTCGCGGACGGGACGCCTCGCCGTGCGTTTTCCGGTGGTCACGGGCGCTCCAAGAACTGATCCTCTCCTCTTTGGTGCCATTGAGTCCTTGGGAATGTTCGATTTGAGGAGAATTTGGCTTGGGGAAGTTTTGAGAGAGTTTGAAAGAGTTTGGAAGGGATTGAAAAGATGGAAATGACGGAGGTGTCGACTCTGCCCTAATAAAGTCAACTTGGGACCCCCAGGTGTCGACTCCCGCAAAGTCGGGTGTCGACTCCAAGTCACTAACACAGTTAGCGCTCGAACTGGAGTCGGCTCCACTTATACGGGTGTCGGCTCCAAGGTCAAGGACCGAGAGCGACACAGAAGAGGTGTCGACTCCTCAAACTGAGGTGTCGACTCCACTGACAGTTTTAGAAAAAAAAAATGAGTTTCAAACATCCGAAACTTGTCAAAATAGGGTCAATAAATTTTGGAAAAATCTTTGGAATATGAAGAATCAAATTACCTGAATGACTAGATAAATTGTCCTTAAAATTATGAAAGGAATTTCAAGAAATTAAAAGGAATCTAGATAGTCATTCCTTAAAGTTTCAAAATCATTCCAAAGGGTCACAAATCCCTAATTCACCTCTAAGATAACAAAATCTCTCTTCACTCAAGGGTTTTGTAAATATATCAGCTAATTGATCTTCAGTATTAACATAATCAAGACAAATTTCATTATTAGCTACATGTTCTCTTATAAAGTGATATCTAATTTCAATGTGTTTTGTTCTTGAATGTTGAATTGGATTTTTAGTTAAATTTATTGCACTTGTGTTATCACATCTAATAGGAGTTTTATCAAGTGTTATGCCGTAATCTTCGAGTTGTCGCTTAATCCAAAGGATTTGAGCACAGCAACTTCCAGCTGCAACATATTCTGCCTCAGCAGTTGATAATGCAACCGAATTTTGCTTTTTGCTAAACCAAGAGATTAAGTTACTTCCTAAGAATTGACATGCACCACTTGTACTTTTTCTATCTAGTTTACATCCAGCATAGTCAGAATCAGAATATGCAATCAAATTCAATGTTGAGTCTCTAGAATACCATAAACCTACATTTTTAGTTCCATTTAGATATCTCAAGATTCTTTTTACAGCAATTAAATGAGATTCTTTAGGTTCAGATTGAAATCTAGCACATAAACAAACAGCAAACATTATATCTGGTCTACTAGCTGTTAGGTAAAGAAGAGATCCGATCATACCTCTATAATATTTTTGATCTACTTTCTTACCATCTTCATCTTTGTCTAATTTGCATGAAGGACTCATAGGTGTTCCAAGGGGTTTAATTGACTCCATTCCAAACTTCTTGAGAAGTTCTTTTGTGTATTTTGCTTGATTGATGAAAATCCCCTCTTTGCTTTGCTTGATTTGAAGTCCTAGGAAGAAATTGAGTTCTCCCATCATGCTCATTTCGAACTCACCCTGCATTAACTTAGCAAATTCTTGACACAAAAGATTGTTAGTAGCACCGAATACAATATCATCAACATATATTTGTACTACTAATAAATCCTTGTCTTTTCTTTTCAAAAATAGTGTTTTATCAACATTTCCTCTTGTAAAATCATTTTCAATCAGAAATTTACTTAATCTTTCATACCAAGCTCTAGGTGCTTGTTTTAAACCATATAGTGCTTTGTGCAATTTAAAAACATGATTTGGAAATTCATGATCTTCAAAACCAGGAGGTTGTTCAACAAAAACTTCCTCATTTATAAATCCATTTAAAAATGCACTTTTAACATCCATTGAAATAAATTGATATGCATATGACATGCAAAAGCGAGTAATAATCTAATTGCTTCTAATCTAGCTACAGGTGCAAAAGTTTCATCAAAATCAATTCCTTCTTCTTGATTATATCCTTTTGCGACTAATCTAGCTTTGTTTCTAATTACTATGCCATTTTCATCCAATTTATTTCTAAATACCCATTTTGATCCTATAACAGAATGATCTTTAGGTCTATCTACAAGGGTCCAGACATTATTCCTAGTAAATTGATTTAATTCTTCTTGCATAGCTAACATCCAATTATTATCTTTTTCAGCCTCTTCAATAGTTTTAGGTTCAATTTGAGATACAAATGCAAGATGATTATTGATGTTTCTCATTGATGATCTAGTTCTTACTCCTTGAGATGGATCACCTATAATTAATTCTTTTGGATGACCATAGGCATATCTCCAATCTCTAGGAAGATCTACATCATTATGATTTGCATCAACAACATCAACACTAGGAGAATCATTATCTTTAGCTCCTTGTTCATGATCTGAAGATACATCTATATTTAATTTTTCAATGTCCCTTTCTAATATGTTTGTATCTTCTTCATCATCAATCTTTCCAGAACTCGATGCTAAAGATTCATCAAAAACTACATGAATAGATTCTTCTACAATTAAGTTTCTTTTGTTAAACACTCTATAGGCTTTACTAGATGTTGAATATCCTAAGAATATGCCTTCATCTGATTTTGCATCAAATTTTCCTAGATTATCTTTACCATTATTATGAATGAAACATTTACAACCAAATGCATGAAAATAACTTATGTTTGGTTTTCTATTGTTCCATAGTTCATAAGGAGTTTTCTTAAGGATTGGCCTAATTAAAGCTCTATTAAGAATGTAACATGCCGTGTTTATAGCTTCCGCCCAAAAGTACTTTGGTAAGTTGCTTTCACATAGCATGGTACGGGCCATGTCTTCTAAAGTCCTATTTTTTCTTTCTACAACTCCATTTTGTTGTGGTGTTCTAGGTGCTGAAAAATTATGATGGATGCCATTTTCAATGCAAAAGTTTTCAAATAAATGATTTTCAAATTCAGTGCCATGATCACTTCTAAGAGACACTATGGTGTTGTTTTTCTCATTTGTGACCTTCTTGAAGAATTTCAAAAATAATGGAAAGGTCTCATCTTTATGAGCTAAAAATAATACCCAAGTGTATCTAGAATAATCATCTACAATCACAAGACCATATTTCTTTCCTCCTAGACTAGTGGTTCTAGTAGGTCCGAAGAGATCCATGTGAAGTAGTTCAAGTGGCCTAGAAGTGGAAACAATGTTTTTAGTTTTGAAAGAGTTTCTAGTTTGCTTTCCAAATTGACATGCATCACAAATTTTGTTATTTTCAAAATCTAGTTGTGGAAGACCTTTTACTAAATCCATTCTAATTAATTTTGAAATTAGGTGTGTGCTTGCATGACCTAATCTACGATGCCACAGCCATCCAATCTCATTTATATTAGCATTATTAGCAACTAAGCAATGATTACCAGTAGACAAATTGTCTAAATCAATCAAGTATACATTGCCATTTCTATTTCCAGTAAATATAATGCTATTATCAATGGGATTAGAAACAGTGCAAATAGAAGCTTCAAATGATACTTTGAAACCTTTATCACACAATTGGCTAATACTAATTAGATTATGCTTCAAACCATTAACATATAGGACATTTTCAATAAATGTGGAGGGAGTTATTTGAATTTTACCAAACCCCATGATCTGGCCTTTGCCATTGTCACCAAACGTAACAACTCCTCCTCTTTTGCTTTCAAGGGTGATGAATTGATCCTTGTCACCCGTCATGTGTCTTGAGCAGCCACTATCGAGATACCACTTTCGCTTTGATCTTTTGGCCGCAAGACACTCCTGCAAAAATGATCAAATCTTATATTTAGGTACCCAAGCCTTCTTGGGTCCTTCATGGTTAGTAGCAATAAAGATAGTTCCTTTTGGAACCCATATTTTCTTTCCTTTAGCAATTAATTTCTTGTTGCTTTTTCTTGCATTACATTCATAGGATTTGTGGCCTTTCTTGTTACAATAATGACATAAAACTTCATCTTTATCTTGTTCTTTTCTAAAGAAGTTTTTGACATATTTTTGTTTTATGTTAGGTCTATAACCTAATCCAGCCTTATCAAATATAGCTCTTTGATTACTCAATAATAAATTAAGTTTTTCAGAACTATATGTAAATTTATCAACAATATTTTTATATTTTTCAACTTCCTTCTTTAATCTATCATTTTCTTTGGAAATTGATCCTTTTTCTTCAATCAAAACTTCATTTTCTGATTTCAATTTTTCAACTTCATGGACTAATTTATCCTTCTCTTTGGCAAGATTTAAATTGTCAATTTTTAAAGATTTGTTCTTCTTTTTCAGAACCTTAAAATCACTTATTAATTCATTGAAAGCTTCATATAATTCATCAAATGTAAAATCATCATAAAGGGTTTCAGTACTTACCTCGTCGTCGTTCGCCATAAAGCAAATGTTGGCAACTTCCTTTTGTTCCTCCTCGGAAGAGGATTCTTCACTATCACTCCAGGTTGCAACATACGCCTTCTTCTTTTTCTTGTAGACTTTCTTTAATTGAGGACAGTCATATCTGAAATGCCCTGGTTTCTTGCACTCATAACAAATTAAGGGCTCTTTTTCTTTTTCTTTGTCCTTCTCTTTCTCTTTTTCTCCTTCCATTTTTGTTCCAGACTTTTTCTTGTGGAAGGGTCTCCTTCTTTGCATGAATTTCTTAAATTTTCTAGCAAGGAGTGCAGTCTCTTCATCATCATCATCATCACTGCAGCTCTCCTCACTTTCTGCAGCTTTAAGAGCAATTGTCTTCTTCTTCTTGACTTCCTCCTCTTGATGTTGTTTCATGGTTAGCTCATGAGTCATCAAGGATCCAAGTAGCTCTTCCAAAGGTAAAACATTTAGGTCCTTGGCTTCTTGGATAGCAGTCACCTTCGCTTCCCACGATCTTGGAAGTGACCTAAGAATTTTACGCACAAGTTCAGAGTTAGTGTAAGTCTTACCAAGACTTTTCAAACCATTTACAATATCAGTGAATCTTGTGTACATGCATGTGATGGTTTCAGTTTGTTCCATGCTGAACAATTCATATTTATGCACTAAAATATTAATCTTTGATTCTTTAACTTGATTTGTACCCTCATGGGTAACCTCTAATCTATCCCAAATTTCTTTCGCGGAAATACATGTAGAAATTTGATTAAATTCATTTGCATCTAATGAACAATATAAAACATTCATAGCCTTGGCATTAAGTTGTGCCAATTTTTTATCATGTTCATCCCATTCCGTTTCCGGTTTAGGAATCTCCATGCCATTAATTCTAGCAGTGGGTGTGTGTGGTCCATTGACTATAATGCTCCATAGATCATAGTCAAGTGCTTGAATAAAAATTTTCATCCTAGCTTTCCAATAACCATAATTAGTTCCATTAAACAAAGGAGGTCGATTAGTGGATTGACCTTCTAAATAAGATGAACTAGCTTGAGCTGCCATTTGGATCTTTAGCTCTTGATCGTTAGACCAAATCAAATGAGCACTTGCTCTGATACCAATTGTTGGCCCAGATGGCAACCCAAGAGGGGGGGTGAATTGGGTTCTTAAAAAATTTAACCTTTGAAAACGATTGGCTTTGAGATAAATAAAATTAAGTGCAAAGCGAATATTAATCACAAGCAAAGAGATAGAGAGAGAGACAATCAAAGCACGGCAAACACAAAGATTTTATAGTGGTTCGGTGTATCCAACACCTACGTCCACTCCCAAGATCCACTTGGGTCCACACTATAATCCTCTTGATTACAGTCGAGTTGTTTTACAAGCTCACAACTCAGAACTTGTTGTTTTTCCCGGGATCACAACGAACCCAGCTGGTTTTCGGGCTCACCAGCACAAAACCCAAACACAAGCTAATCTAGCTTGCCCCGAGGTATACTACCTCCACTAATTCAATCCCCCTGATTGAATTAGCAAAAACAAGTAAGAAAAGTGTTTACAATAACAAACAGCTCCTTAAATGAGCAAATATTCAATGTAAATGAACAAGGTTAGAAAAGCCTGTTTGAAGCAGATTGGATTTGAGCTTTTCTTCTTTTCCTCTTCTCTTTGGAGATGTTGAATCAGGCCTCAGCTCGGATTCTTTGCAAATGTTGCAGATGAGAAGTTGGAAAATCACAGAACAGGGCTTTTGGCTTCTTTTTCTTCTTTTTGGGAAATCCTCGATTTTTGATTTTGAATGCCTTGGATTTCTCTTTGAGCTTTCTGGAGTAGATGGATTTGAACTTGGACTCTTTTCTCTTTGATTTCAAGCTCAAGACTTCTCGGATTTTTGATTTGTTTTCACTCTATTTTTTTCTTTTTTTTTTTTTTTTCAAACGAGCGTTCTCCCCCTTTTATAGATTTCTCTTAATCCATGTTTTTGGTGAGAAACTAGCCGTTGGAATGTACCTGAAAGTTTGTCCATACAAAATATATCCGTTAGAAGTTAGGTGAAACGAAAATATTACCGTTTGAGCTGATCTGGCATTTTAAAAATCCGTTCCTGACAGGTTGGAGTCGGCTCCAACTTTTCAGGTGTCGGCTCCAAGTCGGTTATCCAAAAATAGAAAGTAAAGAGTTCGTTGAGGAGTCGGCTCCGAAAAAGTTGAGTGTCGACTCGCCACATTCGGGAGTCGGCTCCAAAAGACTGTAAGTGTCGGCTCCAGAGTAGTCAAAAAACACGCGTTCTGTTCCCGCATCGGAGTCGGCTCCAGACACTGTAAGTGTCGACTCCGAAACTTTGGGTGTCGGCTCCGAAACTCTGGGTGTCCGGACCGTGCCAAAAATCAGAAAGACATTTGATTGGCCATGGGGTCGGCTCCAGATCTCCTAGGTGTCGACTCCAGGCTCTGAATTTTGAAACTTTCTTTTGGCAATGATTCAAAACACGTTTCTTTATGTCTTTTGATTGATCAAAGATTTTTAAGCCCTGAAACACTTGTTAAATTTATTAGTAATAAAATGAATATACTCAAATCTTTTATTAATCATCAAAATCAATAATTGGGTCAACAATCTCCCCCTTTTTTATGATTATAAAAACATTGAGTATATGCATGAGTAAACAATAGAGTTCTCAAATCAAAATTTTCAAATATGTGATCCTCACAGGTAACTCCTCCTGAATAAGGTAGCTCCCCCTATGAAGTTCAATTTAACATTGTGCTTCCTTTTAGCTGAAAATATAGTGTTTGATACCAAAAAGGTAGATATATCAATTTTAACTATGATTAGGATTGTATATCAATGCATATACGACATAACAACATAACTCTCCCCCTTTTTTGTAATCAACAAAAAGATCAAGAAGAGTTAAGTAAAATGACAAAATTGATGGATCAAACAATTTTTAATGATCAAAAGATATTCATTAAGTATCTGATAAGAGTCAAGCATTACAAAATGAAATTGAACTTTGTCAAACATCAATACATCATTACATTAAGATTTCAAGATAAAACATCAGACAACATATACTTCATTACATGATAATCACAGATTAGTTCTAATAATCCTTTGTAAATGTTCTAAAATTTTCCTATCCTTCACTCTGAGTTGCTACAAATTCTTTTAATCTTCTATCAACAAATGAACATGCAGTCATAATCTTATCCTGAAGCTCAGCATTGCATTTGGAGTAGGTTTCAGAGTCTCCACAAATATCCTTAAGTTCTTCAAATATGTTCTTGAGATCAGTCTTTAAGGATTCAGCGAGGAACCAAGAGTGGATTCAATCTTACTAATGCGATCATCCAAAGAGTAAAGGGTCTCTTTCAAATTCATAAACTGACTATCAAACTCTGTCATCATTTCTTCTTTTGAGCAGCAAATAAACTCTTGAGTTGCTCTATCTGAACATCAGAAAATCCGACAAAAGACATAGGTAGCTAAGCAGGAGCAGGAGCAGGAGCAGATCTGCTGGGCTCTGGAGAAGGATGCCTCGCAGAAGGACCAGCCTCAGATGGTGCAGAAGATCTAAGCTCAGGGGCTCTCTCATCCAGACTGCCTTTCCTTTCCATTGACCATTAATCTTAACAAAGCCCATCCGGTGCACAGTAGCCAAACTATAATAATCAGTATGCCTAAGGTTCTTTGAAGGCTCACTGTCAGAAATCATAATTCATTGCTTCCTGAAGACCATAGTTAGAACCATACCATAGGGCAGTGAAGATCTCCTTTTTCCTCCAGCCCGGCCATGTAGAAAATCATCATTGCAGCAAGGTTAATAGGTTGACCTGTCAAACACTGTCCATCACCACAATGTCTCGCTCCGAGACATACTCAAAGCGGCCAGTCTTAGGGAACAAATCCTACTGCAGATATTATGAAGTAGCCTAAGCTCCAAGGGTAATTGATTTGCCCTAATCTCTTCAAATTCAGAGACCTCTCGACCCAACATCCTTGATAGTGCATCAGACCTCTCACTATGAATATCAGCTGCTAATCCAGTGATAGGAATGCTCAGAAGATTTCCTAGCTTTTGAAAAGTAAGGTGGACTCTTTTCCCTCTAACAAACTCACAATCCCACCGTCACCCCTTGACAAATTGAAGTAAAATTCCTTGACTAGGGCCGGATAGGTGGGAACATCCAATGAACATACTTTGTCCCAACCTAGCTCTTTGATTTGATTTCCAATTGAAAACCCTTGGACTCAAAAATTCAAAATCAACTTTCTACCCATTGTAATCACTCTCCCGGCTAAGGTGTCTACCTAGGAGATGAGGGACCAGGATTATCCGAAGGAGTAGAGGAATCTTCGCTTGGANCGGCTAAAGTGTCTACCTGAGGAGATGATGGACCAGGATTATCTGAATGGGTTGAGGAATCATCGTCGCTTGGAGACGGCTCACGAACAGGGTGCCTCGCCGTATGCTTCCCGGTGGTCACGGGAGCTCCAAGAACCGATCCTCTCCGCTTTGGTGCCATTGAAATCCTTGGAATGTTCGATTTGAGAAGAATTTGGATTGGGAAGGTTTTGAGAGAGTTTGGAGAAGGTTTGGAAAGGGATTGAGAATGATTGAAATGATGGAGGTGTCGACTCTGCCCTAATAAAGTCAACTTGGGACCCCCAGGTGTCGACTCCCAAAGTCGGGTGTCGACTCCAAGTCGCTAACATAGTTAGCACTCGAACTGGAGTCGGCTCCACTTATACGGGTGTCGGCTCCAAGGTCAAGGACCGAGAGCGACACAGAAGAGGTGTCGACTCCTTAAACTAAGGTGTCGACTCCACTGACAGTTTAAAAAAAATGAGTTTCAAGCATCCGAAACTTGTCAAAATAGGGTCAATAAATTTTTGAAAAAATCTTTGGAATATGAAGAATCAAATTGCATAAATGACTAGATAAATTGTCCTTAAAATTATGAAAGAATTTCAAGAAATTAATAGAAATCTAGATAGTCATTCCTTAAAGTTTCAAAATCATTCCAAAGGGTCACAAATCCCTAATTCACCTCTAAGATAACAAAATCTCTCTTCACTCAAAGGTTTTGTAAATATATCAGCTAATTGTTCTTCAGTATTAACATAATCAAGACAAATTTCATTAATACATGTTCTCTTATAAAGTGATATCTAATTTCAATGTGTTTTGTTCTTGAATGTTGAATTGGATTTTTAGTTAAATTTATTGCACTTGTATTATCACATCTAAAAGAGTTTTATCAAGTGTTATGCCATAATCTTCAAGTTGTCGCTTAATCCAAAGGATTTGAGCACAGCAACTTCCAGCTGCAACATATTCTGCTTCAGCAGTTGATAATGCAACCGAATTTTGCTTTTTGCTAAACCAAGAGATTAAGTTACTTCCTAAGAATTGACATGCACCACTTGTACTTTTTCTATCTAGTTTACATCCAGCATAGTCAGAGTCAGAATATGCAATTAAGTTCAATGTTGAGTCTCTAGAATACCATAATCCTACATTTTTAGTTCCACTTAGATATCTTAAGATTCTTTTCACAGCAATTAAGTGAGATTCTTTAGGTTCAAATTGAAATCTAGCACATAGACAAATAGCAAACATGATATCTGGTCTACTAGCTGTTAAGTAAAGAAGAGATCCGATCATACCTCTATAATATTTTTGATCTACTTTCTTACCATCTTCATCTTTGTCTAATTTGCATGAAGGACTCATAGGTGTTCCAAGGGGTTTAATTGACTCCATTCCAAACTTCTTGAGAAGTTCCTTTGTGTATTTTGCTTGATTGATGAAAATTCCTCTTTGCTTTGCTTGATTTGAAGTCCTAGGAAGAAGTTGAGTTCTCCCATCATGCTCATTTCGAATTCACCCTGCATTAACTTAGCAAATTCTTGACACAAAAGATTGTTAGTAGCACCGAATACAATATCATCAACATATATTTGTACTACTAATAAATCCTTGTCTTTTCTTTTCAAAAATAGTGTTTTATCAACATTTCCTCTTGTAAAATCATTTTCAATCAGAAATTTACTTAATCTTTCATACCAAGCTCTAGGTGCTTGTTTTAAACCATATAGTGCTTTGTGCAATTTAAAAACATGATTTGGAAATTCATGATCTTCAAAACCAGGTGGTTGTTCAACAAAAACTTCCTCATTTATAAATCCATTTAAAAATGCACTTTTAACATCCATTTGAAATAAATTGATATGCATATGACATGCAAATGCGAGTAATAATCTAATTGCTTCTAATCTAGCTACAGGTGCAAAAGTTTCATCAAAATCAATTCCTTCTTCTTGATTATATCCTTTTGCGACTAATCTAGCTTTGTTTCTAATTACTATGCCATTTTCATCTAATTTATTTCTAAATACCCATTTTGATCCTATAACAGAATGATCTTTAGGTCTATCTACAAGGTCCAGACATTATTCCTAGTAAATTGATTTAATTCCTCTTGCATAGCTAACATCCAATTATTATCTTTTTCAGCCTCTTCAATAGTTTTAGGTTCAATTTGAGATACAAATGCAAGATGATTATTGATGTTTCTCATTGATGATCTAGTTCTTACTCCTTGAGATGGATCACCTATAATTAATTCTTTTGGATGACCATAGGCATATCTCCAATCTCTAGGAAGATCTACATCATTATGATTTGCATCAACAACATCAACACTAGGAGAATCATCATCTTTAGCTCCTTTTTCATGATCTGAAGATACATCTATATTCAATTTTTCAATGTCCCTTTCTAATATGTTTGTATCTTCTTCATCATCAATCTTTCCTGAACTCGATGCTAAAGATTCATCAAAAACTACATGAATAGATTCTTCTACAATTAAGTTTCTCTTGTTAAACACTCTATAGGCTTTACTAGATGTTGAATATCCTAAGAATATGCCTTCATCTGATTTTGCATCAAATTTTCCTAGATTATCTTTACCATTATTATGAATGAAACATTTACAACCAAATGCATGAAAATAACTTATGTTTGGTTTTCTATTGTTCCATAGTTCATAAGGAGTTTTCTTAAGGATTGGCCTAATTAAAGCTCTATTAAGAATGTAACATGCCGTGTTTATAGCTTCCGCCCAAAAATACTTTGGTAGGTTGCTTTCACATAGCATGGTACGGGCCATGTCTTCTAAAGTTCTATTTTTTCTTTCTACTCCATTTTGTTATGGTGTTCTAGGTGCTGAAAAATTATGATGGATGCCATTTTAATGCAAAAGTTTTCAAATAAATGATTTTCAAATTCAGTGCCATGATCACTTCTAAGAGACACTGGTGTTGTTTTTCTCATTTGTGACCTTCTTGAAGAATTTCAAAAATATTGGAAAGGTCTCATCTTTATGAGCTAAAAACAATACCCAAGTGTATCTAGAATAATCATCTACAATCACAAGACCATATTTCTTTCCTCCTAGACTAGTGGTTCTAGTAGGTCCGAAGAGATCCATGTGAAGTAGTTCAAGTGGCCTAGAAGTGGAAACAATGTTTTTAGTTTTGAAAGAGTTTCTAGTTTGTTTTCCAAATTGCATGCATCACAAATTTTGTTATTTTCAAAATCTAGTTGTGGAAAACCTTTTACTAAATCCATTCTAATTAATTTTGAAATTAGGTGCATGCTTGCATGACCTAATCTACGATGCCACAGCCATCCAATCTCATTCATATTAGCATTATTAGCAACTAAGCAATGATTACTAGTAGACAAATTGTCTAAATCAATCAAGTATACATTGCCATTTCTATTTCCCGTAAATACAATGCTATTATCAATGGGATTAGAAACAGTGCAAATAGAAGCTTCAAATGATACTTTGAAACCTTTATCACACAATTGGCTAATACTTATTAGATTATGCTTTAAACCATTAACATATAAGACATTTTCAATAAATGTGGAGGGAGTTATCTGAATTTTACCAAACCCCATGATCTGGCCTTTGTCATTGTCACCAAACGTAACAACTCCTCCTCTTTTGCTTTCAAGGGTGATGAATTGATCCTTGTCACCGTCATGTGTCTTGAGCAGCCACTATCGAGATACCACTTTCGCTTTGATCTTTTGGCCGCAAGACACTCCTGCAAAAATGATCAAGTCTTATATTTAGGTACCCAAGCCTTCTTGGGTCCTTCATGGTTAGTAGCAATAAATATTGTTCCTTTTGGAACCCATATTTTCCTTCCTTTACTACTTAAATTCTTGTTAATTTTCTTAAAATTATTCAAAGGCTTTGTGTCCCTTTTTGTTACAATAATGACATAAAACTTCATTTTTATCTTGTTCTTTTCTGAAGAAGTTTTTGACATACTTTTGTTTTATGTTAGGCCTATAACCTAATCCAGCCTTATCAAATATAGCTCTTTGATTACTCAATAATAATTAAGTTTTTCAGAACTATATGTAAATTTATCAACTATATTTTTATATTTATCAACTTCCTTCTTTAATCTATCATTTTCTTTTGAAATTGATTCTTTTTTTCAATCAAAACTTCATTTTCTGATTTCAATTTTTTAACATCATGAGTAAGATTACCTTTTTCTTTGACAAGATTTAGATTATCATTTTTCAAAGATTTGTTTTTCTTTTTTAGAACCTTAAAATCTCTTACTAACTCATTGAAAAGCTTCATATAATTCATCAAATGTAAAATCATCATAAAGGGTTTCAGTACTTACCTCGTCGTCGTTCGCCATAAAGCAAATGTTGGCAACTTCTTTTTGTTCCTCCTCGAAGAGGATTCTTCACTATCACTCCAGGTTGCAACATGCCTTCTTCTTTTTCTTGTAGACTTTCTTTAATTGAGGACAGTCATATCTGAAATGCCCTGGTTTCTTGCACTCATAACAAATCAAGGGCTCTTTTTCTTTTTCTTTATCTTTCTCTTTCTCTTTTTCTCCTTCCATTTTTGTTCAGATTTTTTCTTGTGGAAGGGTCTCCTTCTTTGCATGAATTTTTAAATTTTCTAGCAAGTAGTGCAGTCTCTTCATCCTCATCACTATCACTGCAGCTCTCCTCACTTTCTGCAGCTTTAAGAGCAATTGTCTTCTTCTTCTTGACTTCCTCCTCTTGATGTTGTTTCATGGTTAGCTCATGAGTCATCAAGGATCCAAGTAGCTCTCCAAAGGTAAAACATTTAAGTCCTTGGCTTCTTGGATTGCAGTTACCTTCGCTTCCCATGATCTTGGAAGTGACCTAAGAATTTTATGCATAAGTTCAGAGCTAGTGTAGGTCTTGCCAAGACTTTTCAGACCATTTACAATATCAGTAAATCTAGTGTACATGCATGTGATGGTTTCAGTTTGTTCCATGCTAAACAATTCATACTTGTGCACTAGAATATTGATTTTGGATTCCTTTACTTGATTAGTACCCTCATGGGTAACCTCTAATCTATCCCAAATTTCTTTTGGAAATACATGTAGAAATTCGATTAAATTCATTTGCATCTAATGAACAATATAAAACATTCATGGCTTTAGCATTGAGCTGAGCCAACTTCTTATCATGTTCATCCCATTCCGTTTCCGGTTTAGGAATCTCCATGCCATCAATTCTAGCAGTGGGTGTGTGGTCCATTGACTATAATGCTCCATAGATCATAGTCAAGTGCTTGAATAAAAATTTTCATCCTAGCTTTCCAATAACCATAATTAGTTCCATTAAACAAAGGAGGTCGATTAGTGGATTGACCTTCTAAATAAGATGAACTAGCTTGAGCTGCCATTTGGATCTTTAGCTCTTGATCGTTAGACCAAATTCAAATGAGCACTTGCTCTGATACCAATTGTTGGCCCAGATGGCAACCCAAGAGGGGAGGGGTGAATTGGGTTCTTAAAAAAATTTAAGCTTTTAAAACGATTGGCTTTGGAATCAACAAGATTAAGTGCTGGATAAATAACAGCCACAAATAAAGAGATAGAGAGAGACAATCGAAGCACATCAAACACAAGGATTTTATAGTGGTTCGGTGTATCCAACACCTACGTCCACTCCCAAGTTTCACTTGGTTCCACACTATAATCTACTAGATTACAGTCGAGTTGTTTTACAAGCTCACAACTCAAAACTTGTTGTTTTCCCGGGATCACAACGAACCCAGCTGGTTTTCTGGGCTCACCAGCACAAAACCCAAACCCAAGCTAATCTAGCTTACCCGAGGTATACTACCTCCACTAGTTCAATCCCCCTGATTGAATTAGCAAAAACAAATAACAATAGAGTTTACAATAACAAAAGCCCCTTAAATGAGCAAATATTCAATGTAAATAAACAAGGTTAGAAAAGCCTGTTTGAAGCAGATTGATTTGAGCTTTTCTTCTTTTCCTCTTCTCCTTTGAGATGTTGAATCAGGCCTCAGCTCGGATTCTTTACAAATGTTGCAGATGAGAAGTTAGAAAATCACATAACAGAGCTTTTGGCTCCTTTTTCTTCTTTTTGGGAAATCCTCGATTTTTGACTTTGAATGCCTTGGATTTCTCTTTGAGCTTTCTGAGTTGATGGATATGAACTTTGACTCTTTCCTCCTTGATTTCTGGCTCAAGACTTCTTGGATTTTTGATTTATTTTTCACTCTCTTTTTTTTCATCACTATTTTCAAACGAACGTTCTCCCCCTTTTATAATTCCTCTTAATCCATGTTTTTGGTGAGAAACTAGCCGTTGGAATGTACCTGGATAGTTTGTCCATACAAAATATAGCCGTTAGAAGTTAGGTAAAAAGAAAATATTACCGTTTGAGCTGATATGGCATTTTGAAAATCCGTTCCTGACATGTTAGAGTCGGCTCCAACTTTTCAGGTGTCGGCTCCAAGTCGGGTAACCAAAAATAGAAAGTACAAAGTTCGTTGAGGAGTCTCTCTAAAAAAGTTGAGTGTCGGCTTGCCGCATTCGGGAGTCGGCTCCGAAAAACTATAAGTGTCGGCTCCAGAGAAGTCCAAAAATATGCGTTCTGTTCTCGCATTGGAGTCGGCTCCAGACACTGTAAGTGTCGACTCCGAAACTCTAGGTGTCGGCTCCGAAACTTTGGGTGTCGGCTCCGGACCGTGCCAAAAATCAGAAAGACATTGATCGGCCATGGGGTCGGCTCCAGACCTTCTGGGTGTCGACTCCAGGCTCTGAATTTTGAAACTTACTTTAGGCATTTGATTCAAAACACGTTTCTTTATGCCTTTTGATTGATCAAAGATTTTTTTTAAGCCCTGAAACACTTGTTAAATTTATTAGTAACAAAATGAATATACTTATGTCTTTTATTAATCATCAAAATCAATAATTGGGTTAACAGATCGGAAGCAATCCGGGGTAGGTGAGTGACAGTGGCAGAAGGAAACATCTGGGTCCACTGGGCAGTAGCCAAGGCTCTATCCAATCTTTTCCAAACACGAGCTGAACCCTGGCGATTGTTACACCAGGTGAATTGGGATCCTGAGAATCCCAGATCCAGCAAACCAGCTGAGGAGATAAATGATCTAAACTCAGAAATATCTGCTGAATCAGTAACCCGCCTACCACCTTTCTTTTCGTTAGCAGCAGCAATACAATTAAAGTCACCAGCCGAAATGGACGGGATACCCTGAGCAAGGAGGGAGAGAATCTCAGACCAAAGAACACGCCTTTCCCTAAAATCAATGCTAGCATAAACTTCCGAGAGGAGCCAGGGGTCAGAAGACCCTTCCGAAACAAGAAGAGCAATCTGCTGATTACACTGACGAAAGGCATTCACCGACACCGAGGAGTGGCACCAAAAAGCAACAATCCCACCGGATAGGCCCTCGGACTCCACAGCATATGAAGACCACGATTTGGCAGCCTGTCTCCGAAATCGGACCAAGCTGTCTACCGATAACCGGGTTTCCGTAAGAATACATATATCAAAATTATGGATCTGCAACAGTCTACCAAAGGTGGATCGAAAAGACGGTTTTCGAGCTCCTCTAACATTCCATATAAGGATTTTCATTTACAATTGGGGGGAGGGTGGAGGCCACCATGAGCTTCCATTATAACCGAATCAGAAAGGTACCCCGAAGATAGGGTACCACCCACTTCCGTCTGCATAGTACAATCCATCTTATGATTATCAGCCTGCTCGGTAGCAGCCTCAGGTACAGCTTCAGCAGACCGAGAGCCATCAGCAGGGAGAGTGGAATCTTTGGGCTGACCCTAAATTGCCAATTTGAGGCAGGATAGAACTGAATCATGGTTACGATTCACACCTTTTGTAGACTGGCCCCTACTGGCAGCACAGTCAAAACCCTGACAAAAGGAGGCCTTATCGGGCTGCTATCGAGAATAGCAGGACCCCGGCCAGGGTTCAGAATAGCAGTAGAGTTAAACTTCTCCTTGGAATCCTTTGACAAAGAAGCAATGCCTTTACCTTTCCGTTTCTCACTTTTGGAGGTAGTCGCAGGGAATGGGACTCCTTGGGCCTAGCACGCTTAGAAGGACCCGATTGGCATCCGACCGGGCCGTGGGCCTACAATCCCAATTGCCCGCACCCAGAAGGGCAAATGGGTTGTTAGAATTCAGCTTATAGATCACAGAGAGCTGAAGATCAGAAACCACTGTCTGAACATTAGTCTTCTCTGGACTCTTGGAACCGGCACAGGGCCTCAGGACCGGCACACTGCAATTGGCACTGGTGCCCTCAGAAGACATCCCAGGAACCATCTTCAAGCTGGCCGAGGCATGATCGGGGACCACCACCACACTGACAGTGGTCTTGCCGGACTTTGGGGATCGCTGACGAGCCGTCTTGCCGGGAGTTAACCATCCCTCGGACGGAAGGCCGGCCTCAAAGAGACAGCAGAGAGAGGTTCGGATGTAGCTTGGAAGATCCCAGGAGACTGCAAGGAGTTCTTCCGCACCGAACTAGAGGGTCTCCGATGGCGGGTGGCCGACATCCAAGGCCCAAATCTAGGACCAACCGAAGGCAGCTCTGGATCAGAAGTCGGGGATGACAGTGAACAGGGACCAGTGAGATGAATCGATCCACAGCTAGGGCATATACCTTCAAGGTGCTCAAACTGGAACTGTTGCCAGAAGGGAGAACCCATTCCCTGAATTCTAACACCCGGCCGGAGAGGACATTGGAGATCCACATGAATACACGCTCTAGCAAATCCCCCCTGGACAATAGCCGAGTAGCAGAGTCGGCGAACACAAACTGATCCACTGGCGCCAAAATAGCACCCAACACTGCATCATTCCAGAACTTGATGGGAAGAGAGGGCAGATGCACCCAGAGGAGGGCGGAGGACACCGCATCCATAACCGGAACGAACTCCGGACACCAACCCTCAGTGGCAACAGGCTGCCCGTTGACCACCCACGGGCCGAGCACCATCACCTTCGCACCTGAGTCATCAAAACGAAAGATGTGGCAGCGATGAGCGAGACTTAGCGGTTGGATGTCACCGGATACGCCCGCTCGCCAGAATTCCCTGATAAAAGCATCAGGCGGAACCCAATGATGGAAGGTGTGAGCCAAGATGGCCTTCTCCTTCCAGCAGGTGCAAGCCTTCTCCAATGCCGCAGCAGGGATTTGGACAACATCAGAAAAACAACCCTCCAGCTCGATCACCTCTGCCGGCGATGGGGAAGAAGAGACCCAGACGAAACCAGACACCTGCCCCCTGTTCCACGCCTTCGGAGCATCAGGAACCCCATCCGCTGCCATTGGAGCAGGGGAAATAGTCAAGGCAAACAACCGGGGAGGAAAGACCACCGGGATCAACCCGACACGTCGGAGATCAAACAGCCCACCACTGGGAGCACGAATCTTAAAGCAAACCTTAGCAAAAGACGCAGGAGACAGCTATGCACGAATATTAAAGCAAAAAAAGGATAACAGTAACTTTGCTAGACTAACGACTAAAGCACTCATTTAAGTGGCCATTTGATTCCTCTCTTCTTCATTCAACGCAAAAGTAAATATGTTCACCTATGAAATAGTGGCAGTTTTAATCGAAAACCTAAGAAGAAAAAAATTTATTCATGATATATTTGCACTCATGTGAGTAGAAGATGTGAAAAATGAGCCCTGAGAACAGATTTTCATTAATTATTAATATTACAGTGGTCTCTTTTTCTTTTGATAGAAAGCAGAGAACTTCACCAATCCCCTCGCGTTGAAGGCTCCGGCGGGACTAACGCCGGCGCCTCTCCCCAATCCCCTGGCCCCCATCGAATAAATCACCGCGCTATTCAGCGGCCGATCCACGGGTACTCTCTCCCCTCGTCTCCCTCTCCCCCTCTCCTTTTCCTCGATTCTTTCGTCTTCGTTACTTTTTCTGGAGTCGTGCGATAAAAAACTTCATCTTCCCCTTCCTTTTCGGTCCATTAGATGATAGATCTCACTCGATGCTCTTGAATCTGGTTTGAAGGTTGTCGGTGGAGGAGGGAGTTGGGGAGGAGGTTGTGAATTATTTTTTTTTAATCTGATTTTTAGAGATTAAGGGAAGAAGATGGCGAGATTCGTTGTGGATGGAAAGGTGGTGCAAGGAATGGACTTGCTGAAGCGGCGGCACGGGACCTGGCGCTTGGATGTGTGTGGTTTCGCGATTCTTGATGCCATCTGGCTTTTTGTTGCTGTCCTCAGCCTTGATTTCACTGATGCGTTGATGGTTCTTGTGAACGCTTGCTGTCGCGCACATTCGGGTGCTCCTTTTCACTGCTTGGTGGGTGGATTTCAGATACTTTGTCCAGTTCGGTAAGGTATGCGGGTTCCTGATTTGTAGTACTGTTGCCTAAGGAGTAGAATTTGATATCAGATTATACTTTGGAGCTGATAAAAAGCTGTAGTTTGGAACTGATTTTATTACCTGTGAATTGTGAACTGGACTTACTCAGGTTTCATTAGTCAGTTTGATTAATTTATTATCCGGTTAGAACTGATAAAACATTACAGGCAGCAGTCATCTCTGTGCTATGAGTTGCATGGCAGCAAAAGGAAAAGGAAAAAGGGCATATGTGATTTTTTTTTTTTTTTACATTGCCAAATTTAACAAATTTGTAAATGAATATCTTTGTTTCATAGCAGAAGCATGTTGATATCAAGTACATGTTGGTCTTTTGACTTCTGACAGATCACTCTTTGATCGGTCAAACTATGATGTCCCTGCCGTTGCTTAACGCTTTTGTTAACTTTGGTCTGGCAGGCAAAAGACATCTATTATGCAGATGCATGCAAAATAACTCCTGCTAAGTTTTCTTGATCAAAGGAAATCGTGCCCCTTCATAACTAGAGACATGTAAGTTTATCAAATCCATAAAATGCTGCTTTTATTTATCTGACAGCTTTTATATTCATGGCACTTTCCACGTGTGGTGTGACAAAGCCTTACTAATGTAATTGGCACATTATCTCAAACATGTTAGTGGTTTTATTTATATATCATACGGAGTTAATTTATTGTTTTATATTGGGTGATTAAGTTTTATGATTTTATATGGCAAGAAGGGATATGTTAAAGCATTCTTAGAGCACTTTTATGATCATAAAATATGAAATCCCTGCCAGAGTTACAGAACCTGTCAATTTTGTGATAAGAATGAAATCATTACATCGGCATGAAAATCATTGTTTAGGCTAATATCTTGCTTCAAGATAGCCTTCATATGGACCTGGTTGCGCATGTTCCATGTTGTTGTTGTATGCACAAGCTTAATTTCCACAGTGCATGGCTTTTCTTAAGACCATGTATGAGCCTTGCTGAAGGAGCTTCACTGTGTTACATGCTATTAAGACCATGTCCTTCCTTGTGAAAGATTTTCTAGTTGTAATGTCTATATGGTCATTGCAGTTCTTTAAGTTGATGCTGCTCTTGGATCTATAAGCCATGCATTTGATGTTGGTGGTACCTAACGCAGCGCTTGTGTTTTGCCTCTTCCTATAGGGTTCCTCTGCATTCATGTAATCAGTTTTTATATTTGTAGCAATTACTTAAACATTTATTAGAAATAGTGCGATACCTTATTGTGAAGATTGCCATGCTGGTTTTGTTTCCTTTTTTTTCTGTTTCCAATCTTCTTTGCTTTTCTACTTACTAGAATATCCATATATTAATACGAGGCTCTCTTTTGATAAAAAATTTGCACCCTAAATTGAAGGAATTTTGGTCTGAAAATATTGTTTTTTAAGTTAAGAATGCAATGTAAATTGGCTTATGGAATTTCCAGTATAGATAATTATTAGTAGATATAGTTCAGAGGTTGTAGTGACATAATCTCTTGTACTTCTTAGCATCTGACTGTAAAAAATAATAGTTTTTTTTAGGTTAAATAATATCACTATTTGTAGAAGTTGTGGATAAAGTGCTACTTTTTTCATATGCTCAAAACAATATAGTCAAATTAAAAGTAAGGAAAGCTATAAGAGAGTGAGAGAATAGAAATTTATCAAGGACTCAAGTCAAGGTGTGCCACTCCATGATGGTAAGGTCTAGGTAGGGTATAAGGGTATGTTCTCCTGTAACTTTCTTGTTGCTCACGCTAGTCCTCAATACATGCAGGCTGAAATGGACTAATGAAGACCCATTTTTGTTCCTATGAACCATGGCATTTGGCAGGACATGTGATCATCACAACATGGCATGACACGACAATGCATTGTGCTAGCCTGCAATTGGTATTTGGCAGGACATGTGATCAGTACAACACGGCATGGCGTGACAATGCATTGTGCTAGCCTGCAATTGGCATGTCTTCATCATGTTGTAACTTGATCTTGATTTTTACTATCAACAATATGATAGGTTACTTCAATGAAAAGAAAAACTAATTACTCAGAAGTGTCAATTATCAAAACTATGGAGAATAAGATCACACTTCTATAGCCCAATATCTCCACAGATTTGTGGCATCCACATTGAATGACAATTCCTTGAAGATGTACAAAAATATTCATTTTGCATAACTTATAATAATCAAAGTTAGTCCTAAAAAAGACTTTAAATCTTTGGCTTTTGTCATTACATTATGGGCACCATATAACATGTGGGGAAAGGGACGAACTAAGCGATACGCTAAAGCACTAGACATGATATATTTCAAGACAACACACTCCAATAAAAAATAGACTGAAAATTTTCATCTTCCTTTTGAAAATAACAAATATAATCCACATTGGCAAAAATAGAAAATGTAATATTGAAATCTTTTTTGAGTCGGTTGGAGACAAAAATTTAATGCTTTCCTGCAAAGCTTAATGGGTCCCTTCATTCCCCTCTAGGTTATTGAAAAGCTAGTGATGGAAACCCGTAAGCATCCCATGATTTTTCACTATTAATCATCATTTTTCTAGATTGAAAGGCAGAAACGTCTTTTCTAATCGTACCTTGTTAGAAGGAGACACACACATCTTTTGCTATGTGGTTAGGTTCCCTATCAGTATTCAAGTTAGATGGTAGCAAAATCTTTTGGGCTATGTAAGCAAGGGTTTGCTTTTTCTTCATTTCTTTCTGTTTATTCTTTTACATTGTAATTTGTTTCTTTAGGTTTCAATTGTGGGTCCATGTTCTGATCATAGATTGTCTATTAAATGAGAAAAAAGTTATATCCTGTTTGGTATGGAACAAAGATTTTGCAGCACACTCCAGACAAGGTATTATAGATGTGGCTTTAATGCATTGTTCACTTGCCTTTAATTATTGTAACATTTTCATTTTGGTTAATTTTTTTGGTTAATTATTGGCAAAACGAAAAACTAATGCGTAACATGCAGTCATTTAATGTGAAAACACCTGATGGGGGATGCTTGGCTGTTGTACTGCGGACGGGATTTGAGACAAGTCAAGGAAAACTAATGCAAACAATTCTATTTTCCACTGAAAGGGTAACTTCTGGTCCCTAGTCAAATAATGATCTTGGAAAGTGGAGCATGCATGTTTAATGGTAATTGTTAGGTAATTGGTGTTTCAGGTGACTGCAAATAGCTGGGAGAGTGGGTTGTTCATTCTTTTCATAGTTTTCTTTGCCATTATTGGACGGGATTATTGGCAAAACGAAAAACTAATGCGTAACATGCAGTCATTTAATGTGAAAACACCTGATGGGGGATGCTTGGCTGTTGTACTGCGGACGGGATTTGAGACAAGTCAAGGAAAACTAATGCAAACAATTCTATTTTCCACTGAAAGGGTAACTTCTGGTCCCTAGTCAAATAATGATCTTGGAAAGTGGAGCATGCATGTTTAATGGTAATTGTTAGGTAATTGGTGTTTCAGGTGACTGCAAATAGCTGGGAGAGTGGGTTGTTCATTCTTTTCATAGTTTTCTTTGCCATTATTGCTGCATGCTAGCTTAAAAAGGTATGACAAGCATTCATTACCCACTAGCCCTCTATCATGGATGCAAAACAAGTTGTTTCTGCATATCTGGTTTCCAGTACTAGTGTTGCTTGCACTACAACTATGATACTTCATTAACATTACTTCTAGCAAAAATGGATTTTTTGCTGTTAGGGATTAGAGGATCCAAACAAGGAACAAAGAGAAGCTTTTTTTGAGTTGTTCATCAATTATCACTTCTGTTATACCTCCTTGATTGCATTAGCACACTGTGAAATTTTCTGCATGGAGCCATTCAGAATACCTTGCTGGGAGGGTGAAAATTTTAGTGATCTCTTGGAGGTATTATCAAGTTCTTAACGAAGGTTTTGTGTTTTGTTGAAAGTTGTCATTTCATGTCTGCACCAGTGAAACTTGATGTGTTCATCATCTCGCTTGAGCATATATGATTTGCATTATGCTCAATAATCTTGTTCTTATAATTTTGATTTTCTGATTTCACTTGAATTCAGGTCATGCGGTCATACTGTGCAGATTGTACAGAGACACCATTTTTCTTCTCACTTAAAAAGAATGGCTGCTGTTGTTCATTTTCTGAAATAATTTCTTGCATTCTTGAAGTGTGGCAGTGCCAAGACATACTCTTTCTCTCTGTCTGTCTCTCTTGTTTTTCCTCGTTTGGCATTACTTTGTTTATGTTGCTATGTTTGTGCCATAATAGAAAGTTGCCAGTGATATCTCAATTAGAAGTCATGATCTTTCTAGTAATTGTCATGCTGATTGCCCTAAATGCAATTATCTGCACCTTTGTCTTAGTAATGCTATTTCTGATGATTTTGCCATTAGCCAGAGCTGCTCGTGCATTTTTCAATACTAGTTAGAATAAATCTCAAAAGGTCTATAATAATCCTAATGCTTTGGTTTTGCTAAACATTGGCTGAAAATTTTCTTGCATGTAATGGCGGTATTCAGTTCTGGAATTTCTTTTGGCCGATTATTCAATTCTATAAATTGACAGTGCTTCTGAAGTTGACTTTTATCAAGTCTTCATTTTCTTGCTTCCTCCCAATATATCACTCTATATTTGATGTATTGCTTTATTCCAGAAGAGCGTCATCTTTTGGATAAAAAATATATGTTGAGGATTCAGGTACGGTCTGTCTGTAGTTGATTTCTCATTGTAGTCCGTATAACATGAGTTGTTTTATAATGGCAGGGTGCTCCTGAAACTATTCAGGACAGGTTGATTGATTGGCCTCTTAACATATGTGGAGACGTAAAATAAATATACAAGGCAAGGATCCTGGATGCTGGCACTTGCATACAAGCCACTTCCAGGTTGCATTGCTGTTTACCTCTGTGCTGCTGAGAACATTTTAGTGAATAATGAAGAAGCTTTTTTTGTTTACCATCACAAGCCTTAGAAACAAACTGTAGATAGAATGTATAGAAGTAGTAGTGCTGCCAAACATATACCATATACATTATTCTTCTTTTTGTAAACTTTCTTTTTATTTACAAAATAACTTTCATCAAGTTTGTCACATTCGAGGAGTTAAAGAAATTTTTATATTTTAATTCTATAAAAAATATGTAAAAATTATTATCCTATACTTGATGTTACAGCATGTAAATTACAGCGTGTAAGTTTCTTCTTTGGTATAACTTTTCTCTTTTTGAACCATTCATTCATTTTTATTTAATGCTTAAATTAGTGCTTCCCATACTATGTTAGAACATACTGATTAAAAGTGGTTTTGCAATTTGACTGCCAAAAAAATGATAAAAAATGGTTTTGTAATATAACTCAAAAGAAAGTTTGGGTTCTTTTTTTCATTTTTTTTGTTGGATGAAATAGAAATAAATTTTGGATGCTTGATGGGGCAATGCTACTCCATAATTGAAGAGATGCATTTACGTGCTAATAATCTTCTCCTTCTTTGAGTTCAACTCTCATCATGATTTTAATATTTAAGTTATCTAGCAGCTTTTTTATGCTTGATTTTGGATGGTGATACCATTCTTGTTAACCGTTTTCTTTCTTTCTTTCTTTCTTTTCTTTCGACCATTGGTCAGCAATTTTTACAAAGTAATTGGAGGAGAATAGAACCTGCTAAGGTTCATGTACCAACTTTAAATAGGTTGGCATTATTTTATATCATCTTAAGATGAGCAAATTTTGTTAAGCTAGCGTGGCAATGGCATTACTTGTGCGCATGAAGGCAGCTGCTTCGGTGGAATCAAGTGCATGGCTGCAACGAGGCTCCCAAAATCAAACGGGCAATGCGGAAGAGTCCCCATGCATTTAAAAATTTCTGGCATTCTTTCCTTGTGCAGAACGAAGCCTCCCTCGAAGTTTCAGAGAAACAACGAAGAAGGCATCGAATCATATTCCAAAAAATAATAAATAAAGAAAATATATCAAAGAAATCGAGACTTTTCCATCGATCCGCTTTCAGAACAATAATCAACAAAAAAAAAGAGAAAAATGATTGGCTTTGAATCAGCTCTAAAACAAAAACTTAACAAAAAAAAAAGGGAGGAATCGATAAAGAGGAAGGAATCAAGCGCTTTCTTGATGATTAATCAACATTTCAAATAATAATAATAGTAATAATAATAACAAAGAAAATAAAATAATAGGAATCGAATCGAATCCATAAGTCGACTAGGAGAGAGAGTTGATCTGATCTAGCATAAATAAATCGATGGGTTGTGAAAGAAAATAGTGCGGTGTGAACGTTCTAGGATATTCCTTCAACACGCATGGTCACAACTTCTAAAGAAGAGCATCACATAGAAGACGATTTGTCGATAAAACAAATAAGTCCAGCCGAAAGAAAGTATGGAGGACCACTTACCATTCATTATATAACATGTTGTTGGCCTTGGTTATTAATTTAGGCTAATAATCTAATCAGTTCATTGACTGGCACAATGACTGATGCCGTCCACATGCTATGCGTATAGCAAAAATAAAAAAAAGAAAAGCAAAACAAAGAGGAACGAGTCGAACGCTTTCTTGATGATCAATCAACATTTCAAAAATAATAATAAAGAAAAAAAAAATGGCAGACAACGAAACGAATCGAATCCTATTTAGGGACTGTCTTAAGCCTATGCTTCCAGCGGCTGTACTTGGATGGTACCTTGAATAGTAGGAAGTTTAAGGACATACAGATGTTGGGTAAGGGCTTGCAGACATTGAATGGATAAGGGCTTGGGTAAGGGTTTGGCAATATTGAAAGGTAGCTTTAAAGACTTTAAAGGCATGAAATGGTAACTTAAGATTGAAGCTTGGATAATATTTAAAAAGACAGTAATTGAGCTTATGTATGATATATACTTGTTGTAGATCTAAGAAGATAAGTAAGAATCGATTTTCTTTCTCTTAATTTATATTTTAAACATACTTAAAATTTTCAGACTCTTGAGTTGAGATGGAACTTTCCTTGAAGTAGGGCACCAATTCAAAAATAATAATAATAATAATAAAGATAAAAAAAAGAAAGAAATGAGGTTAGGGGGCCATTAAAAGAAAAAAAAAGAATCTAAACTTTCTCAAAAAGTACTTTCTTTGTGATCAATCAATATTCATAAAAATAATAGATAAAGAAAAAGAACAAAGAATAAGATAAAGAAAAAAAAGAAAGAGAATTAAAGAATATGATAAGCATCATATCTTTTTGATCAATTAGCAGAAGAAAGAAAATTATAGGGACAAAATTTAAATGCAGTAGAAAAAGGTTTTTATAAAATAATTAAAAAAATAAAATTTCAGCATTGTGCATTGTGTATATTCATCAATTCGTTATCTATCCCTTTATTTGTTTTCCCTTTGTGCCATCATTCATTCATGTTTATATAAAAGTTGAAATGATGTTGAAAAAGATAAAGAATGATATGGACAAAATCTACTGGTGCATACACAATATAGCGCATCTAAATTTTGTTAAAAAATAAATAGAATTTAAAATATTAACATATAATGGGATAAGTCTTACTATGTAAGGAACCAGCGAACATTTTAAGGAGCTAAATGAAAATCAAATCATAACTAATTCAAATGAGCATAGCAAACAACCTTGTAGGTTATTAGCATAAAATATGAAAGAATGGCATTTTAAGATCTTCTACATGTCAAATCATTAATATTAGAAAATAAATAAATAGATCAGTAAAATTATGAGTGGTTGTAATGCAATAATTAAGTAAAGGACTTGACTAGAGAAAAGGCTGGCGCAATATTCATTACGAAAAATCTTTGTGCACTAGACTCTGGTGCACAAATCGCGCACCGAGCGTGATCATTGGCTAAGCCCCTATGCAAGCGCGCGTGCGAGGCGCGCCGCAGCTCAATGAGCCCTGGCATGCGTGCTCACACGAGCACGCGGCCAATGGTCATGTTTGGTACGTGTGCTTTGTGCATCGAAGTTCGAAGCATAAAGACTTTTTCTATTCATTAACCTTTGGTATGCAGTAGGGATAAAAAAATAGGTGTTGCTTTGGTATAACTTTCATCTTTCTAGATTATTCATTCATTTTTATTTAACGGCTAGTCTAGTGCTTCCCATATTATGTAAGAATATAATGATTAAAAGTGGTTTTGTAATTTAACTACCAAAAAAAAATGAAAAAAATGGTTTTGTAATATAACTTAAAGAAAATTTGGGTTTTTCTTTTTGTATGAAATAGAAATAAATTTTGCATGCGTCATGAGGCAATGCTAATCCATAATTGAACTGAGGCATATTTACGCACTAATAATCTTCTCTTTTCTTGAGTATTAATCTCATCGAGCATGATGTTAATTTTTAGGTTATCTATAGCAGGTGTTTTTATTTTTTATTTTTCTTAAGGCTTGATTTTGGACGGTGGTACCATCCTCCTAAACCCATTTTTTTTTATTTTCACCATCATTCAGCAATTTTATAAAGTAATTAGAGGAGAATGGAACCTGCTAAGGTTCATGTACCAACTTTAAACAAGTTGGCATTATTTTGTATCATAAGATGGAGCAAATTTTGTTAAGCTAGCGTGCCATGGTATTTATTACTCGCGCGCATGAGGGCAGCTTCATCGATGGAATAAAGTACACGGCTGCAATGAGCTCCCAATATCAAATGGGCAAGGCGGAAGAGTCCCCATGCATTTAAAAAGCAACGAGCAAGGCATCGAATCAGATTCCGAAAAATAATAAATAAAAAAGACAGCAAAGCAATTGAGCCCTTTCCATGAGGCACTCGCTTTATTTGCGATCGATCGCTTTCAAACAAAATAATAATAAACAAAGAAAGAGAGGAAAATGACTGCCTTTGTATCAGGTTTAAAACAATATATATTTTTTTTTAAGAAAAGAGAAAAGAACCGACCCGTTTCTTTGTATCAATTAACCTTTCGAAATAAATAATAAAAAAAAAAAATTGACAGGCACCGAATAGGTTTTAAATAAAAAAAGAAGGAATCCAGCGCTTTCTTGATGATCAATCAACATTCAAAAAAATAATAATAAAGAAAGAAAAAAATGGCAGACAACGAATCGAATCGATAAAACAAACTATGGATGGACCACGGTCCATTATTTAACATTTTGTTGGGTTGTGGTGATTAGCTTTGGTTGATAATCTGATTATTTCACTAATGCCGTTCACATGCCATGCGTACAGCAAAAATAGATATTTTACTCATTAATAAATAGATTAGGAGAGAGTTGATCTGATCATAAAAAAAGTGATAGTTGTGAAAGAATATAGCCCTCTTTGGATGTGACAGACACGGTATCAGATGCTTTACATGCACTAGTCTTCGTGATGTCTCGATTAAACAAATAAACTATGGAAGGACCACTGTAGTGTTGAGGGCAGAGATCTGGTAAAAAGAAACACGGGAGCATCTCCACCGAGCCCCTTTCTCTGTGCTCAACCAAATCTTCTTCCCAAATTAATATTTTTGTATTTGTAAACTCGTCTCGGCTAGCTCTACCATCGTAGAGGAAGGAATGGAGCGTTTTATTGATGATCAATTAATATTTTTAAAAAAAATAAAGAAAGAGTAAATGATGGGCGTCGAATCAATTAGCTGACTAATTAGAGAGAGATGATCTGACCTAGTATAAATGAATCGGTAAGTTAATAATAAATAAATAAATAAAATAAAATAGTACGGTGTGAACGTTAGCTCCAGAATATTTCACACGCATGGTAACAAATTCTAATAAACAGCATTACATAGAAGAAGGTGGTTTATCGATAAGACAAACAGGTAACGAAGCACTGACCATTAATATTTAACATGTTTAATTAGTTAGTTTATAATTATTTCATTGACTGGCACAATGATTAATTAATGTCATTCACATGTCATGCGTACAGTAAAAATAAATATTTTATTTATTAATAAATAGACTAGGAGAGAGCCGATCTGATGTAGCATAAATAATTGATAAGTTGTGAAAGAATCTAGTCATGTTTCAACGTCACAGGGACGGTATCAGACGCTTCACATGCAGTCATGATTCTTGATTAAGCCAAAAATAAAAAAAAAAAAAACTATGGAAGAACCACCACCGCTGGGAGCAGCCGCAGATCTAGTAAAAAGAAAACGGGAGCATCTCCACGCTCAACATGAGAGAGAGAGGCTCTACTGCAGCAAGAAGTAATGACGAACGTGGCAGACTTGCTTCTCTCGGCTCTGCTATCAATGATGCTAAAGAAGGCAACCTACAAAATATTTGGACATGAAAGACAAAAACAAAATATTACATTTACCTAAGTAATACTATTGAGTGATAAACTAGCTGACCATTAATAAGAAATATTCTGCATACGGTCACAAGGATAGAGCAAATCTTGTTGGCCTATCGTTCATTTACGGAGAAGATTTATGCACCCTAGCAAGCATATTAACAACCGTATAAATTGATCGACAATGATTCAATATATTAAGTTATACATTGCATATGCATCGTTATACGATTAATTTGCACAATTAATATGTACTGTACTAAAGAATAATATAGTAAAACTTTTTTTTTAATTATATTATTTTGTGCATCTATAAACGCCTGCATCAATCAAAAAAACAAAACTGTAATTAAAATATCAAAATTAAATACCACTTATAAAAATACGATTTTACCATGTACAAAAATTTTCATCCTATTTAGTAATAATCTTATGATTATATAACCGTTTATTAATTAGTTTTTCTATTCTGCTTTTAGCAGCTGTACTTGAATGGTATTATAAATGGTATAATATTTAAGGGTATAAAAATACTGAATAAAGATTTGGAAACATTGAACGATAACTTTGAAGACAATGTAAGATTGAAGCTTGAGTTATAAAAAAAAAATTGAAAAAAAATATCGTAATTAAACTTATATATGATACTTATGTAAGAAATAACTATTTTTTCTTCATTTTATTTTAAATATTCTTTGAAATTTTTGAGCATCTTTTCTTGAACTGAGGTGGAACTTTTCTTGAAGTAGGGCTTTAAAATTTTCAAGCTCCTTTCCTTTGAATTGAGGCAGAACTTTCTTCGAAGTAGGGCATCATTTCTCAAAATAATAATTAAAAAAAAAAAAGAGGCATCAAATGAGACAGGAGGCCATATATATAAATATATAGGCTTTTTTAGATAGTACTTTCTTTATGAGAAAATAATATTCATAAAAATAATAAGAGAGAGAGAGAGGGAAAAAAAAAAAAAATCAAAGGATATGGCAAAGAATGCAAGAGAACTAAAGAACGTAAGAGAACTAAAGAACATCGCAAGTATCATGTCTTTGTGCCCAAGAAAAAAAATGATGGGCTTCAAATTTAGGCATGGTACAAAGAAAAATTGGATCTTAACAGATTTAAATGAGAATAGCAAATAATCTTACGGGTTGCCAATAAAAAATATAGAAGAAAAACAATTTTAGATCGTTCACATGTTAAGTCATTAATACTAGTAAATAAATAAATAGATTAATAAAAATTAGAAATGGTCGTAATAAAATAATTAAGCAAAATACTTGATTAAAAAAAAGTTGGTACAGTATTTATTAACCTTTGGCAATCAGCAACGGTGAAAAATAAAAAAAAATGTATTGCTTTGGTATAATTTTTTTGTTATCATACATTCATTTTTATTTAACGTCGTTGAAAAAAAAGCTTAGATAAATTGAGTTGAATTAAGTATTTATTTTTATTTAATATATAAATTAATATTTTTCATACTATATAAGAGTTTAGTAATAATTAAAAGTGGTTTTGCAATTTGATTGCCAAAAAAAATAGATATTTTTTTTAATATAACTCAAAAAAAACTTTGGATTTTTATTTTTGCATAAAATAGAAATAAATTTTACATACTTGGGGGCAATGCTACTCTATAATTGAAGGGATGCATTTATGTACTAATAATCTTCTCCTTTCCTAAGTTCAAATCTTATCATGATTTTAATCTTTAGCTCTATTGTGGACGGTACCATCTTTCTAAACCCGTTTTCTTTTATTTCCACCATCACTAATCAAAATGGAACCTCCCTCGAAGTTTTTGAAAGCAGACATGAGGCACTCACTTTATTTGTGATCAATTCATCTTCAAAATAATAATAATAATAAACAAAAAAGAGAGGAAAATGACTGGTTTTGAATCAGGTTAAAAAAAAAAAAGAAATCAGCCCATTTCTTTGTGATCAATGAACTTTTCAAAAAAAAAAAAAAATGATAGGCACCGAACAGGTTAATATAAAAGTAGAATTTGATGATCAATTAATATTTTTTTAAAAATAAATTAAGCACTTTTATAGTGATCAATTAGCATTTCAAAAAAAAAAACATAACAATAAAAAAAAGTCAAAAAGAAAGGAATCAAGCGCTTTTTTTTTATGATCAATTAACATTTTAAAAAATTATATATATAAAAGGAGAACAAGCCAAAGAGGAAAGAAACCAAGCATTTTCTTGGTGATCAATTAATATTTAAAAAAATAAAGAAAGAGAAACAAGCAGGATAATATAAAAAATAAGTAAAAAAAAATCGAGCGTTTTCTTGATGATTAATTAATATTTAAAAAAAATAATAAAGAAAAAAAGTAATGTATATAAAAAAAAGGCAAAGAGAAAAAAATTAAGCGCTTTCTTACCGAAAAATCAAACGATGTAGACTTTTCCTTGAGGCACTTTCTTGGTAATCGGTTCACATCCATAAAAAAAATAACGGAGGGACAAGAGAAAGGAAAAGACAACGATAGGCATCAAATCAGATTGATAAAAATAAAAGAAAACATCTTATAAAAGGCGACGAGAGATATTAAACGCCAATTTCACATCATAAAATGAAAGGATAAAAAGAGACATCAAACCAGTAATCCCCAAGATAAGCCTACGCTCATAGTGACGAAAAAAAAAAAAGACAACGAGAGATACCAAATCAGTTTGGAAAAATAAAGAGAAAGCGCATTCCACACGCCAAGTCCACGTCCACAAAAATAAAAAATAAATAAAAAAACACATTTCACACGTCTAATTTACATCCGTAAAAATTTCTGTCCGTTTGGTTCATTGAATACTAAAAGATTTTCAAACATTTTGAAAGAATATTTTAAAATTTTTATATTTGATTCAACGAATTCAAGCACCGGTTTAGATTTTTTATTTGCTCATACAAATCATACATGATTATCATCAAAGAATCAATTTACGAGAGTGCCATCCGATAAAAATTTTATACAAAAATTTTTGGATAAAAAATCTAATGTGACATAACTATCAACTAATTATTTATAGAATGTTATGAAATATATAATTAATAGTTTAAATTTTTGTAAGTAAATAAGTTATATTAAAAATTTTATTTGTTTATTATATATTAATGTAAATAAGAAAAATATTATATTAAATTGTATATAATAATTAATTATTTTAATATAACTATATTTAAATAATTGTTATGATAATGTTATATTTATTTTTATACTAATATATTAATATAATATAATATTATGTATATAATATATAATATATATATATAATTAATATAATTTAATATTACTAAATTAATATTATAGTAATAACACTATTACATTATTATTCATATTCTATTTTTGTGTGTTATTATATATTATATATAATATGATATAATTATTTATTATGAATTTTATAATATAAAATAATAAATTATATGATTATTAAATTCAATTATTTTTCTACCAAAATAATTGATTAAATCCAGTCCATTAAAAGCCAATCAAGTAGTTAAGAAAATCTCTTTTATAAAGTACTCTAGTAAAATTTTCCATCGAAATTCATAAAATACTATTTTATTTTGTTTTTTAATTTATAGAATAGAATATTTTCGAATTTTAATATATTTTTGTTAAATTTTTAATAATATAATTTATTAACAAAAGATGTTCATGTGAAGTGTTAAGTAATTTATAATTAAATTATTATGTGAATCAAGCATGAAAATTTTATGTGTTCAGATTTTTAAAATTAAAAAAACTATAATTTAACATAAGTCTTTCAATTCATAAACCTTTTTAAAATGCAACCGACACGGTAAGAAAAAATAATCAGCCAACGCAAGAAAAGAAAGGGAAATAAATGATAGGCAAACTATCATTTCTAGAAGCACCATGAGGCCGAGTTATTAATTAAAGTATTATCAAATTATAGGATCTCTCATGTATATAGCAAATAGGACAAGACCTATGTTGTAGGAAGGCTTAGTAGATATAATCAAAATCCTGATCAATCTCATTGGGTAGCCTTAGAAAGAGCATTCTGATATTTAAAGGGAACACTTAATCTCTCTTTGATATACACTAAATACCCTGAGGTGGTTGAGGGTTACAATGATGCTAATTGAATCAATGATTCTCATGATTTAAAATCAACCACCGGATATCTCTTTCTTCTTGGCGGTGCTGCTATCGCCTGAGGATCCACTAGGCAAACTATCATTTCTAGAAGCACCATGAGGCCAGCTCTGGATACCACCTGTAATGAGGCAGGGTGGATAAAAAATCTAATATCAGAGCTACCTTTGGTAGCTAAGCCAATTCCAGCTATATCAATTCATTGTGATAATAAGGCCACAATTGAACTGACAAATCAAAAGAGTACCAATAAAAAGATGAATCGCTATATACGGCTTCGTCATAAGTCTATAAGACAACACAAGAAAAATGATGTCATCTCTTTGAAATTTATCAAATCTAAAAAGAATTTGGCAGATCAATTAACCAAGGAATTATCTAGAAGTGGAGTGCTAGATTCATCAAGGGGGATGGGGCTTAAGCCCATTATTTGGTCACCAGCAATGGATACCCAACCTCTGTGATTGGAGATCCCATGAATGAGGTTCAATGTGGTAGAAACGAAGATGATTGAGTGATCGTGTTAGAGCACAAATTTTAAAAAAAAATTTCAATCCATCCCTATAATGAGTGCTCTTATAAAGTGACAAAGTAAATTTGTATAAGGTTGAGTCATTCTCTTAATGGATCCAAGGTAGGTTATCTGCAGGGTATTAGTCACAAATACCTTTGGAGGATTCACTTATATGAGAATTATCATATTAGGCCGTGACTAAAGGTTTGGGCTAACCTTAAGAAATTCTCATGAAAAATCAAGGTATTAAGCACAAGGCCTTTAATATGTGCTGACCACTTAAACCCAATTGATTCATACTGTGTGTGATTAATAGAAGTCTGAGTTAAGGACCTAGTTCAAGGTCTAATCCACTATGGTTCCTTAAGTAAGGTTCAAGTCTACAGGACACCTCACCTATTGCGCAATATAAGATACCCTAAAATTAATATTATATTATTTATTTATTTTCTTTTATTTTAAAATTTTTAGGGGGGATTGTTGACTTTTTTGCCCATTGAGAAAAGTTTTAAAATAAATAAAATAAAAAAAGGTTAACGGACCCACGCAAGCATTTATTGCTTGCGTGGGACGTTGGGAGATTCCTTGTATTTATTATGCGAATGCTCGTTCGCTCGAGCGTTTTCCATTTTTTCCGTTCCGAGAGAAATGGTGGTCTATATATATATATATATGCTAAAGAAAAAAAAAAAAAAAAAGTAGTATGGAGTTCTGCTGTTGTAAGAGGTTGGAGTTTTGTTGTAAGAGATTGGAGTTCTGCATCTGAATAAGCTACTAGTAAAAGGTTTTTTATTTAATTAATTTTTATTGTTATATTTTTTGAGGCATCTGAAGATTTTATTGGGTTTGCACCTTCACTCGATCGTGCTCGTAGTAGAAGGATCGGATCGAACCGGATCGTTATACCTTGGGAATAAATCGCCAACTACCCGTATGAGGGGGCGAAAACCTGTCCTTAGGGCAGTGTCTAACACGATAGCTTTAATGTGTTTGTTTCTCTATGTTTTACTCATCTTTCAACAAAATTAATCAGCTGCTGATTTATTCCTTTCATTCTTTGTTATTGATGACTTTAATAGTGTGACAAAATAAGAAAAGTAATAGAAAAATATGCTTTTAGTCTACAAAATGTAACCATGTTCCATACCTCATCCAGCGAAATATTAATTAGATAACTAGCTAGCTGATATCAAATAGGAGAAATCACTATATTTTTGATAGCTATTATTTATGTCTTAGTTTTGTTAAAAGCTTTTCAATGGGCTGACGTCATTGTCTACTCATAACTTACATTGTGTCTCCCGATTCAATTGAAGGTTTAGATTAATCTCTATTACCATTTCATAATTTTTTGGTTGCACTTATTCTACGTGTTGCATTCCACGTGACAAAGTTATCTTGCTAGCGCTTTTTTTAGTTGCGCAATAACTTCCTTTTTTTTTTTGTTCCCCCTAAAGATCTTATCTAATCAAGAGTTAAAGCAGCCATAGCTAGTTTTTGTCCTACCAACAGCAAGCTCGGCTAGGTAGCCAGTCTTTTTAGGCAAATTAAGCCACAAGAAGTTGGTATGAATTGAGGGTTATGATCTGATGCCTACATAACCTGCTTATATCCATCTACTAATGAAATAAATGGATTTATTGTGGTGTAACCATTTTATTTTGTGTAATGACCCCAATTAGAAAACAAGCAGCTTTTGTCTGAGAGTGGCATTTTTTTTTAGTGAGTTGATAAAACTGAAGTTTTAAATACCAATAGGATGGTGAAGTGTCCTACTACCTCAATTGTCAGGTTGAGATAGGTGGAGAAATAGCCTAGAGATATTTGAATAAATAAATAATAATAGCTGCTTCCAATTAGTTACCTTTTCTTTTCAATTTGAAAAGAGAAAAAAAATAAATTATTGCGATCTTTCCGCCTCCAATCTTTTCTTAAATCTGGTTTAATATCATATTCAGCCTAATTTCTTTTCCTTTTTTTTTTTTTTTTCAAGATTAGGCAACAGCATATAGGGAAGAGAAAAGAAACATAAGAAAAAAATAAAGGATTTTGCTATTCTCTTATTTTGTCCAAAGATAAAAGATAAAAGGTGGCGGGTTGAAATTGTAGAAGAAAGCACAGAGAACTGAAAGAGTTTTGCTACCTTCAACGATCATGAGGAGAAAAATTTGAAGAAAGTCTAATGGACATTAATTATGGCCCTCATAATTTTTGTAAATTATGGTACTTTTCATGCCCATCTCACTTTTAATTGGCTATAGATGTTTGTTGAGAAAAACATGACAATCATTCATTCTACAATAAACAATTAAAAATAATTAAAAAATTATTCAACATAGTCTTTAAGAAGCATCGTAGCAAAATTCTAAAAAAAATGACCACAAAGAAAACCAAGTCTAGAGAATTAAACTAATTGACCAAAAAATTAAAAATAAAGACATTAGTCAATCTAAGGTAAAACTCAATTTCTCCAATTAATAATTAGTTATTGTTGTAATCACTAGTCTCAAACTTCCAATCACCTACCTAAACCGGAATTCAGAATCTCTAGGGTAACACATGAACCTGTCAATTGTTTGACTATTCATCCATTTTAGTCGTTCCAAAATTGCAGTCAAGATTGGACCCTTTTCTATCAAGAAGATGTGCATAACATCAAGGACCTGTTTGAAAACCTGAACAACTTATGTGATCAATAGTCTTCATATAGTTTGCACTTGTAAACTATTAGCAATGGGTAATGAAAACCTTTCAAATTGAACCAGTGATCCTTTTATTATTATTATTATTATTGTTGCTTGGAAGTGTTTTAAATTTAATCCTTTTCATATAAAAATCTAGCATGGGCTTTTATCTTGAGCATCATATGGTCTCTGCTATCATCCCGATTTCCATATTTGCTTACAACACTAGCTTTAATGCAGAGCTTGTGATATTTTATTAAAGATAAGAACCTAGTTGTTATCTTCTGTCTTCAGGGAGCGTTGGTTGGCCTACAGAACAGAAGTTGACAAAGACTAAGCTTGGCCTATGCTGTTCTTTTCTTCCAACATTTAGGTCAGAAAAATATGCCAATCAAACCATGAGAGACTGCCACATTTCCTCCCTTTCTCAAGCCAACAGAAATGACAGAGACTGGAGTTAGCCAATTTCTTCTTAGAAGCTTTGCTGAAGCCGGGAGATTGCTATCTTTCTTCTGTTGAAAATTCAGATGATTATTGTTCTGCTTCACAATTTGGTAGGGAAATTTGCTAATTGATAGATCTTCTCTCTTAAAGAGCACAAGTAGAAATAATCTTCCAGTAGTTGGGTAGCCTAAGTTTGCTTGGAACTTTGAATGATAATGTAGGACTTAATGGAATTCCCATTCTCTCATGACCTTTTTCTTCTTCTTTTTTTAATCCAGAGACAACTGGCTATATTTTCTCTGTTGAAACAAAGAAAGGCCAAAAGACATCAGATACCAATTAGATAACTGCAATCATAACTTAATAACATGAGGATATAAACATGTTACTTTGTTGCGTAAAAATCAGTAAGTTTCAATTTCTTCTTTAGTCTTATGATAAAAGGAAGAGAACGGTATCTTTTCTGAAAAACAACAAAGGGATGGATGCCCACCAACTTAAATTGGACTAGCTAGCTTTTGCTTCATGCAGCATAATCATTGTCTGGATGATATTTCAATGTTTAGTTTACCGGCAGCGATTTGGATATGTTGGATTTGGAGTAGGACGATCTAAATGCAGAAGATGATAGATCAGTAGCTTTTTTTTCTACACTCTTAGAATCGCCAGTTTAAAAAGGCTACCAGAGTTTTTCTCTTTTTTTTTTTATAATCTATACTCTACTACTGTCACCGATTGATGATGGCCAAGGTGGCCTTTGTGGATGTTTGACGACTTGGTCAATCAGGTGTTACGTTAACGTCTTCCCCTCATCCATACAATTATATAGAGCCTATGGAGGCTGAATGTGAGCACATATGCGAATGCTGAGATTTATAAGATGTCTCTACTCAAATCCTTATGGCGTTTGAGATTAATATGACTAATTAAATAAGAGCTCTGCTATAATATACACCATGAATGATCGACAGGATATATTCCAGAACTGCTTTCATAGCACAAAATATAGCACAGAAAAGGAGAGGGGAAGAAAACCCAAAATCAATAGAGAACCAGCTATAAGCTCGAGATTTTGACTCTGTTGCTAGATGGACTGCACTTAAGTATGTTTTGAGTTTTGGCCCAACTTAAATAGCCAGTGCTTAAAGCATGACCAACCTAAGACACGGACACCTTGACTTCAAACCGTTTGAGTGCATAATAATAACCAAAAATATACTTTTGGTCCTCAAGCCTCCACTCAAATTATTTATTTTGTTCCACAAACTTTCAATTGTGACATTTCATTGCATGGTCCTTCTACAAAGAACAAAATACACCAATTCTCAAAAACTATGAATAACAACAAGGATAATTTCCGTTACATTCTTGTGTTCTTAGCAATCTGCAGACCGTTTGGAGCTAACAATACTATGTAGAGGCTGATACTCTAAACACCATGAGGTTTGATACGTTCCAGCCAGCTCTAAAAAGCGAGTTTTAGCATAAGAATTTTTTGCACCAAAAAGATAGATTTGTCACGATCAGAGTGCCTCCCCAATTTCTACCACGATGCAGTCAAAGAATAAATTAAAGATGAAATCATAATGAGTAGAAAGATCTTGTAGTGGCCTTCCCGATGCATCTCTAATATGAGACAAGTTTTTAAGCATCAATGCTAGTGGGCATGGCACAGCCAGCATTTGAAACCATGGGCTAAACTCGCAATCATGTGCATGTAACTCCTTAATATCATGAAAGCTACTAAGATGGATTCTCATGAACTTTGAAGTGCCACATGCTAACAAAGTGCATTGGCCACTTAATTGAATAAAGGGAATACTTTTCTTCAAGAAATTTGTCTGCAAATAGGGTAATATTTAGAAACCATGGACTTAATGACTTCATGAGAAGAATTTAAAATGATCTTATGTTTAGTTGAGATGGTTTCATATATGGTGCAAAGCTTGCATGTTGCCATCAAGCTCCATGACACATGTTGATGACCTTCTTGCTGTGAAAGGAAATAAATTGACCTTCCATGTGAAGAACTCCAACGCTTGCCAGGCTCCACGGGAGTACTAAATTTGGCCTAAGAATCGATGGCTAAGTGGCCTTTTCCTCAACCAGACTAAAGCACTCTTTTTTGTTTTGTTTTTTTAGTACATACGGGCGATCACACTAACCTAGTACGAGTCAGTCCAGAAATATCAGAGTACAAAATTTGCTTAAGAGCAGGGGACAAGGGTCACCTTGATTCCATATCCAAAATCCCATATAATGGGCCACAGCAATCACCATTCAGTCTGCCGCAGAATTAGCTTTCCGGTAGATGTTCCGGATGTTGACACTGTAAGAAATCGCAGAGCAGCCCGAATATCGCAAGAAGAGGGTTGGTGGAGACATGATCGCAGAATCCCGACCGGAGCCACCGATAACAGAAAGAGAATCCCCCTCAATAAACAGGCATTGAGCATGAAACATCCGAATAGTATGGGAGATACCAGCCCACGCTGCATAAAGCTCGGCCATAGGGACAGAAGAATCGAGGGAACCAAAACCACCCGCCGACAGCAATGCTCCATCGGTCCCACAAATAATGAAAGCAGACCCAACAAGTCTTCCACGAACACTTCCATCAAAGTTGATTTTTACAAACCATGAAGGAGGGGCTCCCAAGAGATAAAAATCGTACGATAGTTCGCTGCCGAAACAGCAGGGAAGCCCTAGTGGCCAAGGTTATAAGAATCAAAACCAGTGAGAAGAAGTGCACTTTCAGCAACCATAGATCTGACCTTTCGCTCTAGTTTGTGAGAGAAAATAGTATCATCAGTAAAGATAAGCAGGTTCCACGACAGCTAGATCTGATAGATAGTAATAGCCCAAAGAGCACTCTACTGACGGTGGTCCTCCGAGAGCATCAAGGAAAGGGGAACACGATGAACCAGAACCATCCACTCAGCAATCATAATTCATCCTCAACCAAATCTAGCTCAATATGGGACAAGTAAATATGGCATGGTCAATAGTCTCCTCCTCCTGCCCACACAGCGAGCAAGTCGCCTCAATATAAAGACCCCTTCTAGACAGCAGGGAGCAAGAAGGGAGGCAGTCCCACATGATCTTCCATATGAATAATTGGACCCTGGGATGAACGGAGAGCTTCCAGATCCAAGCAGCATCCTGCGAGTCCTGGGGCTGAGGCCTATACACCTCGATGAGGCCCTTAGTGGGGGGTAGAGAGACAAGATCTCCTCCATCACCTTATATCAGGGTAAAGGAACAGAAAGAATCCGCCAAGCAAACTCATCCCCAAATAAGCTGGTCACCACAGGGGTATTCCAAGAGGAAAGATCCTGAGTGATGAGATCCTGCACCCTCATACAAAGTGGAACATCCGTACTAATAAATGATGGCCAACGAGAAAGGGGGAGATAGAGATCCAGCTATCCTGAACAACATCAACCAAGGAACCATCGCCAATCATCCAAGAAATATTGTTCAGAATAGGCGGAGCATAACGACACACCTCCTTCCAAAAGAAAGAATACCCACGAGTAGACTGAGGGTCCATAAAAGGAGACCAATCACCATATCTAGCTTGCATAAAGAGTTCCAGAGACAGTGAGGATCAAGAATAAACCTCGAAGCATGTCTCGCCAGCAAAGCGTCTCTCCTAACAAGTAGGGACTGGATACCAAGACCACCTTCATGCATACAAATCAAATCCCAAGCCTGAAGATGAATGCTGTGACCATCTTGCATAGAAGCCCATAGAAAGTCCCTAAAACATCGCTCTATCCTTTGCAAACAAGTGATAGGGACCACAGCATTAAAGAGAAGATGCATAGGAAGGGACGTAAGGACATAGCAAATAAGAGTGATCCTTGCCATCATGGATAATCTGGTGACCTGCCAACCATCAATCCTATCACGAATGCGTCGCTCGAGAATAGAAAAATCACTAATACGAGGATGCCTCCCCAATACAGGGATCCCCAAGTATGAAAGCCCATCTGCCTTGGTAAAAATACCCAGAGCTTGGTGTATAGCATCCCTGGTAGACCTGGAAGTCTTGGGACTGAAGCAAATCGTGGACTTTTCTAAATTGACCTTCTGACCAAAAGCTCGACAGTAGCACTGAATAAGAGAAGCATAACTAACTAACAGCATTATGAAGAGACATCTGGCCAGAAGAATACAGTCGTCCGCAAAAAGAAGTGGGAGACGGGGGGTCCCAAAGGACCAGCCAAAAAGGGGGCGATGCGGCAGTCCTGGTGAGCCTGATGAAAAGCACGGGAAAGGTCGTCTGTAGCCAGAACAAACAAAAATGGAGATATTGGGCATCCCTGTCTCAGACCCACAGTAAAATGGAAGAAAACAGTCTGCATTCTATTAACAATCAGAGAGAAGGATGGCTTCTGGATGCAAGCCATAATCCAATCAATGAACAATCGTGAAAACTGAATTCAAGCAGAGTTCGATGCAGAAAGACCTAGCTCAGCCTGTCATAGGCACACTCCATATCAAGCTTAACTGCCATAAGACACTATCTGGCTAAGGCTCTCTGAAGATCATGCATAAACTCCTACGCAATGAGGACATTATCGAAAATACTCCAACCTCTAATGAAAGCCCCTTGTTCAGCAGAGATGAGCTGAGAAATCACCACACGTAGTCGAGAGACAAGAAGACGCGCACAAACCTTATACAAGGTAGTGCACAGGCTGATCAGCCAAAAGTGTTGAGGGGTAGAAGCATCAAAATGCTTCGGCACAAGAGTGACAAGAGTCCGATTCAGTCAGTAGGAATGGATTTGGAAAGGAAAGCACTCTGAATAGCCTGAGTAACCTCTAGACCAACAATGTCCCAATAATGATGAAAAAAAATGGCGAAAAACCATCAGGGCCGGGCGCCTTATCAGGCCCAAGGTCCCATAAAGCCATGCAAATCTCATCAGCAATGATCGATCTGATCAGGAGGTCGTTCTCGTGAGCTGAGACCTTCTTAGAAGGAGGAACCCGAAAAATAGGAGCCCCTACACCTGATAACTCAGTCCATCTAGACTAGAAGAACTGAAGTAACTGATAACGGATAACCATGGAATCGTCCTGAAGATTTCCCTTCTCATCAACTAATCGTCGGATCCTATTAGTTGCCCGACGCTTCAGAATAGCCTGATGGAAAAACCTGGTATTACGATCTTCCTCCCGGATCCACTGAACCCGAGATCGCTGCCTCCAATAAGACTCCTGCTGTAAAAGTAGGGAGTGGTGAAGAGCGAGCTTAGATCGAATAGAAGAGAGGTCAGGTACAGAGAGACATCCATCCTGGTCCTCTCTTTCCCGGAGAATAGCAATGTCGGCTTCAACCTACTCAATATGTCTCACTAAATCCCCAACCTCAAGTCTGTTCCATCTAGAAAGGCAATGCTTGACCAACTCAACCATCTAGAAAGACGGTAAATAGCATTACCTCTCATCGGTAAATGCCAGACCTGGGCTATAATGGCTCGAGCCGAGGGATAGGAAGTCCAGAACTGCTCAAAACTAAACTGTCGCTGCTGATGAAGATCAGAATCAGTGGATATCAAAATGGGATAGTGATCGTGTTGGCCCAGATGGCAACCCAAGAGGGGGGGGGGGGGGGTGAATTGGGTTCTTAAAAAATTTTAAGCTTTTAAAATGATTGGCTTTGGAATCAACAAGATTAAGTGCTGGATAAATAACAGCCACAAATAAAGAGATAGAGAGAGACAATCGAAGCACGGAAAACACAAGGATTTTATAGTGGTTCGGTGTATCCAACACCTACATCCACTCCCAAGTTTCACTTGGGTCCACACTATAATCTACTAGATTACAGTCGAGTTGTTTTACAAGCTCACAACTCAAAACTTGTTGTTTTCTCGGGATCACAACGAACCCAGCTGGTTTTCCGGGCTCACCAGCACAAAACCCAAACCCAAGCTAATCTAGCTTGCACCGAGGTATACTACCTCCATTAGTTCAATCCCCCTGATTGAATTAGCAAAAAAAATAACAATAGAGTTTACAATAACAAATAGCCCCTTAAATGAGCAAATATTCAATGTAAATAAACAAGGTTAGAAAAGCATGTTTGAAGTAAATTGGATTTGAGCTTTTCTTCTTTTCTTCTTTTCCTCTTCTCCTTTGAGATGTTGAATCAGGCCTCAGCTCGGATTCTTTACAAATGTTGCAGATGAGAAGTTGGAAAATCACAGAACATAGCTTTTGGCTCCTTTTTCTTCTTTTTGGGAAATCCTCCAATTTTTGACTTTGAATGCCTTGGATTTCTCTTTGAGCTTTCTGGAGTTGATGGATATGAATTTTGACTCTTTCCTTTTTGATTTCTGGCTCAAGACTTCTTGAATTTTTGATTTATTTTTCACTCTCTCTTTTTTCGTCACTATTTTCAAATGAACATTCTCCCCCTTTTATAGATTCCTCTTAATCCATATTTTTGGTGAGAAACTAGCCGTTGGAATGTACCTGGAAGTTTGTCCATACAAAATATAGCCGTTAGAAGTTAGGTAAAAAGAAAATATTACCGTTTGAGCTGATCTGGCATTTTGAAAATCCATTCCTGACAGGTTGGAGTCGGCTCCAACTTTTCAGGTATCGGCTCTAAGTCAGGTAACCAAAAATAGAAAGTACAAAGTTCGTTGAGGAGGCTTCGAAAAAGTTGAGTGTCAGCTCGCCGCATTCGGGAGTCGGCTCCGAAAAACTGTAAGTGTCGGCTCCAGAGAAGTCCAAAAATACGCGTTCTGTTCTCGCATTGGAGTCGGCTCCAGACACTGTAAGTCTCGACTCCGAAACTCTGGGTGTCGGCTCCGAAACTTTGGGTGTCGGCTTCGGACCATGCCAAAAATCAGAAAGACATTTGATCGGCCATGGGTCGGCTCCAGACCTTATGGGTGTCGACTCCATGCTCTGAATTTTGAAACTTACTTTAGGCATTTGATTCAAAACACATTTCTTTATGCCTTTTGATTGATCAAAGATTTTTTTTAAGCCCTGAAACACTTGTTAAATTTATTAGTAACAAAATGAATATACTCATGTCTTTTATGAATCATCAAAATTAATAATTGGGTCAACAATCTCCCCCTTTTTGATGATTATAAAAACATTGAGTATATGCATAGAATTCTCAAATCAAAATTTTCAAATATGTGATCCTCATAGGTAAGCTCCCCCTGAATAAGGTAGCTCCCCCTATGAAGTTCAATTTAACATTCGTTCTTCCTTTTAATAGAAAAGCTAAATATTTGATACCAATAAGGCAGTTATATCAATTTTAATTGCCTCTCCTTATGTGCAGTTAACTAAATACAAATGAATTAAGTTTAATTGAGCTTATTTGATCCATTGCATATACAAAAGCTAAATACTTTTCCTCCTTTTGTTTTACATTTTACATACAATGCATATACGATTAGGATTTTATATTCAATGCTATTCAATGCATATACAATATAACTCTTCCCCTTTTTTGTAATCAACAAAAAGATCAAGAAGAGTTAAGTAAAATGACAAAATTGATAGATTTTTTAAGGATCAAAAGATATTCATTAAGTATCAGATAATTTATTACATAAAAGAGTCAAGTATTACAAAATGAAACTTCACTATATCAAACATCAAACTATACTTCATTACATTGAGATTTCAAGATAAATCAAACAACATCTTCTAAGATACCAACCTATACTTCATTACAAGAAAATTACAAATTAGTTCTAATAAGCCTTTGTAAATCTTCTAAAATTCTTCTCATCCCTTCACTCTGAGTCCTTACAAATTCTTTTAATCTTCTGTCAACAAATGCACATGCAGTCATGATCTTGTCCTGAAGCTCAGCATTGCATCTAGAATAGGTCTCTGAGTCTTCACCAATATCCTTAAGTTCTTCAAATATGTTCTTGAGATCATTCCTTAAGGATTCAACAGAGGAACCAAGAATGGACTCAATCTTACCAATGCAGTCATCCAAAGAGTAAAGGGTTTCTTTCAAATTCATAAACTGACTATCAAACTCTGTCTTCATTTCTTCTTTTTGAGCAGCAAATAAGCTTTTGAGTTGCTATAACTGAATATCAGAAAATCAGACAGATGACACAGATGGCGGTACATGAACTGGAGCTGGAGCAGGAGCAGGAGGTGGTAAAGATCTGCTAGGCTCTGGTGAAGGATGTCTCGCTGAAGGACCAGCCTCAGATGTGCAGAAGATCTAATCTCAGTGGCTCTCTCATCCAGATTGCCTTTCCTCTCCCATTGTCCATTTACTTTAACAAAGCCCATCTGGTGCACAGTAGCCAAACTATAGTAGTCAGTATGCCTAAGTTCTTTGAAGGCTCACTGTCAGAAATCACAATTCCTTGGCTTTTGAAAACCATAATCAAGATCATACCATAGGGCAGTGAAGATCTCTTTTTGCCCCCAGCCTCAGCCATGTAGAAAATCATCATCGCAGTAAGGTTAATAGGCTGACCAGTCAGAACACTGTCCATCACCACAATGTCTCGCTTCGAGACATACTCAAAGCGGCCAGTCTTAGGGAATAAAATTCTACTGCAGATGTTGTGAAGCAATCTAAGTTCCAAGGGCAACTGATTAGCCCTAACTTCTTCAAATTTAGAAACTTCTCTACCTAACATCCTTGATAGTGCATCAGACCTCTTACTATAAATATCAGCTACTAATCCAATGATAGGAATGCTCAGACGATTTCCTAACTTTTGAAATGTAAGGTGGACTCTTTTTCCTCTAACAGAGCTTACAATCCCACCGTCACCCTTTGATAAATTGAAATAGAATTCCTTGACTAGGGCCGGATATGTGGGAACATCAAATGAACAGACCTTGTCCCATCCAAGCTCTTTGATTTATCTTCCAATTGAAAAACCCTTCGACTCAAAGAAATCAAAATCAAACTTTCTACCCATAGTAATAACCCTCCCGGCTAAAGTGTCTACCTGAGGAGATGATGGACCAGGATTATCTGAATGGGTTGAGGAATCATCGTCGCTTGGAGACGGCTCACGAACAGGGTGCCTCGCCGTATGCTTCTCGGTGGTCACGGGAGCTCCAAGAACCGATCCTCTCCACTTTGGTGCCATTGAAATCCTTGAGAATGTTCGATTTGAGAAGAATTTGGATTGGGGAGGTTTTGAGAGAGTTTAGAGAAGGTTTGGAAAGGGATTGAGAATGATTGAAATGACGGAGGTGTCGACTCTGCCCTAATAAAGTCAACTTGGGACCCCCAAGTGTCGACTCCCATAAAGTCGGGTGTCGACTCCAAGTTGCTAACATAGTTAGCGCTCGAACTGGAGTCGGCTCCACTTATACGGGTGTCAGCTCCAAGGTCAAGGACCGAAAGCGACACAGAAGAGGTGTCGACTCCTTAAACTAAGGTGTCGACTCCACTGACAGTTTCAAAAAAAATGAGTTTCAAGCATCTGAAACTTATCAAAATAGGGTCAATAAATTTTTAAAAAAATCTTTGGAATATGAAGAATCAAATTGCATAAATGACTAGATAAATTGTCCTTAAAATTATGAAAGGAATTTCAAGAAATTAATATAAATCTAGATAGTCATTCCTTAAAGTTTCAAAATCATTCCAAAGGGTCACAAATCCCTAATTCACCTCTTAGATAACAAAATCTCTCTTCACTTAAAGGTTTTGTAAATATATCAGCTAATTGTTCTTCAGTATTAACATAATCAAGATAAATTTCATCTAATACATGTTCTCTTATAAAGTGATATCTAATTTCAATGTGTTTTGTTCTTGAATGTTGAATTGGATTTTTTGTTAAATTTATTGCACTTGTATTATCACATCTAAAAGGAGTTTTATCAAGTGTTATGTCATAATCTTCAAGTTATCGCTTAATCCAAAGGATTTGAGCACAGCAACTTCCAGCTGCAACATATTCTGCTTCAGCAGTTGATAATGCAACCAAATTTTGCTTTTTGCTAAACCAAGAGATTAAGTTACTTCCTAAGAATTGACATGCACCGCTTGTACTTTTTCTATCTAGTTTACATCCAGCATAGTCAGAGTCGGAATATGCAATTAAGTTCAATGTTGAGTCTCTAGAATACCATAATCCTACATTTTTAGTTCCACTTTGATATCTTAAGATTCTTTTCATAGCAATTAAGTGAGATTCTTTAGGTTCAAATTGAAATCTAGCACATAGACAAACAGCAAACATGATATCTGGTCTACTAGCTGTTAAGTAAAGAAGAGATCCGATCATACCTCTATAATATTTTTGATCTACTTTTTACCATGTTCATCTTTGTCTAATTTGAATGAAGGACTCATAGGTGTTCCAAGGGGTTTAATTGACTCCATTCCAAACTTCTTGAGAAGTTCCTTTGTGTATTTTGCTTGATTGATAAAAATTTCTTCTTTGCTTTTCTTGATTTGAAGTCCTAGGAAGAAGTTAAGTTCTTCCATCATGCTCATTTCGAATTCATCCTGCATTAACTTAGCAAATTCTTGATACAAAAGATTGTTAGTAGCACCGAATACAATATCATCAACATATATTTGTACTACTAATAAATCATTGTCTTTTCTTTTCAAAAATAGTGTTTTATCAACATTTCCTCTTGTAAAATTATTTTCAATCAGAAATTTACTCAATCTTTCATACCAAGCTCTAGGAGCTTGTTTTAAACCATATAGTGCTTTGTGCAATTTAAAAACATGATTTGGAAATTCATGATCTTCAAAACCAGGTGATTGTTCAACAAAAACTTTCTCATTTATAAATCCATTTAAAAATGTACTTTTAACATCCATTTGAAATAAATTGATATGCATATGACATGCAAATGCGAGCAATAATCTAATTGCTTCTAATCTAGCTACAGGTGCAAAAGTGTTGGCCCAGATGGCAACCCAAGAGGGGGGGGGGTGAATTGGGTTCTTAAAAATTTAAGTCTTTTTAACTTTAGTTGATTAGTTAGCAAAATGTGCAAGTGAGAGGCTAACTTTAATTAATACACAAGCAAATAATAAAGAGAGATAGAGAGAGAAAATATAGCACGGCAAACACAAGATAATTTTATAGTGGTTCGGTGCAACCAACACCTACGTCCACTCCCAAGATTCACTTGGGTCCACACTATAATCTCTTCGATTACAGCCGAGTTGTTTTACAAGTTCACAACTCAAACTTGTTGTTTTCCCAGGATCACAACGAATCCAGCCGGTTTTACACGGGCTCACCAGCACAAAACCCTACACGTTGTTTTTCACGGGCTCACAACTAACCCAACACAAGCACTCCGGCTTGCAACGAGGTATAATAACCTCCACTGATTCAATCCACTGATTGAATCAGCAAACAACCAAAATAACAGAGTTTAAATATAGAAACGCTCCCCTTGAGCAAATATACAAATAAAGTATAAAAAGGGTTAGAAAAGCCTGATAAGATTGCAGATGGTTGTGGCTTTGGCTTTCTTCCTTCTCCTCTTTAACTCCTCTTGAAGTATTGAATCAGGCCTCAGCAAGATTCTTGACCGTTTGAAAACTTTGGAGTTGAGATGAAGCTTTTTCTCCTTTTGTTGAATATTGAAAATCCTTCGATTTGATCTTTGAAAAGCTTTTGGATTTTCTTTTGACTCTTGTGGATTGATGATCTGGAGCAGACGAAACTTCCTCTTTGATTTCACTCCTTTTGAATCACTCTATTTTGAACTAGAAGATTTTTCCAATAAAGCTCTGTTTTTCCCTCTTTTTGAAAGATTTTCTTTTCTCTCTTTTCACCTCTCTATTGATCATTTTGATTTGAAAAGAGCTCCTCTATTTATAGATTCTGCAAAAATATATCCATTAGAAACACAGAAATATAGTCGTTATTTGAGAATCTTACCGTTGGAGCTGATGTGTCATCGTGAAAAATCATGCCCAGATTTCGTGGAGTCGGCTCGAGCACTGCGTGAGTCAGCTCGAACACTCGATTCCAGAAACACATAACTTTCAAGGGTCGACTCGAGATATGCGGGGAGTCGACTCGAGAAGTGCTCAAAAATGAGCCTCTCTGCCATCTGAGTCGAGTCGGCTTGCACAGTCCATGAGTCGCCTCGCGAAGGTTCAGGGGTCGACTCTTGAAAACTCAAGTGTCGACTCAGGACAACATTGAAAAACAGACATTTGGGGAGTCGACTCGAAAACCCTTGAGTCGGCTCGGGAGCGATACAAAAATCAGAAAAATGTTCTGATAGACTTTAAAACTCGTCCCAAATAAATTTAAATATAAATGTGACTTGAATAGAATTGATTATCAAATGAGTAGTATAAGAATTCTTTTGGAAATCTCAAGTTTAATTCATGAAATCTCAAGTATAATCTCAAGTATAAAAATTCTTTTTGTTTTAATTGATTCAAGAACTCATTGAATGTAAACATTGGTAGTTTATTTTTTATTTTTAAATAAACTCATGGTATTTGATAAATAATTCATTGTTTCTATTAATATATTCATGGCTTTTGGAAATCATCAAAATCAATAGAGTTGGGGCAATTATGTTTCAATAATTTCTCAACAATCTCCCCCTTTTTGATGATGACAAAAACATTGAGTATATGCATTATAAAATTGAAAAATTTATGATACCAAAATCAACTTTTGTGTTCATGGAAAGGCTCCCCCTCAATGAGGTAGCTCCCCCTATGAACCTCAATTTTATAATTCATTCAAAATTTTTCAAATTCAAAAACTTAAGCAAATAAACCTTTTTCTTTATGAAATTCAAATTATCTCTTTCCCTTATATGAAACATATTTTTTTTTCTTATTTAATTCTCTCCCCCTTATTTAATTAGGGCAATTAAAAGCATATAAGGTTTAAACAAATCTCTTCCTCTTAAATATGATGATGCATATACGATTAAATCATATAAATCTCTCTCCCTTTTTTGTAATCAACAAAAAGGTTGAGATGCATCAGAGCATCAACTTGATTAAATTCATTCGAATTCATTCAGCATCTAAGTTATCAATTGAGTATTGAGATATTCAAAATTATATCAAATTAAACATAAGCATTCAAGGATATTCAAAGGTACTCATAATTGAAATGAACATAACTTTTCTCATTACTTCAAAAGTATGTCAAATTACATCAAAATGTAACACAATCTCATTGTAATGAAATTAAACTAACTTAAATTCATCAAAGTTCAAATACAGTCATATTAAAGCAAAACTTCCTAGATACAATCTAGTAAGGAAATCTAGAAATACAAACTATGATAAGTATCAAAATCATTTGACACGCTTGAAAACTATACTTTTAAGTGTCCAATCATTTCCATGATATCATCCTTTTGTGATTTGTTAAAGTCATTCATAGTTACTTGTATCTGATCAACTGCAGCATCAATATCTCTTCTTAACTGATTAGTTCTATCAAGATACACATTGGATCCATCAGCTATCCCTTGAAGTCTTTCAAATATCTTCTTAAGCTCAGCATTGAGTGAATCCACATGGGTACCAATAGAAAATGAAAGTAAGTCAAGTCTTGAAATGATGTCTTCCTTTAATTCTCTAATATCTTCTCTCAATTGACCAATTTCATCTTTTCTTTGATTATCAAATTCTGCAAACATAGCTCTAAGCTGACATAACTGCTCATCTGAAAATCTCACAGAAGAAGATGAAGTCTGAGGTGGAGGAGAATAATGCATGCTAGGTCCTGCCTCAGACGGTCCAGCAACAGAAGGTCCAACCTCGACCTCAGCTCTAATGTCTTCAACTCTGTCCTCCTCTGCTCTAACATCTTCTTGACCTTTTCTTATCCAACTACCATTAACTTTCTTGAAGCCCATGCGGTGAATAGTGGCCAATGAATAGTAGTCAGTATGTCTCAAATTTCTCCTGGGCTCACTATCACTAATTTCAATTCCTTGGCTTCTGAATAATTGTGTCAAGATCATGCCGTAGGGAAGACAGGATTTCCTCTTACTCCCACAATCAGCTATATACCATAATATCATAATGGGTAAGTTGATTGGCTTGCCTGAAACTACAGCATCCATAACAAAGATATCCCTCTCAGACACGTAGTCAAAACGGCCTGTCTTAGGGAAAAGAATCCTGCTGCAGATGTTATGAAGCAATCTCAAGTCCAGTGGCAGCTGATTGGCAAAAACTTCTTTAAATCCCTCAAAATTTCTATTCAATAATCTTGTGAGGGCAGGTGACCTATCCTCTGGGTCAAAAGTGGAAGGTCCTGATAGGGGTAAGTCCAATAATTTAGAGAGAATGATGGCAGTGACATTCAAACCAACTCCTCTAACAATGCTGACCAATCCATTGTCCCCTCTAGTCAAATTTTTATAAAACTCTTTAACTAATGCTGGGTATGTAGGACAGTCTAAGGAGCATATCTTTTCAAATCCCATTTCCTTCAACTGTGACCCTACAAGCAATCCCTCTCTCTCAAACAAATCAAAGTCAAACTTCCTTCCAGTAGTAATGACTCTACTCGCAAGTGATCTACCTGAGGAGTAGTGGCAGTAGGAGCAGGCGAGTCGTCCGAAGAGGAAGCAGACGAAGAGTCCAGAGTCGGCTCGCGAACGGGTCGACGCACGGTCTTCTTTCTTTTCATCCCGGCACCGCTACTACTAGCACCATGGGTTTTGGGGGCCATTGAATCAAAGTGGAATGATTGTTTAAGGATTTTGGAAGATTTTGGAAGGTTTGAAGGGTTTTAGAGGGTTTTGAAAATGATTTGGAATGATTGGAATCGATCGATGGGTCGGCTCATGCCCTAATAAAGCGATTTGGGACCACGTCGAGTTGACTCACGCAAAGCATAGAGTCGGCTCGGGTAAGTCATAGAGCGCAGACTCAATCTCGAGTCGACTCGCTCAGAGAAGGGGTCGACTCCTGAGTTTTAGCAGAAACTCGAGTCGACTCCGATACTCTCGAGTCGGCTCCGAAACCATTTCAGAGTAAAAAATCGAAATTTTTCAGAGTGTCTGAAATGAACCCGGATTTGATCTTTGAGTATGATTAAAAATCATGGATTTTGATAGATCAAATTGATATGAGTTCTAGATAAAATTTCCTTAAGATTTTGAAAATTGAAAGAACTCTAGATATATTTCCTTAGAGGTTTCAAAATCTATCCAAAAGGGTTACAAATTCCTAACTCTCCTCTAAGATAACAAAATCTTTCTTCGCTTAAAGGTTTTGTAAAGATGTCAGCTAGTTGTTCTTCAGTGTTTACATAATCTAAATAAATTTCATAATTAGCTACATGTTCCCTTATAAAATGATATCTAATTTCTATGTGTTTTGTCCTTGAGTGTTGAATCGGATTTTTAGTTAAATTGATTGCGCTAGTGTTATCACATCTTATGGGTGTTTTATCAAGTGTGATACCATAGTCTTCAAGTTGTCGCTTAATCCATAGGATTTGCGCACAGCAACTTTCAGCTGCTACATATTCAGCTTCAGTAGTTGATAATGCAACTGAATTTTGCTTTTTGCTAAACCACGTGATTAAGTTACTTCCTAAGAAATGGCATGCACCACTTGTGCTTTTTCTATCTAGTTTACATCCAGCATAATCAGAATCTGAATATGCAATTAGGTTTAAAGTTGAGTCTCTAGAATACCATAAACCTACATTTTTCGTTCCATTTAAGTATCTTAAAATTCTTTTAACAGCTATTAAATGTGATTCTTTAGGTTCAGATTGAAATCTAGCACATAAACATACTGAAAACATAATATCTGGTCTACTTGCTGTTAAATAAAGAAGGGATCCGATAATACCTCGATAATACTTTTGATCAACCTTCTTACCTTCTTCATCTTTGTCCAGCTTGCATGAAGGACTCATTGGAGTTCCGAGGGGTTTCATTGTTTCCATACCAAACTTTTTGAGTAGTTCTCTTGTGTATTTGGTTTGGTTGATAAAGATTCCCTCCTTGCATTGTTTGATTTGGAGTCCAAGGAAGAAGTTGAGTTCTCCCATCATGCTCATCTCGAATTCTCCCTGCATCAACTTTGCAAATTCTTGACAAAGAGAATCGTTAGTAGCACCAAAAATAATGTCATCTACGTATATTTGTACTACAAGCAAATCTTTATTTTTTCTTTTCAAAAATAGTGTTTTATCAACATTACCTCTTGTAAAATCATTTTCTATTAAGAATTTACTTAACCTATCATACCAAGTTCTAGGTGCTTGTTTCAAACCATATAAAGCTTTGTGCAATTTAAAAACGTGATTTGTAAATTCATGATCTTCAAAACCTGGTGGTTGTTCTACATACACCTCTTCATTTATAAATCCATTTAAAAATGCACTTTTAACGTCCATTTGAAATAAGTTAAAATTCATGTGACATGCAAATGCAAGTAACAATCTAATGGCTTCCAATCTAGCTACAGGTGCAAAGGTTTCATCAAAATCAATACCTTCCTCTTGATTATATCCTTTTGCAACTAATTTAGCTTTGTTTCTAATTACTATGCCATTTTCATCTAGTTTATTTCTAAAAACCCATTTTGATCCTATTACTGAATGATTTTTAGGTCTTTCAACTAGTGTCCAAACATTATTTCTAGTAAATTGATTTAGTTCTTCTTGCATTGCTATCATCCAATTATTATCTTTCTCGGCTTCTTCAATAGTTTTAGGTTCTATTTGAGAGACAAATGCAAGATGATTACTAATATTTCTCATAAATGATCTAGTTCTTATTCCTTGAGAAGGATCACCTATAATCAATTTCTTAGGATGACTATAAGCATATCTCCAATCTCTTGGAAGATCTATATCATTATGATCATTATTAACATCACCGACCTTATGTGAATCATCATCTTTAGCCTCTTGTTCATTATCAGAAGATACTTCAATATTAAGTTTTTCAAGATCTTTTTCAATTATGTTTGTATCTTCCTCATCATCAATCTTTTCAGATCCAGTTGCTAAAGATTCATCAAAAACTACATGTATGGATTCTTCTACTATTAAGGTTTTCTTGTTAAAGATTCTATATGCCTTACTAGTCGTTGAATAACCTAGAAAAATTCCTTCATCAGATTTAGCATCAAATTTTCCTAAGTTGTTTTTACCATTATTATGAATGAAACATTTACATCCAAATGCATGAAAGTATTTTATATTTGGTTTTCTTTCATTCCATAATTCATAAGGTGTTTTCTTTAATATTGGTCTTATTAATGCTCTATTTAAGATGTAACATGCTGTGTTAATTGCTTCCGCCCAAAAATACTTTGGTAAGTTGCTTTCGCATAGCATGGTACGGGCCATGTCTTCTAAGGTTCTATTTTTTCTTTCAACTACACCGTTTTGTTGTGGAGTCCTAGGGGCTGAAAAGTTATGATTAATTCCATTTTCAGAACAAAAACTTTCAAATAAGTGATTTTCAAATTCAGTTCCATGATCACTTCTTAGAGACACTATGGTAGTGTTTTTCTCATTTGTGACTTTCTTGAAGAATTTCAGAAATATCGAGAAAGTCTTATCTTTGTGAGCTAAAAACATCACCCAAGTGTACCTAGAGTAATCATCTACAATCACTAAACCATATTTCTTTTCTCCTAGACTTATGGTTCTAGTTGGTCCGAAAAGATCCATGTGAAGTAGCTCTAGAGGCCTAGAAGTTGAAACAGTATTTTTAGATTTGAAAGAACTTCTAGTTTATTTTCCAAATTGACATGCATCACAGATTTTGTTATTTTCAAAATCTAACTTAGGTAAACCTTTAACTAAATCCATCTTAATTAGTTTTGAAATAAGGTGTGTGCTTGCGTGACCTAATCTACGATGCCATAACCATCCAATATCATTTATGTTAGCATTGTCAGCAATTAGGCAATGACTACTTTCAGATAATTTGTCTAAGTCAACTAAGTACACATTGCCATGTCTATAACCAGTAAAAACAATGCTATCATTAATGGAATCAGATACTATGCAAATAGAAGATTTAAATGAAACATTAAAGTTCTTATCATATAGTTGGCTTATACTAATTAAATTGTGCTTTAAACCATCAACATAAAGTACATTATCAATAAATATAGATGGAGTTATGCGAACTTTACCAAGGCCCATAATTTGACCTTTATCGTTATCGCCAAATGTCACAACTCCACCTTTCTTTTCTTCTAGGGTGATGAATTCCTCTTTGTCACCCGTCATATGTCTTGAGCAGCCACTATCAAGATACCACTTTTTCTTTGATCTTTTGGCTACAAGACATTCCTGCAATATAATCAAACTTTATGTTTAGGTACCCAAGCTTTCTTGGGTCCTTCATGGTTAGTAGCAACAAAAATTGTTCCTTTCGGAACCCATATTTTCTTTGCTTTAACATTTATCTTATTGTTATTATTTAATGTTTTGCATTCAAATGATTTATGACCTTTTTCATTGCATTTAAAACAAGTTATATTACTTTGATTGGCTTTTACAAAAATATTCTTTAAAGATTTTTGTTTCCTATACGTATTATAACCTAGGCCAGCTTTATCGAAAACAGCTTTTTGATTATCTAAAATCATGTTTAGTTTAGTTAAACTTAAGGTGAATTTCTCAACAATGTCTTTATATTTTATAACTTCTTTCTTTAATGAATCATTGTCTTTAACTTGATGTTCTTTTTCTAAAGCTAAGGTTTCTAATTGATCTTTTAAATCTTTTGTTGAGTTTTTAGTTTCAGATTTCAACAAATCTATTTCTTGATTAAAATTATCTCTTTCTTTGCTAAGTTCTTCTTTTTCATTAGTTAAGTTCTTAACTTCTAAAGCTAATTCATTTTTACTTTTAGCTAAGCTAATATTGTCATTTTTCAAAAACTTATACTTCTTTTTCAAAGATTTAAAATCAATCATAAGTTCATTGAAAGCCTCAAATATTTCATCAAAAGTGAATTCATCATTTGAGTTTTCAGAACTTACCTCATTGTCGTTGTCGTCGTTGTTGGCCATGAAACAGATATTGGCAACTTCCTTTTGTTCTTCTTCTTCCGACGAGGAAGATTCATCAGACCATGTTGCCAAGTATACTTTCTTCTTTTTCTTATAGGCCTTTTTCAGCAAAGGACAATCATATCTAAAGTGCCCAGGCTTTTTACACTCATAACATACTAAGGGCTCTTTCTCTTTTTCTTTCTCCTTGTCCTTTTTCTTATCTTTTTCTCCATCAATTCTTGCTCCAAATTTCTTTTTATGGAAGGGCCTTTTTCTCATAAACTTTCTAAATTTTTTGGCCAAGAGAGCAGTTTCATCATCATCTTCATCATTACTTTCACTGCTGCTCTCTTCCATTTCTGCAGTTTTGAGGGCAAGTGTTTTCTTTCTTTTTGTTTCCTCCTCAACATGCTGCTTCATTGTCAGCTCGTGGGTCATTAGGGATCCTAGAAGCTCCTCTAAAGGTAATGCATTGAGGTCCTTTGCTTCTTGGATAGCAGTGACTTTCGCTTCCCACGATCTTGGTAGTGACCTAAGAATTTTGCGCACAAGGTCAGCATTAGAATAAATTCTACCAAGACTCTTTAAACCATTCACAATATCAGTGAATCTAGTGAACATGCATGTGATGGTTTCAGTTTGTTCCATTGTAAACAATTCATATTTATGAACCAAAATGTTTATTTTTGATTCCTTAACTTGGTTTGTTCCTTCATGTGTTATTTCCAACCTATCCCAAATTTCTTTTGCGGAATTACATGTTGAGATTCGGTTGAATTCATTAGAGTCTAAGGAATAATATAAAATGTTAATGGCTTTAGCATTTAATTGAGCCATTCTTCTATCATTATCATTCCAATCCCTTTCGGGCTTAGGAACAAGAATGCCTTCAACTAAGTGTGTGGGTGTACTAGGTCCATTAGTTATTATCCCTATAATTCATAGTCAGAAGCTTGAATGAATATTCTCATTCTTGCTTTCCAATATGAATAGTTGGTTCCATTAAATAAAGGAGGTCGATTCGTAGAATGACCTTCAGCAAAACATGAACCACTTTGTGTTGCCATAAGGATCTTTAGCCCTTGATCGTGAGATCAAATTCTAAATGAGCACTTGCTCTGATACCAATTGTTGGCCTAGATGGCAACCCAAGAGGGGGGGGGGTGAATTGGGTTCTTAAAAATTTAAGTCTTTTTAACTTTAGTTGATTAGTTAGCAAAATGTGCAAGTGAGAGGCTAACTTTAATCAATACACAAGCAAATAATAAAGAGAGATAGAGAGAGAGAAAATATAGCACGGCAAACACAAGATAATTTTATAGTGGTTCGGTGCAACCAACACCTACGTCCACTCCCAAGATTCACTTGGGTCCACACTATAATCTCTTCGATTACAGCCGAGTTGTTTTACAAGTTCACAACTCAAACTTGTTGTTTTCTCGGGATCACAACGAACCCAGCCGGTTTTATACGGGCTCACTAGCATAAAACCCTACACGTTGTTTTTCACGGGCTCACAACTAACCCAACACAAGCACTTCGGCTTGCAACGAGGTATAATAACCTCCACTGATTCAATCCACTGATTGAATCAGCAAACAACCAAAATAACAGAGTTTAAATATAGAAACGCTCCCCTTGAGCAAATATACAAATAAAGTATAAAAAGGGTTAGAAAAGCCTGATAAGATTGCAGATGGTTGTGGCTTTGGCTTTCTTCCTTCTCCTCTTTAACTCTTCTTGAAGTATTGAATCAGGCCTCAGCAAGATTCTTGACCGTTTGAAAACTTTAGAGTTGAGATGAAGCTTTTTCTCCTTTTGTTGAATGTTGAAAATCCTTCGATTTGATCTTTGAAAAGCTTTTGGATTTTCTTTTGACTCTTGTGGATTGATGATCTGGAGCAGATGAAACTTTCTCTTTGATTTCACTCCTTTTGAATCACTCTATTTTGAACTAGAAGATTTTTCCAATAAAGCTCTGTTTTTTCCTCTTTTTGAAAGATTTTCTTTTCTCTCTTTTCACCTCTCTATTGATCGTTTTGATTTGAAAAGAGCTCATCTATTTATAGATTCTGCAAAAATATATCCGTTAGAAACACAGAAATATAGCCGTTATTTAAGAATCTTATCGTTGGAGCTGATGTGTCATCGTGAAAAATCATGCCCAGATTTCGTGGAGTCGGCTCGAGCACTGCGTGAGTCGGCTCGAACACTCGATTCCAGAAACACCTAACTTTCAAGGGTCGACTCGAGATATGCAGGGAGTCGACTCGAGAAGTGCTAAAAATGAGCCTCTCTGCCGTCTGAGTCGAGTCGGCTTGCACAGTCCATGAGTCGCCTCGCGAAGGTTCAGGGGTCGACTCTTGAAAACTCAAGTGTCGACTCAGGACAACATTGAAAAACAGACATTTGGGGAGTCGACTCGGAAACCCTTGAGTCAGCTCGGGAGTGATACAAAAATCATAAAAATGTTCTGATAGACTTTAAAACTCGTCCCAAATAAATTTAAATATAAATGTGACTTGAATAGAATTGATTATCAAATGAGTAGTATAAGAATTCTTTTTGAAATCTCAAGTTTAATTCATGAAATCTCAAGTATAATCTCAAGTATAAAAATTCTTTTTGTTTTAATTGATTCAAGAACTCATTGAATGTAAACATTGGTAGTTTATATTTTTTATTTTTAAATAAACTCATGGTATTTGATAAATAATTCATTGTTTCTATTAATATATTCATGGCTTTTGGAAATCATCAAATCAATAGAGTTGGGGCAATTATGTTTCAATAATTTCTCAACAAAAAGTTTCATCAAAATTAATTCCTTCTTCTTGATTATATCCTTTTGCGACTAATCTAGCTTTGTTTCTAATTACTATACCATTTTCATCTAATTTATTTCTAAATACCCATTTTGATCCTATAACAGAATGATCTTTAGGTCTATCTACAAGGATCCAGACATTATTCCTAGTAAATTGATTTAATTCCTCTTGCATAACTAACATCCAATTATTATCTTTTTCAGCCTCTTCAATAGTTTTAGGTTTAATTTGAGATACAAATGCAAGATGATTATTGATGTTTCTCATTGATGATCTAGTTCTTACTCCTTAAGATGGATCACCTACAATTAATTCTTTTGGATGACCATAGGCATATCTCCAATCTCTAGAAAGATCTACATCATTATGATTTGCATCAACAACATCAACACTAGGAGAATCATCATCTTTAGCTCCTTTTTCATGATATGAAGATACATCTATATTCAATTTTTCAATGTCCCTTTCTAATATGTTTGTATCTTCTTCATCATCAATCTTTCCTGAACTCGATGCTAAAGATTCATCAAAAACTACATGAATAGATTCTTCTACAATTAAGTTTCTCTTGTTAAACACTCTATAGGCTTTACAGATGTTGAATATCCTAAGAATATGCCTTCATCTGATTTTGCATCAAATTTTCCTAGATTATCTTTACCATTATTATGAATGAAACATTTACAACCAAATGCATGAAAATAACTTATGTTTGGTTTTCTATTGTTCCATAGTTCAAAAGGAGTTTTCTTAAGGATTGACCTAATTAAAGCTCTATTAAGAATGTAACATGCCGTGTTTATAGCTTCCACCCAAAAATACTTTGGTAGGTTGCTTTCACATAGCATGGTATAGGCCATATCTTCTAAAGTTCTATTTTTTCTTTCTACTACTCCATTTTGTTATGGTGTTCTAGGTGCTAAAAAATTATGATGGATGTCATTTTCAATGCAAAAGTTTTCAAATAAATAATTTTTAAATTCAGTGCCATGATCACTTCTAAGAGACACTGTGGTGTTATTTTTCTCATTTGTGACCTTCTTGAAGAATTTCAAAAATATTGGAAAGGTCTCATCTTTATGAGCTAAAAACAATACCCAAGTGTATCTAGAATAATCATCTACAATCACAAGACCATATTTCTTTCTTCCTAGACTAGTGGTTCTAGTAGGTCCGAAGAGATCCATGTGAAGTAGTTCAAGTGGCCTAGAAGTGGAAACAATGTTTTTAGTTTTGAAAGAGTTTCTAGTTTATTTTCCAAATTGCATGCATCACAAATTTTGTTATTTTCAAAATCTAGTTGTGGAAAACCTTTTACTAAATCCATTCTAATTAATTTTAAAATTAGGTGCATGCTTGCATGACCTAATCTACGATGCCACAGCCATCCAATCTCATTCATATTAGCATTATTAGCAACTAAACAATGATTACTAGTAGATAAATTGTATAAATCAATCAAGTATACATTGCCATTTCTATTTCCCGTAAATACAATGCTATTATCAATGGGATTAGAAACAGTGCAAATAGAAGCTTCAAATGATACTTTGAAACCTTTATCACACAATTAGCTAATACTTATTAGATTATGCTTTAAACCATTAACATATAAGATATTTTCAATAAATGTGGAGGGAGTTATCTGAATTTTACCAAACCCCATGATCTGGCCTTTGTCATTGTCACCAAACGTAACAACTCCTCCTCTTTTGCTTTCAAGGGTGATGAATTGATCCTTATCATCCGTCATGTGTCTTGAGCAGCCACTATCGAGATACCACTTTCGCTTTGATCTTTTGGCCGCAAGACACTCCTACAAAAATGATCAAGTCTTATATTTAGGTACCCAAGCCTTCTTGGGTCCTTCATGGTTAGTAGCAATAAATATTGTTCCTTTTGGAACCCATATTTTCCTTCCTTTACTACTTAAATTCTTGTTAATTTTCTTAAAATTATATTCAAAGGCTTTGTGTCCCTTTTTGTTACAATAATGACATAAAACTTCATTTTTATCTTATTCTTTTCTGAAGAAGTTTTTGACATACTTTTGTTTTATGTTAGGCCTATAACCTAATCCTGCCTTATCAAATATAGCTCTTTGATTACTCAATAATAAGTTAAGTTTTTTAGAACTATATAAATTTATCAACTATATTTTTATATTTATCAACTTCCTTCTTTAATCTATCATTTTCTTTTGAAATTGATTCTTTTTCTTCAATCAAAACTTCATTTTCTGATTTCAATTTTTTAACATCAAGAGTAAGATTACCTTTTTCTTTGACAAGATTTAGATTATCATTTTTCAAAGATTTGTTTTTCTTTTTCAGAACCTTAAAATCTCTTACTAACTCATGAAAAGCTTCATATAATTCATCAAATGTAAAATCACCATAAAGGGTTTCAGTACTTACCTCGTCGTCATTCGCCATAAAGCAAATGTTGGCAACTTCTTTTTGTTCCTCCTCGGAAGAGGATTCTTCACTATCACTCCAGGTTGCAAATACGCCTTCTTCTTTTTCTTGTAGACTTTCTTTAATTAAGGACAGTCATATCTGAAATGCCCTGGTTTCTTGCACTCATAACAAATCAAGGGTTCTTTTTCTTTTTCTTTATCTTTATCTTTCTCTTTTTCTCCTTCCATTTTTGTTCTAGATTTTTTCTTGTGGAAGGGTCTCCTTCTTTGCATGAATTATTTAAATTTTCTAGCAAGTTATGCAGTCTCTTCATCCTCATCACTATCACTGCAGCTCTCCTCACTTTCTGCAGCTTTAAGAGCAATTGTCTTCTTCTTCTTGACTTCCTTCTCTTAATGTTGTTTATGGTTAGCTCATGAGTCATCAAGGATCCAAGTAGCTCTTCCAAAGGTAAAACATTTAAGTCCTTGGCTTCTTGAATTGCAGTTACCTTTGCTTCCCATAATCTTGGAAGTGACCTAAGAATTTTATGCACAAGTTCAGAGCTAGTGTAGGTCTTGCCAAGACTTTTCAGACCATTTACAATATCAGTAAATCTAGTGTACATGCATGTGATGGTTTCAGTTTGTTCAATGCTAAACAATTCATACTTATGCACTAGAATATTGATTTTAATTCCTTTACTTGATTAGTATCCTCATGGGTAACCTCTAATCTATCCCAAATTTTCTTTGTGGAAATATATGTAGAAATTCGATTAAATTCATTTGCATCTAATGAACAATATAAAACATTCATGGCTTTAGCATTGAGCTGAGCCAACTTCTTATCATGTTCATCCCATTCCGTTTCCGGTTTAGGAATCTCCATGCCATCAATTCTAGCAGTGGGTGTGTGTGGTCCATTGACTATAATGCTCCATAGATCATAGTCAAGTGCTTGAATAAAAATTTTCATCCTAGCTTTCCAATAACCATAATTAGTTCCATTAAACAAAGGAGGTCGATTAGTGGATTGACCTTCTAAATAAGATGAACTGCTTGAGCTGCCATTTGGATCTTTAGCTCTTGATCGTTAGACCAAATTCAAATGAGCACTTGCTCTGATACCAATTGTTGGCCCAGATGGCAACCCAAGAGGGGAGGGGTGAATTGGGTTCTTAAAAAAATTTAAGCTTTTAAAACGATTGGCTTTGGAATCAACAAGATTAAGTGCTGGATAAATAACAGCCACAAATAAAGAGATAGAGAGAGACAATCGAAGCACATCAAACACAAGGATTTTATAGTGGTTCGGTGTATCCAACACCTACGTCCACTCCCAAGTTTCACTTGGTTCCACACTATAATCTACTAGATTACAGTCGAGTTGTTTTATAAGCTCACAACTCAAAACTTGTTGTTTTTCCGGGATCACAATGAACCCAGCTAGTTTTCTGGGCTCACCAGCACAAAACCCAAACCCAAGCTAATCTAGCTTGCCCCGAGGTATACTACCTTCACTAGTTCAATCCCCCTGATTGAATTAGCAAAAACAAATAATAATAGAGTTTACAATAACAAAAACCCCTTAAATGAGCAAATATTCAATGTAAATAAACAAGGTTAGAAAAGCATGTTTGAAGCAGATTGGATTTGAGCTTTTCTTCTTTTCTTCTTTTCTCTTATCCTTTGAGATGTTGAATCAGGCCTCAGCTCGGATTCTTTACAAATATTGCAGATGAGAAGTTAGAAAATCACAGAATAGAGCTTTTGGCTCCTTTTTCTTCTTTTTGGGAAATCCTTCGATTTTTGACTTTGAATGCCTTGGATTTCTCTTTGAGCTTTCTGGAGTTGATGGATATGAACTTTGACTCTTTCCTCCTTGATTTCTAGCTCAAGACTTCTTGGATTTTTGATTTATTTTTCACTCTCTTTTTTTCGTCACTATTTTCAAACGAACGTTCTCCCCCTTTTATAGATTCCTCTTAATCCATGTTTTTGGTGAGAAACTAGCCGTTGGAATGTACCTGGATAGTTTATCCATACAAAATATAGCCGTTAGAAGTTAGTAAAAAGAAAATATTACCGTTTGAGCTGATCTGGCATTTTAAAAATCCGTTCCTAACATGTTAGAGTCTCCAACTTTTCAGGTGTCGGCTCCAAGTCGGGTAACCAAAAATAGAAAGTACAAAGTTCGTTGAGGAGTCGTCTCTAAAAAAGTTGAGTGTCGGCTTGCCGCATTCAGGAGTCGGCTCCGAAAAACTATAAGTGTCGGCTCTAGAGAAGTCCAAAAACATGCATTCTGTTCTCGCATTGGAGTCGCTCCAGACACTGTAAGTGTTGACTTCGAAACTCTAGGTGTCGGCTCCGAAACTTTGGGTGTCGGCTCCGGACCGTGTCAAAAATCAGAAAGATATTTGATCGGCCATGGGGTCGGCTCCAGACCTTCTGGGTGTCGACTCCAGGCTCTGAATTTTGAAACTTACTTTAGGCATTTGATTCAAAACACGTTTCTTTATGCCTTTTGATTGATCAAAGATTTTTTTTAAGCCCTGAAACACTTGTTAAATTTATTAGTAATAAAATGAATATACTCATGTCTTTTATTAATCATCAAAATCAATAATTGGGTTAACAGATCGGAAGCAATCCGGGGTAGGTGAGTGACAGTGGCAGAAGGAAACATTGGGTCCACTGGGCAGTAGCCAAGGCTCTATCCAATCTTTTCCAAACACGAGCTGAACCCTGGCGATTGTTACACCAGGTGAATTGGGATCCTGAGAATCCCAGATCAGCAAACCAGCTGAGGAGATAAATGATCTAAACTCAGAAATATCTGCTGAATCAGTAACCCGCCTACCACCTTTCTTTTCATTAGCAGTAGCAATACAATTAAAGTCACCAGCCGAAATGGACGGGATACCCTGAGCAAGAGGGAGAGAATCTTAGACCAAAGAACACGCCTTTCCCTAAAATCAATGCTAGCATAAACTTCTGAGAGGAGCCAGGGGTCAGAAGACCCTTCCGAAACAAGAAGAGCAATCTGCTGATTACACTAACGAAAGGCATTCACCGACACCGAGGAGTGGCGCCAAAAAGCAACAATCCCACCGGATAGGCCCTCGGACTCCACAGCATATGAAGACCACGATATGGCAGCCTGTCTTCGAAATTGGACCAAGCTGTCTACCGATAACCGAGTTTCCGTAAGAATACATATATCAAAATTATGGATCTACAACAGTCTACCAAAGGTGGATCGAAAAGACGGTTTTCGAGCTCCTCTAACATTCCATATAAGGATTTTCATTTACAATTGGGGGGAGGGTGGAGGCCACCATGAGCTTCCATTATAACCGAATCAGAAAGGTACCCTGAAGACAGGGTACCACCCACTTCGTCTGCATAGTACAATCCATCTTATGATTATCAGCCTGCTCGGTAGCAGCCTCAGGTACAGCTTCAGCAGACCGAGAGCCATCAGCAGGGAGAGTGGAATCTTTGGGCTGACCCTAAATTGCCAATTTGAGGTAGGATAGAATCGAATCATGGTTACGATTCACACCTTTTGTAGACTGGCCCCTACTCGCAGCACAGTCAAAACCCTGACAAAAGGAGGCCTTATCGGGCCTGCTATCGAGAATAGCAGGACCCCGGCCAGGGTTCAGAATAGCAGTAGAGTTAAACTTCTCCTTGGAATCCTTTGACAAAGAAGCAATGCCTTTACCTTTCCGTTTCTCACTTTTGGAGGTAGTCCGCAGGGAATGGGACTCCTTGGGCCTAGCACGCTTAGAAGGACCCGGATTGGCATCCGATCGGGCCGTGGGCCTACAATCTCAATTGCCCGCACCCAAAAGGCAAATGGGTTGTTAGAATTCAGCTTATAGATCACAAAGAGCTGAAGATCAGAAACCACTGTCTGAACATTAGTCTTCTCTGGACTCTTGGAACCGGCACAGGGCCTCATGACCGGCATGCTGCAATTGGCACTGGTGCCCTCAGAAGACATCCCAGGAACCATCTTCAAGCTAGCCGAGGCATGATCGGGGACCACCACCACACTGACAGTGGTCTTGCCGGACTTTGGGGATCGCTGACGAGCCGTCTTGCCGGGAGTTAACCATCCCTCGGACGAAAGGCCCGGCCTCAAAGAGACAGCAGAGAGAGGCTCGGATGTAGCTTGGAAGATCCCAGGAGACTGCAAGGAGTTCTTCCGCACCGAACTAGAGGGTCTCCGATGGCGGGTGGCCGACATCCAAGGCCCAAATCTAGGACCAACTGAAGGCAGCTCTGGATCAGAAGTCGGGGATGACAGTGAACAGGGACCAGTGAGATGAATCAATCCACAGCTAGGGCATATACCTTCAAGGTGCTCAAACTGGAACTGCTGCTAGAAGGGAGAACCCATTCCCTGAATTCTAACACCCGGCCGGAGAGGACACTGGAGATCCACATGAATACACACTCTAGCAAATCCCCCTGGACAATAGCCGAGTAGCAGAGTCGGCGAACACAAACTGATCCGCTGGCACCAAAATAGCACCCAACACTGCATCGTTCCAGAACTTGATGGGAAGAGAGGGCAGATGCACCCAGAGGAGGGCGGAGGACACCGCATCCATAACCGGAACAAACTCCGGACACCAACCCTCAGTGGCAACAGGTTGCCCGTTGACCACCCACGGCTCGAGCACCATCACCTTCGCACTTGAGTCATCAAAACGAAAGATGTGGCAGCGATGAGCGAGACTTAGTGGTTGGATGTCACCGGATACGCCCTCTCGCCAGAATTCCCTGATAAAAGCATCAGGCGGAACCCAATGATGGAAGGTGTGAGCCAAGATGGCCTTCTCCTTCCAGCAGGCACAAGCCTTCTCCAATGCCGCAGCAGGGATTTGGACAACATCAGAAAAATAACCCTCCAGCTCGATCACCTCTGCCGGCGATGGGGAAGAAGAGACCCAGACGAAACCAGACACCTGCCCCCTGTTCCACGCCTTCGGAGCATCAGGAACCCCATCCGCTGCCATTGGAGCAGGGGAAATAGTCAAGGCAAACAACCAGGGAGGAAAGACCACCGGGATCAACCCGACACGTCGGAGATCAAACAGCCCACCACTGGAAGCACGAATCTTAAAGCAAACCTTAGCAAAAGACGTAGGAGACAGCTATGCACGAATATTAAAGCAAAAAAAGAGATAACAGTAACTTTGCTAGACTAACGACTAAAGCACTCATTTAAGTGGCCATTTGATTCCTCTCTTCTTCATTCAACGCAAAAGTAAATATGTTCACCTATGAAATAGTGGCAGTTTTTAATCGAAAACCTAAGAAGAAAAAAATTTATTCATGATATATTTGCACTCATGTGAGTAGAAGATGTGAAAAAATGAGCCCTGAGAACATATTTTCATTAATTATTAATATTACAGTGGTCTCTTTTTCTTTTGATAGAAAGCAGAGAACTTCACCAATCCCCTCGCGTTGAAGGCTCCGGCGGGACTAACGCCGGCGCCTCTCCCCAATCCCCTGGCCCCCATCGAATAAATCACCGCGCCATTCAGCGGCCGATCCACGGGTACTCTCTCCCCTCGTCTCCCTCTCCCCCTCTCCTTTTCCTCGATTCTTTCGTATTCGTTACTTTTTCTGGAGTCGTGCGATAAAAAACTTCATCTTCCCCTTCCTTTTCGGTCCATTAGATGATAGATCTCACTCGATGCTCTTGAATCTGGTTTGAAGGTTGTCGGTGGAGGAGGGAGTTGGGGAGGAGGTTGTGAATTATTTTTTTTAATCTGATTTTTAGAGATTAAGGGAAGAAGATGGCGAGATTCGTTGTGGATGGAAAGGTGGTGCAAGGAATGGACTTGCTGAAGCGGCGGCACGGGACCTGGCGCTTGGAAGTGTGGCCTTTCGCGATTCTTGATGCCATCTGGCTTTTTCTTGCTGTCCTCAGCCTTGATTTCACTGATGCGTTGATGGTTCTTGTGAACGCTTGCTGTCGCGCACATTCGGGTGCTCCTTTTCACTGCTTGGTGGGTGGATTTCAGATACTTTGTCCAGTTCGGTAAGGTATGCGGGTTCCTGATTTGTAGTACTGTTGCCTAAGGAGTATAATTTGATATCAGATTATACTTTGGGGCTGATAAAAAGCTGTAGTTTGGAACTGATTTTATTACCTGTGAATTGTGAACTGGACTTACTCAGGTTTCATTAGTCAGTTTGATTAATTTATTATCCGGTTAGAACTGATAAAACATTACAGGCAGCAGTCATCTCTGTGCTATGAGTTGCATGGCAGCAAAAGGAAAAGGAAAAAGGGCATATGCGATTTTTTTTTTTTTTTACATTGCCAAATTTAACAAATTTGTTAATGAATATCTTTGTTTCATAGCAGAAGCATGTTGATATCAAGTACATGTTGGTCTTTTGACTTCTGACAGATCACTCTTTGATCGGTCAAACTATGATGTCCCTGCCGTTGCTTAACGCTTTTGTTAACTTTGGTCTGGCAGGCAAAAGACATCTATTATGCAGATGCATGCAAAATAACTCCTGCTAAGTTTTCTTGATCAAAGGAAATCGTGCCCCTTCATAACTAGAGACATGTAAGTTTATCAAATCCATAAAATGCTGCTTTTATTTATCTGACAGCTTTTATATTCATGGCACTTTCCACGTGTGGTGTGACAAAGACTTACTAATGTAATTGGCACATTATCTCAAACATGTTAGTGGTTTTATTTATATATCATACGGAGTTAATTTATTGTTTTATATTGGGTGATTAAGTTTTATGATTTTATATGGCAAGAAGGGATATGTTAAAGCATTCTTAGAGCACTTTTATGATCATAAAATATGAAATCCCTGCCAGAGTTACAGAACCTGTCAATTTTGTGATAAGAATGAAATCATTACATCGGCATGAAAATCATTGTTTAGGCTAATATCTTGCTTCAAGATAGCCTTCATATGGACCTGGTTGCGCATGTTCCATGTTGTTGTTGTATGCACAAGCTTAATTTCCACAGTGCATGGCTTTTCTTAAGACCATGTATGAGCCTTGCTGAAGGAGCTTCACTGTGTTACATGCTATTAAGACCATGTCCTTCCTTGTGAAAGATTTTCTAGTTGTAATGTCTATATGGTCATTGCAGTTCTTTAAGTTGATGCTGCTCTTGGATCTATAAGCCATGCATTTGATGTTGGTGGTACCTAACGCAGCACTTGTGTTTTGCCTCTTCCTATAGGGTTCCTCTGCATTCATGTAATCAGTTTTTATATTTGTAGCAATTACTTAACCATTTATTAGAAATAGTGCGATGCCTTATTGTGAAGATTGCCATGCTGGTTTTGTTTCCTTTTTTTTCTGTTTCCAATCTTCTTTGCTTTTCTACTTACTAGAATATCCATATATTAATACGAGGCTCTCTTTTGATAAAAAATTTGCACCCTAAATTGAAGGAATTTTGGTCTGAAAATATTTTTTTTAAAGTTAAGAATGCAATGTAAATTGGCTTATGGAATTTCCAGTATAGATAATTATTAGTAGATATAGTTCAGAGGTTGTAGTGACATAATCTCTTGGTACTTCTTAGCATCTGACCGTAAAAAATAATAGTTTTTTTTAGGTTAAATAATATCACTATTTGTAGAAGTTGTGGATAAAGTGCTACTTTTTTCATATGCTCAGAAACAATATAGTCAAATTAAAAGTAAGGAAAGCTATAAGAGAGTGAGAGAATAGAAATTTATCAAGGACTCAAGTCAAGGTGTGCCACTCCATGATGGTAAGGTCTAGGTAGGGTATAAGGGTATGTTCTCCTGTAACTTTCTTGTTGCTCACGTTAGTCCTCAATACATGCAGGCTGAAATGGACTAATGAAGACCCATTTTTGTTCCTATGAACCATGGCATTTGGCAGGACATGTGATCATCACAACATGGCATGACACGACAATGCATTGTGCTAGCCTGCAATTGGTATTTGGCAGGACATGTGATCAGTACAACACGGCATGGCGTGACAATGCATTGTGCTAGCCTGCAATTGGCATGTCTTCATCATGTTGTAACTTGATCTTGATTTTTACTATCAACAATATGATAGGTTACTTCAATGAAAAGAAAAACTAATTACTCAGAAGTGTCAATTATCAAAACTATGGAGAATAAGATCACACTTCTATAGCCCAATATCTCCATAGATTTGTGGCATCCACATTGAATGACAATTCCTTGAAGATGTACAAAAAATATTCATTTTGCATAACTTATAATAATCAAAGTTAGTCCTAAAAAAGACTTTAAATCTTTGGCTTTTGTCATTACATTATGGGCACCATATAACATGTGGGGAAAGGGACGAACTAAGCGATATGCTAAAGCACTAGACATGATATTTTAAGACAACACACTCCAATAAAAAATAGACTAAAAATTTTCATCTTCCTTTTGAAAATAACAAATATAATCCACATTGGCAAAAATAGAAAATGTAATATTGAAATCTTTTTTGAGTCGGTTGGAGACAAAAATTTAATGCTTTCCTGCAAAGCTTAATGGGTCCCTTCATTCCCCTCTAGGTTATTGAAAAGCTAGTGATGGAAACCCGTAAGCATCCCATGATTTTTCACTATTAATCATCATTTTTCTAGATTGAAAGGCTGAAACGTCTTTTCTAATCGTACCTTGTTAGAAGGAGACACACACATCTTTTGCTATGTGGTTAGGTTCCCTATCAGTATTCAAGTTAGATGGTAGCAAAATCTTTTGGGCTATGTAAGCAAGGGTTTGGTTTTTCTCCATTTCTTTCTATTTATTCTTTTACATTGTAATTTGTTTCTTTAGGTTTCAATTGCGGGTCCATGTTCTGATCATAGATTGTCTATTAAATGAGAAAAAAGTTATATCATGTTTGGTATGGAACAAAGATTTTGCAGCACACTCCAGACAAGGTATTATAGATGTGGCTTTAATGTATTGTTCACTTGCCTTTAATTATTGTAACATTTTCATTTTGGTTAATTATTGGCAAAACGAAAAACTAATGCGTAACATGTAGTCATTTAATGTGAAAACACCTGATGGGGGATGCTTGGCTGTTGTAATGCGGATGGGATTGGAGACAAGTCAAGGAAAACTAATGCAAACAATTCTATTTTCCACTGAAAGGGTAACTTCTGGTCCCTAGTCAAATAATGATCTTGGAAAGTGGAGCATGCATGTTTAATGGTAATTGTTAGGTAATTGGTGTTTCAGGTGACTGCAAATAGCTGGGAGAGTGGGTTGTTCATTCTTTTCATAGTTTTCTTTGCCATTATTGGACGGGATTATTGGCAAAACGAAAAACTAATGTGTAACATGCAGTCATTTAATGTGAAAACACCTGATGGGGGATGCTTGGCTGTTGTACTGCAGACGGGATTTGAGACAAGTCAAGGAAAACTAATGCAAACAATTCTATTTTCCACTGAAAGGGTAACTTCTGGTCCCTAGTCAAATAATGATCTTGGAAAGTGGAGCATGCATGTTTAATGGTAATTGTTAGGTAATTGGTGTTTCAGGTGACTGCAAATAGCTGGGAGAGTGGGTTGTTCATTCTTTTCATAGTTTTCTTTGCCATTATTGGATGGGATTATTGGCAAAACGAAAAACTAATGCGTAACATGCAGTCATTTAATGTGAAAACACCTGATGGGGGATGCTTGGCTGTTGTACTGCGGACGGGATTTGAGACAAGTCAAGGAAAACTAATGCAAACAATTCTATTTTCCACTGAAAGGGTAACTTCTGGTCCCTAGTCAAATAATGATCTTGGAAAGTGGAGCATGCATGTTTAATGGTAATTGTTAGGTAATTGGTGTTTCAGGTGACTGCAAATAGCTGGGAGAGTGGGTTGTTCATTCTTTTCATAGTTTTCTTTGCCATTATTGGACGAGATTATTGGCAAAACGAAAAACTAATGCGTAACATGCAGTCATTTAATGTGAAAACACCTGATGGGGGATGCTTGGCTGTTGTACTGCGGACGGGATTTGAGACAAGTCAAGGAAAACTAATGCAAACAATTCTATTTTTCACTGAAAGGGTAACTTCTGGTCCCTAGTCAAATAATGATCTTGGAAAGTGGAGCATGCATGTTTAATGGTAATTGTTAGGTAATTGGTGTTTCAGGTGACTGCAAATAGCTGGGAGAGTGGGTTGTTCATTCTTTTCATAGTTTTCTTTGCCATTATTGCTGCATGCTAGCTTAAAAAGGTATGACAAGCATTCATTACCCACTAGCCCTCTATCATGGATGCAAAACAAGTTGTTTCTGCATATCTGGTTTCCAGTACTAGTGTTGCTTGCACTACAACTATGATACTTCATTAACATTACTTCTAGCAAAAATGGATTTTTTGCTGTTAGGGATTAGAGGATCCAAACAAGGAACAAAGAGAAGCTTTTTTTGAGTTGTTCATCAATTATCACTTCTGTTATACCTCCTTGATTGCATTAGCACACTGAAATTTTCTGCATGGAGCCATTCAGAATACCTTGCTGGGAGGGTGAAAATTTTAGTGATCTCTTGGAGGTATTATCAAGTTCTTAACGAAGGTTTTGTGTTTTGTTGAAAGTTGTCATTTCATGTCTGCACCAGTGAAACTTGATGTGTTCATCATCTCGCTTGAGCATATATGATTTGCATTATGCTCAATAATCTTGTTCTTATAATTTTGATTTTCTGATTTCACTTGAATTCAGGTCATGCGGTCATACTGTGCAGATTGTACAGAGACACCATTTTTCTTCTCACTTAAAAAGAAAGGCTGCTATTGTTCGTTTTCTGAAATAATTTCTTGCATTCTTGAAGTGTGGCAGTGCCAAGACATACTCTTTCTCTCTGTCTGTCTCTCTTGTTTTTCCTCGTTTGGCATTACTTTGTTTATGTTGCTATGTTTATGCCATAATAGAAAGTTGCCAGTGATATCTCAATTAGAAGTCATGATCTTTCTAGTAATTGTCATGCTGATTGCCCTAAATGCAATTATCTGCACCTTTGTCTTAGTAATGCTATTTCTGATGATTTTGCCATTAGCCAGAGCTGCTCGTGCATTTTTCAATACTAGTTAGAATAAATCTCAAAAGGTCTATAATAATCCTAATGCTTTGGTTTTGCTAAACATTGGCTGAAAATTTTCTTGCATGTAATGGCGGTATTCAGTTCTGGAATTTCTTTTGGCCGATTATTCAATTCTATAAATTGACAGTGCTTTTGAAGTTGACTTTTATCAAGTCTTCATTTTCTTGCTTCGTCCCAATATATCACTCTATATTTGATGTATTGCTTTATTCCAGAAGAGCGTCATCTTTTGGATAAAAAATATATGTTGAGGATTCAGGTACGGTCTGTCTGTAGTTGATTTCTCATTGTAGTCCGTATAACATGAGTTGTTTTATAATGGCAGGGTGCTCCTGAAACTATTCAGGACAGGTAGATTGATTGGCCTCTTAACATATGTGGAGACGTAAAATAAATATACAAGGCAAGGATCCTGGATGATGGCACTTGCATACAAGCCACTTCCAGGTTGCATTGCTGTTTACCTCTGTGCTGCTGACAACATTTTAGTGAATAATGAAGAAGCTTTTTTTGTTTACCATCACAAGCCTTAGAAACAAACTGTAGATAGAATGTATAGAAGTAGTAGTGCTGCCAAACATATAGCCATATACATTATTCTTCTTTTTGTAATCTTTCTTTTTATTTACAAAATAACTTTCATCAAGTTTGTCACATTCGAGGAGTTAAAGAAATTTTTATATTTTAATTCTATAAAAAATATGTAAAAATTATTATCCTATACTTGATGTTACGGCATGTAAATTATAGCGTGTAAGTTTCTTCTTTGGTATAACTTTTCTCTTTTTGGACCATTCATTCATTTTTATTTAATGCTTAAATTAGTGCTTCCCATACTATGTTAGAACATACTGATTAAAAGTGGTTTTGCAATTTGACTGCCAAAAAAATGATAAAAAATGGTTTTGTAATATAACTCAAAAGAAAGTTTGGGTTCTTTTTTTCATTTTTTTTGTTGGATGAAATAGAAATAAATTTTGGATGCTTGATGGGGCAATGCTACTCCATAATTGAAGAGATGCATTTACGTGCTAATAATCTTCTCCTTCTTTGAGTTCAACTCTCATCATGATTTTAATATTTAAGTTATCTAGCAGCTTTTTTATGCTTGATTTTGGATGGTGATACCATTCTTGTTAACGGTTTTCTTTCTTTCTTTCTTTTTCTTTCGACCATTGGTTAGCAATTTTTACAAAGTAATTGGAGGAGAATAGAACCTGCTAAGGTTCATGTACCAACTTTAAATAGGTTGGCATTATTTTATATCATCTTAAGATGAGCAAATTTTGTTAAGCTAGCGTGGCAATGGCATTACTTGTGCGCATGAAGGCAGCTGCTTCGGTGGAATCAAGTGCATGGCTGCAATGAGGCTCCCAAAATCAAACGGGCAATGTGGAAGAGTCCCCATGCATTTAAAAATTTCTGGCATTCTTTTCTTGTGTAGAACGAAGCCTCCCTCGAAGTTTCAGAGAAACAATGAAGAAGGCATCGAATCATATTCCAAAAAATAATAAATAAAGAAAATATATCAAAGAAATCGAGACTTTTCCATCGATCCGCTTTTAGAACAATAATCAACAAAAAAAGAGAGAAAAATGATTGGCTTTGAATCAGCTCTAAAACAAAAACTTAACAAATAAAAAAGGGAGGAATTGATAAAGAGGAAGGAATCAAGCGCTTTCTTGATGATTAATCAACATTTCAAATAATAATAATAGTAATAATAATAACAAAGAAAATAAAATAATAGGAATCGAATCGAATCCATAAGTCGACTAGGAGAGAGAGTTGATCTGATCTAGCATAAATAAATCGATGGGTTGTGAAAGAAAATAGTGCGGTGTGAACATTCTAAGATATTCCTTCAACACGCATGGTCACAACTTCTAAAGAAGAGCATCACATAGAAGACGATTTGTTGATAAAACAAATAAGTCCAGCCGAAAGAAAGTATGGAAGGACCTCTTCCCATTCATTATATAACATGTTGTTGGCCTTGGTTATTAATTTAGGCTAATAATCTAATCAGTTCATTGACCGGTACAATGACTGATGCCGTCCACATGCTATGCGTATAGCAAAAATAAAAAAAAGAAAAGCAAAACAAAGAGGAACGAGTCGAATGCTTTCTTGATGATCAATCAACATTTCAAAAATAATAATAAAGAAAGAAAAAACGGCAGACAACGAAACGAATCGAATCCTATTTAGGGACTGTCTTAAGCCTATGCTTCCAGCGGCTGTACTTGGATGGTACCTTGAATAGTAGGAAGTTTAAGGACATACAGATGTTGGGTAAGGGCTTGCAGACATTGAATGGATAAGGGCTTGGGTAAGGGTTTGGCAATATTGAAAGGTAGCTTTAAAGACTTTAAAGGCATGAAATGGTAACTTAAGATTGAAGCTTGGATAATATTTAAAAAGACAGTAATTGAGCTTATGTATGATATATATTTGTTGTAGATCTAAGAAGATACGTAAGAATCGATTTTCTTTCTCTTAATTTATATTTTAAACATACTTTAAAATTTTCAGACTCTTGAGTTGAGATGGAACTTTCCTTGAAGTAGGGCATCAATTCAAAATAATAATAATAATAATAATAATAAAGATAAAAAAAGAAAGAAAGAAATGAGGTTAGGGGGGCCATTAAAAGAAAAAAAACAGAATCTAAACTTTCTCAAAAAGTACTTTCTTTGTGATCAATCAATATTCATAAAAATAATAGATAAAGAAAAAGAACCAAAGAATAAGATAAAGAAAAAAAAGAAAGAGAATTAAAGAATATGATAAGCATCATATCTTTTTGATCAATTAGCAGAAGAAAGAAAATTATAGGGACAAAATTTAAATGCAGTAGAAAAAGGTTTTTATAAAAATAATTAAAAAAATAAAATTTCAGCATTGTGCATTGTGTATATTCATCAATTCCTTATTATCCCTTTATTTGTTTTCCCTTTGTGCCATCATTCATTCATGTTTATATAAAAGTTGAAATGATGTTGAAAAAGATAAAGAATGATATGGACAAAATCTACTGGTGCATACACAATATAGAGCATCTAAATTTTGTTAAAAAAGAAATAGAATTTAAAATATTAACATATAATGGGATAAGTCTTACCATGTAAGGAACCAGCGAACATTTTAAGGAGCTAAATGAAAATCAAATCATAACTAATTCAAATAGCATAGCAAACAACCTTGTAGGTTATCAGCATAAAATATGAAAGAATGGTATTTTAAGATCTTCTACATGTCAAATCATTAATATTAGAAAATAAATAAATAGATCAGTGAAAATTATGAGTGGTTGTAATGCAATAATTAAGTAAAGAACTTGACTAGAGAAAAGGCTGGCGCAATATTCATTATGAAAAGTCTTTGTGCACTGGACTCTGGTGCACAAATCATGCACCGAGCGTGATCATTGGCTGAGCCCCTATGCAAGCGCGCGTGCGAGGTGCGCTGCAGCTCAATGAGTCGTGGCATGCGTGCTCACACGAGCACACGGCCAATGGTCATGTTTGGTACGTGTGCTTTGTGCATCGAAGTTCGAAGCATAAAGACTTTTCCTATTCATTAACCTTTGGTATGCAGTAGGGATAAAAAAATAGGTGTTGCTTTGGTATAACTTTCATCTTTCTAGATTATTCATTCATTTTTATTTAACGGCTAGTCTAGTGCTTCCCATATTATGTAAGAATATAATGATTAAAAGTGGTTTTGTAATTTAACTACCAAAAAAAAAATGAAAAAAATGATTTTGTAATATAACTCAAAGAAAATTTGGGTTTTTCTTTTTGTATGAAATATAAATAAATTTTGCATGCGTCATGAGGCAATGCTAATCCATAATTGAACTGAGGCATATTTACGCACTAATAATCTTCTCTTTTCTCTGAGTATTAATCTCATCGAGCATGATGTTAATTTTTAGGTTATCTATAGCAGGTGTTTTTATTTTATTTTTCTTAAGGCTTGATTTTGGACGGTGGTACCATCCTCCTAAACCCGTTTTCTTTTATTTTCACCATCATTCAGTAATTTTATAAAGTAATTAGAGGAGAATGGAATCTGCTAAGGTTTATGTACCAACTTTAAACAAGTTGGCATTATTTTGTATCATAAGATGGAGCAAATTTTGTTAAGCTAGCGTGCCATGGTATTTATTACTCGCGCGCATGAGGGCAGCTTCATCGATGGAATAAAGTACACGGCTGCAATGGAGCTCCCAATATCAAATGGGCAAGGCGGAAGAGTCCCCATGCATTTAAAAAGCAACGAGCAAGGCATCGAATCAGATTCCAAAAAATAATAAATAAAAAAGACAGCAAAGCAATTGAGCCCTTTCCATGAGGCACTCGCTTTATTTGCGATCGATCGCTTTCAAACAAAATAATAATAAACAAAGAAAAGAGAGGAAAATGACTGGCTTTGTATCAGGTTTAAAACAATATATATATATATATATTTTTAAGAAAAGAGAAAAGAACCGACCCGTTTCTTTGTATCAATTAACCTTTCGAAATAAATAATAAAAAAGAAAAAAAAAATTGACAGGCACCGAATAGGTTTTAAATAAAAAATAAAATAAAATAAAGAGGAAGGAATCGAGCGCTTTCTTGATGATCAATCAACGTTCCAAAAAAATAATAATAAAGAAAGAAAAAAATGGCAGACAACGAATCGAATCGATAAAACAAACTATGGATGGACCACGGTCTATTATTTAACATGTTTTGTTGGGTTGTGGTGATTAGCTTTGGTTGATAATCTGATTATTTCACTAATGCCGTTCACATGCCATGCGTACAGCAAAAATAGATATTTTACTCATTAATAAATAGATTAGGAGAGAGTTGATCTGGCATAGCATAAAAAAAATGACAAGTTGTGAAAGAATATAGCCCTCTTTGGATGTGACAGACACGGTATCAGATGCTTTACATGCACTAGTCTTCGTGATGTCTCGATTAAACAAATAAACTATGGAAGGACCACTGTAGTGTTGAGGGCAGCCACAGATCTGGTAAAAAGAAACACGGGAGCATCTCCACCGAGCCCCTTTCTCTGTGCTCAACCAAATCTTCTTCCCAAATCAACAGGAGAGACTCTCTCTACAGCACCAAGGAGTGAGAGAGAGAGAGAGAGAGAGAGAGAGAGAGAGAGAAGTAATGACGAACGTGGCAGACTTGCTTCTCTCGGCTCTGCTATCAATGATGCTAAAGAAGGCAACCTACAAAATATTTGGACATGAAAGACAAAAACAAATATTACATTTACCTAAGTAATACTATTGAGTGATAAACTAGCTGACCATTAATAAGAAAGATTCTGCATACGGTCACAAGGATAGAGCAAATCTTGTTGGCCTATCGTTCATTTACGGAGAAGATTTATGCACCCTAGCAAGCATATTAACAACCGTATAAATTGATCGACAATTATTCAATAGATTAAGTTATACATTGCATATGCACCGTTATACGTAATTGATCAATTTGCACAATTAATATGTACTGTACTTAAGAATAATATAGTAAAACTTTTTTTAATTATATTATTTTGTGCATCTATAAACGCCTGCATCAATCCAAAAACCAAAACTGTAATTAAAATATCAAAATTAAATACCACTTATAAAAACACGATTTTACCATGTACAAAAATTTTCATCCTATTTAGTAATAATCTTATGATTATATAACCGTTTATTAATTAGTTTTTCTATTCTGCTTTTAGCAGCTGTACTTGAATGGTATTATAAATGGTATAATATTTAAGGGTATAAAAATACTGAACAAAGGTTTGGAAACATTAAACGAAAACTTTGAAGACAATTTAAGATTGAAGCTTGAGTTATTAAAAAAAATTAAAAAAAAATATCGTAATTAAACTTATATGATACTCATGTAAGAATTAACTATTTTTTCTTCGTTTTATTTTAAATATTCTTTGAAAATTTTAAGCATCTTTCTTGAACTGAGGTGGAATTTTCTTGAAGTAGGGCTTTAAAATTTTCAAGCTCCTTTCCTTTGAATTGAGGCAGAACTTTCTTCGAAGTAGGGCATCATTTCTTAAAATAATAATTAAAAAAATGAGAGGCATCAAATGAGACAGGAGGCCATATATAAATATATAGGCTTTTTTAGATAGTACTTTCTTTATGAGAAAATAATATTAATAAAAATAATAAGAGAGAGAGGAAAAAAAAAATCAAAGGATATGACAAAGAATGCAAGAGAACTAAAGAACGTAAGAGAACTAAAAAACGTCGCAAGTATCATGTCTTTGTGCCCAAGAAAAAAAATGATGGGCTCCAAATTTAGGCATGGTACAAAGAAAAATTGGATCTTAACATATTTAAATGAGAATAGTAAACAATCTTACGGGTTGCCAATAAAAAATATAAAAGAAAAATAATTTTAGATCGTTCATATGTTAAGTCATTAATACTAGTAAATAAATAAATAGATTAATAAAAATTAGAAACGATCATAATAAAATAATTAAGTAAAATACTTGATTAAAAAAAAGTTGGTACAGTATTCATTAACCTTTGGCAATCAGCAAAAAAATAAAAAAAAATGTATTGCTTTGGTATAATTTTTTTGTTATCATACATTCATTTTTATTTAACGTCGTTGAAAAAAAAGCTTAGATAAATTGAGTTGAGTTGAGTATTTATTTTTATTTAATATATAAATTAATATTTTTCATACTATATAAGAGTTTAGTAATAATTAAAAGTGGTTCTGCAATTTGATTGCCAAAAAAAAATAGATATTTTTTTTAATATAACTCAAAAAAAACTTTGGATTTTTATTTTTGCATAAAATAGAAATAAATTTTACATACTTGGGGGCAATGCTACTCTATAATTGAAGGGATGCATTTATGTACTAATAATCTTCTCCTTTCCTAAGTTCAAATCTTATCATGATTTTAATCTTTAGCTCTATTGTGGACGGTACCATCTTTCTAAACCTGTTTTCTTTTATTTCCACCATCACTAATCAAAATGGAACCTCCCTCGAAGTTTTTGAAAGCAGACATGAGGCACTCACTTTATTTGTGATCAATTCATCTTCAAAATAATAATAATAACAAACAAAAAGAGAGGAAAATGACTGGTTTTGAATCAGGTTAAAAAAAAAAAAGAAATCAGCCCATTTCTTTGTGATCAATGAACTTTTCAAAAAAAAAAAAAAAAGAAAAGAAAAATGATAGGCACCGAACAGGTTAATATAAAAGTAGAATTTGATGATCAATTAATATTTTTTTAAAAATAAATTAAGCACTTTTATAGTGATCAATTAGCATTTAAAAAAAAAGCATAACAATAAAAAAAAGTCAAAAAGAAAGTGTTGAGGGGTAAAATCGGTATTACGTTAATATTCGTGCGAGGCGGTTAAGGCTAACCTCCTCCCTTCGACCCCTCCGGGTTTCCGTAGCTCGGCCCCCTCCGGGCTTCCGTAGCTCGGCCCCCTCCGGGCTTCCGTAGCTCGGCCCCCTTCGGGCTTCCATAGCTCGGCTCCCTCCGGGCTTCCGTAGCTCGGCCCCTCCGGGCTTCCGTAGCTCGGTTCCCTCCGGGCTTCCGTAGCTCGGCCCTCTCCGGGCTTTAATGGCTCGGCCCTCCCGGGCTTCCATAACTCGGCTCCCTCCGGGCTTCCGTAGCTCGGCTCCCTCCGGGCTTCCGTAGCTCGGCCCCCTCCGGGCTTCCGTAGCTCGGCCCCTCCGGGCTTCCGTAGCTCGGTTCCCTCCGGGCTTCCGTAGCTCGGCCCCCTCCGGGTTTTCATAGCTCGATTCCCTCCGGGCTTCCGTAGCTCGGCCCCCTCCGGGCTTCCATGGCTCGGCCCTCCCGGGCTTCCATAGCTCGGCTCCCTCCGGGCTTCCATAGCTCGGCTCCCTCCGGGCTTCCGTAGCTCGGCCCCCTCCGGGCTTCCGTAGCTCGGCTCCCTCCGGGCTTCCATAGCTCGGCTCCCTCCGGGCTTCCGTAGCTCGGTTCCCTCCAGGCTTCCGTAGCTCGGCCCCTCCGGGCTTCCGTAGCTCGGTTCCCTCCGGGCTTCCGTAGCTCGGTTCCCTCCGGGTTTCCGTAGCTCGGCCCCCTCCGGGTTTCCATAGCTCGGCCCTTCCGGGCTTCCGTAGCTCGGTTCCCTTCGGGTTTCCGTAGCTCAGCCCCTCCGGGTTTCCATAGCCCGGCCCTTCCGAGCCCCCATAGCTCGGCCCTTCCGAGCCCCCATAGCTCGGCTCATTCCGGGCCTCCGTAGCTCGGCTTCGTTTGCGATCCGCAACCTAACACTTACCTCCGCGGAACCTGATGCGGGAGAGCCCAAGCCTACCGAAACGGCATCCTAGACAAGGAATCATGTCGGGACGTGGCCTAAAGCCTATCATAACTGCCCCAGGCCTACTCAACCAGATCTGGAGGCGCCAAGGAGCTCTCCCAGCCGTCAATCTCTGAACAAATAAGATACGGATTCTAACGGCCCCACAACGGCCTGATTCTGTCCGTCTCCGTATCGTAACAACCCCCGAACCTTCCAGAAGGCGCTCAAGACCCAAACGACAGTCTTTAAATATCAGTCTCACAGATTCCCCCAGGTACGCGACTCTTGAGGCACGACAACTCTGGACACATCTATCTCTCTCTCTCTCTCTCCCGGCAGCTCGTCGGCGCTCTGCCCCTCCTAGAGCTTCCGATTGGCCCACCCCCGGAGAGGTCTCCCGGAGAGATCCACCTCCCCACTGTCTGGTTGATCGCCGTTTCCTTCCCCACTGACTTGAGCGTCGGAGGGTCTTCCGCGGAGGGCCACCCCCGGCGTCCCCCCGTGTGTGGACTTCCTTTTGCAGGTCCGCCGCACCCCTCTTCCTGGAGATCGACCGCGCCCGAGTCAGAGGACGGATCCTGGCGGCAACAGATTGGCGCTAGAGGAAGGGTCTCAAGTCCCATTAAAACTTGAAGAAAGGAGACAAGGATCTTGATCCGGAGAAGAACCTTTCCAATGGCCAACCGAAGGAGAGAAACCTCTGATGCCCAAGATCAGGTCGCCTCCCAGAGGCCTGATCCGACTGGCGCCACGGCGCCACAACCCCCACCTGTCGAGACTCCGTCGCTACCTGCCATCCCGATGACACAAGACCAGTTCGCTACACTGGTCCAGCAAGTCCAGGCCCTTACCCATTTGGTTCAGGAGCGCCTCGCAGCTCCTCCTGCTTCGCATCCCCAGAAGGAGGCAGCGATTTCTTCCTCGCCGGCGACCTCCTCCTCTGATCCGCACGAATCAACGGATCCCCCACATCGCCCCAAGGGGGACAAACCGGTCCCGCGAGCTGGTTATGGTAGAGATCCTCTCAGATCTCGGCGAGCCCGCTCCCTCTCTCCGGCGATGTCTCACCATGATTCCACGCCATCCTTGCGATTCTCACGCCCAGCTCCTCCTCTCGCCGGTGAAGAGGAGATCCACCGTCAGATCCAGGAGATGCGTCAGGAGCTGAACGCCGCCAAGCAGACTCATCTATCCCAGCCCAAGGCGGAGCAGGGCATCCCTTTCTCTAAGGGGATCATGGAGGAAGTGATTCCCTCCCATGTCAAACTGCCAGTCGTCGAACCCTATCACGGCTCCACTGACTCGGACGACCATCTCAGTAGCTTTCGGTCAATAATGATGTTCCACGGAGCATCTGATGTGGTCCTCTGCCGTGCCTTCCCATCCACTCTCAGAGGATCTGCCTGAACCTGGTTCAATGCGTTGAAGCCAGGTTCCATTGATTCTTTCGACGAGCTGAGCCACCTTTTTATTGGCCAGTTCGTCAGCAGTCGCCGCCACCGACGAAGATCCGACTCCCTCTCTGAAGTCAAGCAGAGAGAGGGGGAGTCCCTGAGGAATTACCTTGGCCGTTTTAACAAGGCCATGTTAGAGGTGGACCACCTTAACCATGAGGTGGCTATGTTCGCCCTGGCGGGGGGAGTTTCAAAGGAGAGCGACTTCTACCTGGCGATGGAGGTCAGCTACCCCCCATGTCTCTCTGATATGATGGCCCTTGCGGACAAGTATGCGAGGGTCGAAGAATCGCGGAGGATCGCCCGCGCCGAGCACGCGAAGAAGCAAGAGCCCAAAGCCCCTGATAGGTATCGTCCCGCCCGGCGGCCAAGTCCGCCTCGCCGCCAGAGAGCCCCTCCGCTGCCGCCAAGGAATCGCTCCCGGAGTCCTCCCAGGCGATTTGATCGCTATACTCCGCTGACTGTGCCCCGGGCACAAATCCTTATGGAGATAGAACGCCAACTTCCCCGGCCAGTACCTCTCCGAGGGAACCCAACCCGAAGAGATCCTGCCAAGTACTGCCGCTACCATAGAGAGCACGGTCATGATATCGAAGAATGTTGGCAGCTGAAGAATGAGATCGAGAGACTGATCCGACGGGAACGGCTGGACCAGTTCAGGAGAGCGCCCGAGCCGCAGCAACAAGGAGGTGACCGCCAGCCCGAGCTCCCACAACTCCCTCCTCCACCAAATCTGCCCGTGATTGGCCGTATCAATATGATTGAGGAGGCCGGTGGATCGGGCTCCAGGGGCGACGGTGATGCACTGGCGCAGAAGAAGGCGTGCATCGATGAACTCTCCTTTTTCGATGATGATCTTCTTGGGATACAGCTTCCCCATGATGACGCACTTGTTGTATCCCTTAACTTGAACAATTATGATGTAAGCCGAATCCTCGTCGATAGTGGAAGTTCGGTAAACGTTTTGTACCTCGGTGTGTTTGCCAGGATGAAATTGCTCATGGAAAATCTTCGAGCCATGGATTCCACCCTGATGGGATTCACCGGTGACGTCATCACCCCGGAAGGGGTTGTCACCCTGATGCTCCACGCGGGAATATGGCCCCTTGTGACTATTGTACAAACCGATTTCCTGGTGACCGACCTTAGATCCCCATATAATGCCATATTCGGCAGACCTGGCCTGATGTCCCTCAAGGCGGTTGTCTCCATCCCGCACCTGTCTATGAAGTTCCCCACCGAGCGAGGGGTTGGAGTGGTTCGGGGAAGTCAAGCCATGTCACGGCAATGTTTCGTTACGAGCCTTCAGTCTAGAATGCCCGAGGTTGATGGGCTAGACGCTCGTGAAGACTTCGCCGAACAACGGGGAGAACCGGTAGAAGAATTGGAGGAAGTACCGCTGGACGAAGCCCAGCCCAACCGAACCACAAGGATCAGGTCGCTACTCAAAGAAGAGCCTCGCCACAAGTTGATCAGGTTCCTCCAGAGCAATGCGGACATCTTCGCCTGGACTGCCTTCGACATGCCGGGGATCAGCCCCGAGGTCCTCGTCCATCATCTCAATGTGGACGAGATGCACAGGCCTGTTAAGCAGAAGAAGAGAAGCTTCGCCCCAGAGCGACAGAAAGCCATTGAAGAAGAAGTCGATAAGCTCATAAAGGCCAACTTCGTCCGGGAGGTAAATTACCCGAACTGGCTGTCAAATGTCGTCATGGTGAAAAAGTCGAACGGCAAATGGAGAATCTGTATCGACTTCACCGACCTCAACAAAGCCTGCCCGAAGGACAGCTTTCCCCTCCCTCGGATCGACCAGCTCGTGGACGCCACCTCAGGCCACCAGATGCTGTCTTTCATGGATGCCTACTCCGGCTACAATCAGATCCGAATGGCCCCCGAGGATGAAGAAAAGACCGCCTTCATAACCGATCGAGGTACCTATTGTTACCGTGTTATGCCTTTTGGCCTTAAAAATCAGGGGCAACCTACCAGCGGCTGGTCAACAAAGTGTTCAAGGAACAAATCGGCCGGAACATGGAGGTATACGTGGATGACATGCTGGTCAAAAGCAAGGAAGCGCCACAGCATGTTGAGGACCTCTCGGAGAGCTTTGCGACGTTGCGCAAATATGGGATGAAACTCAATCCGACCAAGTGCGCCTTCGGCGTCAACTCAGGGAAGTTCCTCGGCTTTATGGTCTCCCAGCGAGGTATCGAAGCCAACCCCCAGAAGATTCAAGCCTCCAACAAATGGCGTCCCCTGCATCTGTAAAAGAGGTCCAGCGCCTAACCGGGAGGATAGTGGCCCTTAATCGCTTTGTAGCGCGATCGGCCGAGAGATGCCTCCCCTTCTTCAAAACTCTCCGATCGGCTAAGAACTTCCGGTGGACTCCCGAGTGCCAGAAGTCATTCCAAGATCTGAAAAAGTACCTCGACTCTCCCCCACTTCTCAGTAGCCCAGCCCCGGGGGAGACCCTATTTCTGTACTTAGCCATTTCAGAAGGCGCAGTTTGCTCGGTGCTAGTCAAGGAAGAAGGCAAAGTCCAGAAGCCGATCTATTATGTGAGCAGGTTGCTCCGCGACGCGGAGACAAGGTACAGCAGGATTGAAAAGATGGTGCTGGCCTTAATCACCTCAGTTCGAAAGCTGCGACCGTATTTCCAAGCACATTCCGTAACAGTCCTGACTGACCAACCCATCAAGGCGGTGGTCCACCGCCCAGAAACATCGGGGAGAATGACCAAATGGGCCGTCGAGCTAAGCGAACACGACATACACTTTCAGCCTCGCCCAGCCATCAAAGCCCAAGTACTGGCCGACTTCCTCCTTGAGTGCACCATTCCGGAGGATGGTTCTGCCCCAGACTCCCCTGAAGAGCCAAAGTCTAGAGTCCGATGGCTCCTCCACGTCGACGGGTCATCTAATGCCCATCACTCCAGTGCGGGTCTGGTTCTCACCAGTCCTGAGGGGATGACCTTCGAGTATGGCGTCCGATTCTCCTTCCCGGCTTCCAACAACGAAGCCGAGTATGAAGCTTTGCTGGCCGGTCTTCGGATCGCCCACAATCTGAAAGTGGAGAAGCTCAACACCTTCACCGACTCCCAGCTGGTAGCCGGCCATGTTCGGGGAGAATTTGAAGCTCGGGAGCCGAACATGATTCGGTATCTCCAGGAGGTGGATAATTTGCTTCCTCATTTTGCTGAATTTGAAATCATTCAGATCCCCAGATCTGAGAATGCCCGCGCCGACCTACTCTCCCGACTGGCAACCACGGAGTCAATGGATGCCGAGCGAAAATTCCACCTGGAAACTCTGGAAAAACCGAGCATCACGGAGGTCGATCGGGTGATGCAAGTTGAGGCCGAACCCTCCTGGTTCGACCCTATCTTCAAACATCTAAAAGAAGGGACGCTTCCGCCCGACCGAAGAGAGGCTAGGAAGATAAAGCTGCAAGCCACCCACTATGTGCTGATTGACAACCAACTGTACAAGCGGTCATTCTCCATGCCCCTGCTTAAATGCCTTCGCCCGTCAGAAGCGGACTATGCCCTGCGCGAGGTACATGAAGGGATTTGCGGCAACCATTTGGGAAGCCGATCCCTCTACCACAAGGTGCTGCAACAAGGCTACTACTGGCCGACCATGCAAAAAGACGCGGACGATCTAGTCCGCGCCTGCGACCCCTGCCAAAGACATTCAAGCATCCAAAGGCTTCCTTCGGCCAAGCTAGTTTCTATATCCTCTGCTTGGCCCTTTGCCAAATGGGGGATGGACATCCTCGGTCCATTTCCGCTTTCCACGGGACAGCGGAAATTTTTGTTTGTCGCCATCGACTACTTTACCAAATGGATCGAGGCGGAAGCGGTCGCACAAATTACTGAGGCGCGCGCCCGAGACTTTGTGTGGAGATCCATCATCTGCCGATTCGGCCTACCCCACACTATAATCACCGACAACGGCAAACAATTCGATAACTCCAAATTCTGCCAGTTCTGTGAAGAATATGGAATCCGCCACCACCTTACTTCGGTCGGGCACCCACAAGCCAACGGAGCAGCCGAAGTAACCAACAGGACCCTCCTCCAGGGAATCAAAGCTCGCCTCTCCAGAGCCCAAAGCAGGTGGGCGGACGAACTACATCATGTCTTATGGGCTTACCGCACAACTCCGAGAATCCCGACTGGCGAGACTCCATTCCGCATGGCTTTCGGCACATAGGCCGTTATCCCCGTGGAGGTCGGCCTCCCATCATTGTGGGTAGAAAACTACTCGGAAGAGGCTAGCGACGAGCAACTCCGCACCAACCTCGACCTGATAGAGGAAATCAGAGAGAAAGCTCGGATTAGAACGGCTGCCTATCAACAAAGGGTGGCCCGTTACCACGCCTCCAGAGTCAGAGGGAAGACCTTCCTGCCCGGCGACCTTGTCCTCCGAAAGGCCTCTGTTTCCAAACCGCTGGAGCAAGGGAAGCTGGCACCAAACTGGGAGGGCCCATATCAGGTTGCAGAGATTATCGGACCGGGAACCTACAAGCTGCAGGATCTAGAAGGAAATCCATTCCCCGAACTTGGAACGCGGACAACCTTCGCAAATATTATCAATAGGGTATGTCCTCTCTGAATTCATCTTCGCATGCCTCCCTACGCATTCCTGCTTAGCTGTTTCCTCGAAACCTATTGCGTGATTCATTATGCGCCATATTGCTATAAATTACAAAAGAGACAGATACTGCTTACCAATCCCCGGCACAACCGAGCTGTCTGTTCGAACAGGAATCTCCGAACCTTGGCAGGGCCAAGTAAAATATTTCTCCGAACCTCAGCAGGGCCGAGCAACAAAATCTCCGAACCTTGGCAGGGCCAAGTAAAACAAAGTCTCCGAACCTCGGCAGGGCCGAGCAACAAATCTCCGAACCTTGGCAGGGCCAAGTAAAACAAAGTCTCCGAACCTCGGCAAGGCCAAGCAACAAATCTCCGAACCTTGGCAGGGCCAAGTAAAACAAAGTCTCCGAACCTTGGCAGGGCCAAGTAAAATATTTCTCCGAACCTTGGCAGGGCCAAGTAAAATATTTCTCCGAACCTCGGCAGGGCCGAGCAACAAAATCTCCGAACCTCGGCAGGGCCGAGCAACAAATCTCCGAACCTTGGCAGGGCCAAGTAAAATATTTCTCCGAACCTTGGCAGGGCCAAGTAAAACAAATCTCCGAACCTTGGCAGGGCCAAGTAAAATATTTCTCCGAACCTCGGCAGGGCCGAGCAACAAAATCTCCGAACCTCGGCAGGGCCGAGCAACAAATCTTCGAACCTTGGCAGGGCCAAGTAAAACAAAGTCTCCGAACCTCGGCAGGGCCGAGCAACAAATCTCCGAACCTTGGCAGGGCCAAGTAAAACAAAGTCTCCGAACCTCGGCAGGGCCGAGCAACAAATCTCCGAACCTTGGCAGGGCCAAGTAAAATATTTCTCCAAACCTCGGCAGGGCCGAGCAACAAATCTCCAACCTTGGCAGGGCCAAGTAAAACAAAGTCTCCGAACCTTGGCAGGGCCAAGTAAAATATTTCTTCGAACCTTGGCAGGGCCAAGTAAATAAGTCTCCGAACCTCGGCAGGGCCGAGCAACAAAATCTCCGAACCTTGGCAGGGCCAAGTAAAATATTTCCTGAACCACGGCCGGGCCGAGCGACGAATCCTCCGAGCCATGATAAGGCCAGGTAAAAATCATTCGGGCGGAAATCCCAAACCAAAAGCCGAAGTGCACAGGCCCCGACCAAAGCCGGGCGGCCTCCAAATAAGTCCCAGAAGGACTTCGTCCGGTTTGAAAGCGAGCACGCTAAACGAAAACCGTCGACGCGAGCCACCATTGGCGAAACCCCTCTTGAGGCCATTGAGCCCCGCATAAATCGGCCAAAAGCCCCGAGCAGAACTAGAAGATTTCCCTCTCTGCTACTGGAAACCTTTTTGGGTGACACCCCTATAACCCATCGTTCAAAGAGCCTATATCAACGCGCAAAAACGACGGGGCCACGGCGGCCCCCTGATTCGTCATACGGGTCAAGGCCATAAACACTTAAAAAAGGGACTTCACAAATAAGATCCATCTTTCATTCATAAAGAGGAGGACTACAAGGGAGCAGTAAAAAGCGAAAAAACAAGAGGGGAGACCCCGAATCAGAATTCGGAGCCGCTCCCGGAGGCTAACAGCTCCTCCAGACGCTCCATCAAGTCGGCCACCTGCTGACGCAGGGACGCTATCTCCTCCCTCTGCCGGTCCATCAACCGGCGTGAGGCTTCTGCCTCCCTGACCGATACGTCCAAAAATTGTTCGGCGACCCTTGCGAGCTGCTCGTTAGTCGCGAAGGCCGACGCCAGGCTCTCTCCGTCGACCGTAACGGAGGTGCACCTCCCCTCCGAGCGCGGCAGGCTATCAAGTGAGGAACGCGACTCACCTGATGATCGCGCTGGGGAGGCCATCTTTTCAAACTTAAATCAAGGGATAACCGAAACCTATGCCCCTCGGTCGTATTTATACCCGCCAGGCAGGTATCCCGATCGGCCGCACCACGACCACCGACCCATGAGAACTCGCCACGTGTCATCGTTCCAATGCACGAGGAATCCGAAGAGCCGCGCCCTATCCCGAGTAAAATTGGAAAGCGCGAGCAGATCGTCCGAAATTCTCCAAGCGAACATTTCCCAATCTGTCGGCCCTCACAATAAATACCTTCGACGCTTCCCTAAGCCTCTTAATGCCGCCCCCTTTTTCTTGGAAAATGTGGAGGTTCGGCACTCGGCCAATATCCTGCCCCCTTTGAGAGGAGTAGCGTCGCCAATAAAAGTGCGACAGCATATAGCCCGTTCCGCTCTGGCGCCCCCCACCAAACGCCACGTAGGCCCAACGCTGCGGCCCGCATTACAGCTGAGTCACTCCCTTCAGTGACCGGTTCTCCGAACCTTGGCAGGGCCAAGTAAAGTGTTCTCTGAACCTCGGCAGGGCCGAGTGACCAGTTCTCCGAACCTCGGCAGGGCCGAGTGACTAGTTCTCCGAACCTCGGCAGGGCCGATGACCAGTTCTCCGAACCTCGGCAGGGCCAAGTGACCAGTTCTCCGAACCTCGGCAGGGCCGAGTGAACAAATCTCCGAACCTCGGCAGGGCCGAGTGAACAAATCTCCGGACCTTGGCAGAGCCAAGGCAAACGCCTTCGAAATTCAACCGACTCTCGAACAATAGGTTCCCCGAACCATAACGGGAGAAGGTACAGACTCCCCGAACTCCGGCCAAGGCCGACCCACGGTAAAAGCGAAGCACGAAAATATCAGGCCTCTAACCAGAGTGAGGAGCATGCCTCACCGAACGATCTCCAAACCGCCACACACGAACCTCGATTAGTTCGAACGGCATGAGATCTTCGTCTAAGGATGAGCGGAACGTATTTATACCCCCACAAACAACAATAACCACAAGTTCGGCACGCAAAAAGATGAGAAATCAAAAAACAGAACCAAATTCCCTTTATTGCCGATCAAGATCGGTTACAAATGCCTCATAGGTGTTACAAGAGCATTGAAATGCATAAAATAAAGGCAAGTACAAGACTCGAGTAACTGCTCCAAAGCAGACCTAGACAACTGTGATGTTCCGACGTCTGGATCGACAAATCATGCAAACCACGAAACGGCCAATCCGCCTAGGCGGATGATAAAGCTGACCCTCCGCGGCCCCGGATGAATTAAAAGATCCAAAAGAAGGCATGGCCTGCGGATGCTGATTCTGAGGATCCGGACGACCCAGCCCGCTCCCCTAGGAGGGGGTGCTAGATCGCAGGCCGCCATCCAGGACCATCCGACCCCAGTTGCTCCCATATTCTCCCTCCCGTGGTAAGGATTCCCCTCAGAGAAGAGACGGGAACCTAAGCCAGCGAAATAGGGAGAGCCTGTGCGTGCTACGGGGGTGACGATGCGCTTCCTACCATAAGCCCCCCGTAACCAGCCGCAGAAATCGCACAGGAAGCGCATATGTGCGCTCTCCGTATGATCTCTGCGCCCTCCTTGTGCGCTCTCCATATGATCTCCGGGACCCATCCCCTAAGGCAAGCCATCCTTCGGCAGCTCCCCGGTCGCCCCAGCTATTCGGCGGCAAGGAGCCTATGAGATGAAAAATCGATCCTCCTACTTGTAGCAGCAGAGAAGTGAGCATGGTAGAAGCTCTGATGGGAAAGGCACTTAGGGGATAACCAAGCGTGACCCCTTTTCCCCTTTTTATAGATAGAAAAGACCCGGGAACAAGCTACTCAAGCTGTGAGTCCCGAGAATCAAACTTCCAAGCCATGCCTCCACGTGGTCTCTCAAGATTGGCACAGCGCCCCACTGCGCGCCAAACCCACCGCCTGAACCATGACGTGTACGAAGATCCCCCCTGATTCTGAATCGCGTTCATTAAATGCGGGTGATCGCCAGCCAGCGCCTCGAAAACTGGCGGACCCAGAGTATCGTCCTTTAAAAGTGACGTCCTCCAATGGTAAGCGATCGCATACGCGACGATATGATCCGCATGGGAAAAGAGCGCCTTCCGGAAAGCTCCGATGCAGCTTTATGCCTCCCACTACGCCGTATCATCGATTCTGGTGAAATAAAAACCGAATCACCTGCGGAATAGCAGGACAATTGACAGAATAGCAAAAAGCGCGAAGGCCTTTTTACCCGTCGGCCCCAGCCGACCTATTTTAGCTCGTCGGCCCCAGCCGACCTATTTTTACTCGTCGGCCCCAGCCGACCTATTTTTGCCCGTCGGCCCCAGCCGACCTATTTTTGCTCGTCGGCCCCAGCCGACCTATTTTTGCTCGTCGGCCCCAGCCGACCTATTTTTACCTGTCGGCCCTGGCCGACCTATTTTTGCCTATCGGCCCAAGCCGACCTATTGCGCTCATTGGTCTTAACCAACCTGCTTCACTCGTTGGTGCAAGCCAATGCACTTTCACAATCTCGGAATAAAGATGACCCAAGAGCATCGAGAGCTACAAGCCAATCGAGGCGAGACTAAGCGATGACTAAGTCGCGCGAGAAAAACGCCCAAGTGGGAATAGGAAGTTCTTTCACTATGAAACGATAAACAAATGTTTAAAAGATAAAATACATGAGTGGCCCCTAAGGATCGGGAGCCGCATCCGCTTTAGGAGGGCCCTCAGTTACATCTACGAAAGCACGGCTAGATTCGCCCTTCTCTGATATTCTCGCCCCCTCAGCGGCAGTTTGCGACCGTCCCTCAGAGGCTACAGCTTCGCTGGGACCGGGGACGCCGCCAGGCTCGGCGTCAGAAACATCAACGTATTCGTCTTCATCTTCTTCCTCGGACTCGCCATCTTCGGAATCTTCGACACTCAGGAAAGAAAGATCCCATTCTGGGTGCTCGCTGAGAATCTATTGTTTGCACTCCTCCTTCTCATGATGGAAGGCGTCAACGCTGATAGCGTCTTGCCTCCCCCTGAGTATGGCGTGCTGCGTCTTGGCCTCCGCCGCTTGTTTCTCAGCCTCAATCACCCGGGCCTTCAGGAGGACGTTTTGTTTCTCGAGCTCGCTAGCCTGCATCTCGAGCTCCGAGCTCCTATTGCGAATGGACGCGAGCTCACCTTGAAGAGCCCGAATCTCCGACTCCATCTTCGCCATCCGAAAAATCCAAAGTCAAATCGGCACTGCGAGAGCCCAGTAGTAAAAACAATAAGGGGAAAATGAGAGCGTACCTCCCCCTCTCGCTTGGCCAACCTTTTGGCCATCTCTTCTACCTCGCTCCTAGCTCTCGTCCTGTCAACCCTTACCAGCTCGACCCTCTCCTGCAGAGCGCTGATCTTCAGCTGTCTGGCCTCAATATCCCTCCGGGCTTGGGATAACTCGTCGCTCACCCGAGCTATCGTCCCCTGGTCCCACCTAGTACCCTCCTTCAAATGGGCGATTTCGCCATCACGTCGTTTCAATTTCTCCTCTACTTCGCCGAGCATCCTCGCCAAACGCCTTCTTTCATCGTCGGCCTCTCTTCCCAACCGACTCATACTTTCGCCGTGTTCCCGCCGCATCGCCGCCACCTCCACGGAGTGTTTTGACTCAATCCTGGCCAACTCCAGGCACGCATTATCGTTTTTCGCTAGGAGTTCCTGCAACTCCTCTACCCTACGCTTCTGCTTGGACACCTCGGCCAGAGCGACCTGATGTACCGCCCTTGCCCCCTTCAAGTTCCTATCCATCGTGTCCATGAGCTCTTCAAACTGCTCAACACCTTCAGCCGCGACTGGAGCTCGACATTCTCCCTCCGGGCCTGGACACTGGCCCCTGTCGCCAAGCTTAGGCGCCAACATATCGCCCTGGAAAGTAAAACACTCTGCGTCACAAAAAATGAATACATAAAGGTCAAGTCGACCGGAGTAAACCCGCCACTCGGGACTGACAACTCACCCGCGATGCGTAGGCCCGGGTCATCCTCATCAAGGTTGTGTTATCGATATCGGAAAGAAGATGGATATTGTCCAAACGCAGCATCGACCAGCCCCAGGTCGGCGAATTTGTCCGTCGAGGGATCCGCACCCGGATACAAGGCCGACCTAATCATGGCAGAGAACGCCTCCTCGATACTAGCGTCCGAGCTGCCAAATGGGCCAACCCCGCCTGAAGGACCAGCCTGGGCGGCCTCCACCTGAGAAGCCTTTAGCCTCCCGGCCTCCTCTACCAAGGCCCTGGCTTGGGTCTCTTCAGACAATTCAGCCAGCCCAAGCGCCAGCCTCCCCAAAACCTTTCTCGAAGAAGCTCCCAATGCGGAGCTCCCGCCTTGCTGCGTCCCCTCCTTCGGCGCCCCTTCCTCGGCGACCACCATTTGTGTCTCCGCCACCAGACCCTCCGAGGTCCCGGCCTGTTCCACCACTTGCGTCTCCTCCGCGGGCTCCCCCGAAGCCCCGGTCTGACCCGCTTCTCTACTTCCGGACTCCCCCGCGGAGACACCGAGAGAAGGCTCCCCTTGAACCTCCCCGACTGCGGCCGCCACTTCTTCCTCTCCTGCTGGAGCGACGGTGATCCTGCAGGGACAGTAGGCTCCTCTGTGATGGCCGCCTCCGCCAAATCCATCGCTGTTTCCTCTTTCAGGGGAGACGTGGTCGGAAGAGCCACCGGAGCCTCGTCCGAGCTGTCTGAGATCTCTAGCACGAGAGGGTCGGAGGCTATAATCGCTTTCCCCGAGCTCTCCTTTGCCCTCGGCGCTTCTGCCATGACTGCCCCGGCATCCGGTGGACTCCTCGTGGAAGCATGAGCCCTTTTTACGGGCTGGCCACTATCCGCACCGCTACCTTCCCCGGGACGTTTTCCTCTCTTCCTCTTGGAGAGGTTTGACAACGCCGACCTTGCAGCTACAGCATCAGAGCACACATGCTCAGAACCAAGCACACTAATCGAGAAAGATACACAGCACGAAAAGGACTCACCTTGCGGGTCCAGGGGGCTAAGCCCGGCTGCGAAGAGGGCCCCCTCCGATAGCAGGTCGTTGGCCGAAAATACCTGTCCATTGCGGAGGACGTCCAAGTCCTTCTCCTCCTGCGGCGACAGAGCCGGATGCGTCTCCGCATCCCTTGCAACATTTCCCCACCTTCGAGGAAAGTCGGAACCGACGTTCCCCTCCGCGATGACAAACCGACTCTTCCACCCCTTGATGGAAGAGGGCTTATCCGCGATAACGTTGAAGGATCTCCGGGGCCCGATGTAGGGCCACTCTGATTTCCTCCCCGGAGTCAGGTGGTAGCAGGCGGGAAAAGGGGGAGAGTGGCAACGATCCGGATCTGGTGACACATTGAGATGAACCCGACGATATTCCGCCAACTGTTTGGAGCCACCATTGATGGGCAGATATTGTAATGGATCATGATCTCCTTCACAAGGGGATGGAGAGGAAAACGAAGACCCGCCTTCAAACTATCCTCATAGATGAAGACCCCGGACTCTAGATCCCGGGTAACTCTATCATTGGGCTCCAGCGCCCGTAGGACGATATCCAAGGGCAAGCCATACCGTTGATGAATCCTCCCCAGGTCCTCGGCAATGATCTCGGAGGCCACGTCGTCGGGGCTCATCGCCATTGAAGGTGGTACCAAACGAAAACAATAAGCGTCGAAGAAGATGAAGGCCAGAACCCTTTTTTTGGAAGCAAAATGGGAAAACGCCAAGCGCACGCGCACACATATATATACGCGATGCGGCCGTCACTTCGCTTCTCCGCCAAGGAAGCCGCCCTGAAGAGGCGGGGCATCTCATCCTAGGCGTCCGGAATCGCCTCGATAAACACCCGATCGATCGGGTTTCGAAGCGTGGCGCGATCTTAACCGTCACTCGTGGAGGAGCCTTAGCCCCAAAGGCTGGGTGGCCCCATCGCATTAATTAGGGCATCATTGCGCGAGCTATCTAAACCAAGACGTCCCATCCGGAGCGCGCCGTTTGAACTTGTACTCCCTATGCTCGAACCTACGCTTCGAACTAGGGAGTGGAGGGCATGTGTTGAGGGGTAAAATTGGTATTACGTTAATATTCGTGCGAGGCGGTTAAGGCTAACCTCCTCCCTTCGACCCCTCCGGGCTTCCGTAGCTCGGCCCCCTCCGGGCTTCCGTAGCTCGGTTCCCTCCGGGCTTCCGTAGCTCGGCCCCCTCCGGGCTTCCGTAGCTCGGCCCCTCCGGGCTTCCGTAGCTCGGTTCCCTCCGGGCTTCCGTAGCTCGGCCCCCTCCGGGCTTTCATGGCTCGGCTCCCTCCGGGCTTCCATGGCTCGGCTCCCTCCGGGCTTCCATGGCTCGGCTCCCTCCGGGCTTCCGTAGCTCGGCTCCCTCCGGGCTTCCGTAGCTCGGCCCCCTCCGGGCTTCCGTAGCTCGGTTCCCTCCGGGCTTCCGTAGCTCGGCCCCCTCCGGGCTTCCATAGCTCGGACCCCTCCGGGCTTCCGTAGCTCGGCTCCCTCCGGGCTTCCGTAGCTCGGCCCCCTCCGGGCTTCCGTAGCTCGGCTCCCTCCGGGCTTCCGTAGCTCGGCCCCTCTGGGCTTCCGTAGCTCGGTTCCCTCCGGGCTTCCGTAGCTCGGCCCCCTCCGGGTTTCCATAGCTCGGCCCTTCCGGGCTTCCGTAGCTCGGTTCCCTCCGGGCTTCCGTAGCTCGGCCCCTCTGGGTTTCCATAGCCCGGCCCTTCCGAGCCCCCATAGCTCGGCCCTTCTGAGCCCTCATAGCTCGGCTCATTCCGGGCCTCCGTAGCTCGGCTTCATTTGCGATCTGCAACCTAACACTTATCTCCACGGAACCTGATGCGGGAGAGCCCAAGCCTACCGAAACTGCATCCTAGACAAGGAATCATGTCGGGACGTGGCCTAATAAAGCCTATCATAACCGCCCCAGGCCTACTCAACTAGATCTCGAGGCGCCAAGGAGCTCTCCCAGCCGTCAATCTCTGAACAAACAAGATACGGATTCTAACGGCCCCACAACGGCCTGATGTCCGTCTCCGTATCGTAACAACCCCCGAACCTTCCAGAAGGCGCTCAAGACCCAAACGACAGTCTATAAATATCAGTCTCACAGATTCCCCTAGGTACGCGACTCTTGAGGCACGAAAACTCTGGACACATCTATCTCTCTCTCTCTCCCGGCAGCTCGTCGGCGCTCTGCCCCTCCTAGAGCTTCCGATTGGCCCACCCCCGGAGAGGTCTTTCGGAGAGATCCACCTCCCCACTGTCTGGTTGATCGCCATTTCCTTCCCCACTGATTTGAGCATCGGAGGGTCTTCCGCGGAGGGCCACCCCCCGCGTCCCCCCGTGTGTGGACTTCCTTTTGCAGGTCCGCCGCACCCCTCTTCCTGGAGATCGACCGCGCCTGAGTCGGAGGATGGATCCCGGCGGCAACAGAAAGGAATCAAGCGCTTTTTTTATGATCAATTAATATTTTAAAAAATATATATATATATATAAAAGGAGAACAAGCCAGAGAGGAAGAAATCGAGCATTTTCTTGGTGATCAATTAATATTAAAAAAATAAAGAAAGAGAAACAAGCAGGATAATATAAAACATAAGTAAAAAAAAAAGAATCGAGCGTTTTCTTGATTATTAATTAATATTTTAAAAAAATAATAAGAAAAAAAAACAAGGTAATGTATATTAAAAAAAAAACGCAAAGAGAAAAAAATTAAGCGCTTTCTTACCCAAAAATCAAACGATGTAGACTTTTCCTTGAGGCACTTTCTTGGTAATCGGTTAACATCCATAAAAAAAAATAACGGAGGGACAAGAGAAAGGAAAAGACAACGATAGGCATCAAATCAGATTGAAAAAAAAAAAAAAAAAAGAAGAAAACATCTTATAAAAGGCGACGAGAGATATTAAACGCCAATTTCACATCATAAAATGAAAGGATAAAAAAAGAGACATCAAACCAGTAATCCCAAGATAAGTCTACGCTCATACTGACGAAAAAAAATAAGACAACGAGAGATAACAAATCAGTTTGGAAAAATAAAGAGCAAGCGCATTCCACATGCCAAGTCCACGTCCACAAAAATAAAAAATAAATAAAAAAACATATTTCACACGTCTAATTTACATCCGTAAAAATTTCTGTCTGTTTGGTTCATTGAATACTAAAAGATTTTTAAACATTTTGAAAGAATATTTTAAAATTTTTATATTTGATTCAACGAATTCAAGCACCGGTTTAGAATTTTTATTTGCTCATACAAATCATACATGATTATCATCAAAGAATCAATTTACGAGAGTGCCATCCGATAAAAATTTTATACAAAAATTTTTGGATAAAAATCTAATGTGACATAACTATCAACTAATTATTTATAGAATGTTATGAATATATATTAATAGTTTAAATTTTTGTAAGTAAATAAGTTATATTAAAAATTTTATTTGTTTATTATATATAATGTAAATAAGAAAAATATATTATTAAATTGTATATAATTAATTATTTTAATATAACTATATTAAATAATTGTTATGATAATATTATTTATTTTATACTAATATAAATAATATTATGTAATATATATATAATATAATATATCGTATAATTAATATAATTTAATAATATTACTAAATTAATATTATAGTAATAACACTATTACATTATTATTCATATTCTATTTTGTGTGTTATTATATATATATATATATATATATATATATATATTATTTATTATGGATTTTATAAATATAAAAATAATAAATTATATGATTATTAAATTCAATTATTTTCTACCAAAATAATTGATTACATGTTGATTAAATCCAGTCCATTAAAAGCCAATCAAGTAGTTAAGAAAATCTCTTTTATAAAGTACTCTAGTAAAATTTTCCATCGAAATTCATAAAATACTATTTTATTTTGTTTTTAATTTATAGAATAGAATATTTTCGAATTTTAATATATTTTTATTAAATTTTTAATAATATAATTATTAACAAAAGATGTTCATGTGAAGTGTTAAGTAATTTATAATTAAATTATTATGTGAATCAAGCATGAAAATTTTATGTGTTCAGATTTTTAAAATTAAAAAAACTATAATTTAACATAAGTCTTTCAATTCATAAACCTTTTTAAAATGCAATCGACACGGTAAGAAAAAAATAATCAGCCAACGCAAGGAAAGAAAGGGAAATAAATGATAGGCATCGAATCAGGTTTAAAAAGAAAACAAAGAGAACAAGACAAGAAGAAGGGAATCGAGCCCTTTCTTGATGATCCATCAATATTCCAAAAAAAAAAAAAAAAAAATAAGAGGCATCGGCAGGTTAAAATACAAAACAAACAGAAGAAGATAAAGAGAATTTCCATAATCCCAAATTAATAAAGAAAAAAAAAAAGCATCAGAGAGGCATCCAATTAATATAGAAGAAAAAAAATTTGCACATGATCACTGTAAAAAATTGGACAAATTTTATTAACCTATCTTATAATTATAGTATATAACTAATGTAAATAACATAAATTAAATAATAAAAAGTGAACTTAAATTATAAACATATTTTTTTATATATATATATATATATATATATATATATATATATATAATATGTTTATAATTTCGTAATGAATTTCAAAAGCAATGAATAAGGCACTCGCTTTTCTACGAGGCACTCGCTTTATTTGCGGTCGATCCGCTTTCAAAAATATAATAAATTTAAAAAAAGAAAAATGATTGATTTTGAATCAGGTTTAAAATAATGCCATATTTCCAAAGGCTCATATGATTGAAAAAGAAATGTTGATTGAGCTGTGGATGGCTAATGAATTTATTCCGTCTGATGAACGAAAGGAGTTGCAGGACATTGGCAATGAGATCTTTAATGAGTTGGCTTGGAGATCATTTTTCCAGGATTTTGTGGGAGTTGAGGAGTTAATCTTAAAAAAAAAATGTGCCCTGCTTGAATCCGACGCTTCACGTGCAGTCAACATGACGCATCGATTAAACAAATAAACTATGGAAGGACCACACTGTTGATTTTGAGAGCAGGCACAGATCTAGTAAAAGAAAACGGGAGCATACCCACTACTGATCCCCTTTCTCTGAGCTCAACCAAATCTTCTTCTCAGATCAACAGGAGAGGCTCTACTGCAGCAAGGAATAATTAATGGCGGAAGTGCTTCTCTCGGCTCTGCTACCAGTGGTGATGAAGAAGGCAACCGACCATGTTCTCCGACAGTTTGGAGTGATGTGGGGGATTCCTGAGAAGCTAGAAGAGCTTGAAGGAAAACTGTTGGCGATCCAATCCATAATTGGGAACGCAGAGGAGCGGCAAGGCGAGGATCGTGTGAAGCACTGGTTGAAAGTACTAAAGGAGATAGCCTACCAAGCAGACGACATTCTGGATGAGTTCAATGTGGAAGTCATGCGGCTGAAGGCAGGGAATCAGGCTTATGTGATGAAAAAGGTTCGCAGCTTCTTCTCTTTTCCTCATTCAGTTTGGTTTCGATTTCAGATGGGGCAAAAGTTAAATAATATTATTGAGAAAATAAATAGAATCATAACCGAGGGAGACAGATTTCATTTCACTGCCACAATACAACCACAAAACAGAGATAGGCCACCAACCTGCTCCTACGTTGATGAGTCAGCTGTCATCGGTAGAGAGGAAGATAAAGAAAAACTAGTGAAATTGTTGCTTGATCATGATAATAACCACCAGAATGTTGCAGTCCTTCCCATAGTTGGCATGGGTGGTCTGGGCAAGACCACACTGGCCCAATTGATTTATAAAGACGAGAGGGTGGAGAAGCATTTCCAGCCGCGCATATGGGTCTGTGTGTCAGATGAGTTTGAGGTTGTGAAACTTATCAAAGCAATAATCACTTCAGCTGAAATGAAAGAGTGCAACGAATCAACCATGGAGTTGTTACAGCACCGCCTTCGGGAAGTTATAAGCGGAAAAAGGTATTTTCTTGTATTAGATGATGTCTGGAACCACGATTGGCAAAAGTGGAATGAATTGAAATCCTTGCTGGAAACAGGTATAGAAGGGAGTCAGATTATTATGACTACAAGAAGTGACCAAGTAGCATCCATGATGGGCACACTCCCCTCTCATTACCCACAGCATTTGAATGAGGATGATTCTTGGACACTGTTCAAGAAGAGAGCATTTAAAGATAGAGTAGAAGAGCCTCAAAATCTAATAAGCATTGGTAAGGATATTGTCAAGAAATGTGATGGGTTGCCTCTAGCTCTGAATGTACTGGGGGCCTTTATGCATTCTAAGAGCCAAGAAGCAGAATGGCTGCCCGTGAAAAATAGTGAGATCTGGAATTTACCAGATGGTGATAAGATTTTATCAGTTTTAAGGTTGAGCTATCGTGATTTGCCTTCCCATTTAAAACAATGTTTTGCTTTTTGTGCCACATTTCCTAAGGATCATGAGATGGAAAAAGAAATGTTGATTGAGCTATGGATGGCTAATGGATTTATTCCGTCCGATGAAGGAATGGAGTTGCAGGACAAAGGTAATGAGATTTTTAGTGAGCTGGCTTGGAGATCTTTTTTTCAGGATATCAAGAACCCGAGTATGATTGGTATGAACTTAATTGGAAAACAACATGCAAGATGCATGACCTCATGCATGACCTGGCACAATCCATCATGGGGAATGAATGCCTTAGCAGTCTGGAACATGTCAGTTGGGAACATATATCTAAGAAAACTCGCCACTTGTATATCCTCCAGATTTCAATTGGAAAGTCAGAGGACCCTAAATAATTTTCCAAATATTCGCACTCTCCTGATGCCATATGGGTTTTCTGGAATTGTAGCGACTGGGGATTCATTAAAGTCTATGCCCTTGAGAGCATTGAATCTACGTAGTGCTAAAATCACACAACTGCAGCTTAATGCAATTACATTTCTAAAACATTTGAGGTATCTTGACCTTTCCAACACCAATATCAAAGAATTGCCTGAAGCCACCAGCACACTTTTCAATCTACAGACTCTGAAACTCTCTGACTGCCGGCATCTACGTAAGCTGCCTGATGGTATGAAAAATATGAGTAATCTGAGGCATCTCTGCATTGATGGTTGTGAAAGTCTGAAGTGCTTGCCAACAAGTATGGGACAATTGACAAGCTTGCGAACGTTGACAATGTATATAGTGGGCAATGAGAATGGAAGGCGTATAGATGAATTGAATGGCTTAAATCTTGGTGGCCGACTAGAGCTGTATAATCTAAAGAATGTGAGGGATGCAACAGATGCTAACAAAGCTAATCTCAGTTCCAAACATAATCTTTGCTCATTAATATTATGCTGGGATATGGTTCAGTGGAATCAGTATCATAGTGATGAAGAAGATGTAGTAGAAGTAGAAAATGCTGAAGAGGTGTTGGAGGGCCTTAGGCCCCATGTTAGCTTAAAGCTACTTATAATATTTCGTTATGGGGGTACCAGCTTTCCGACGTGGATGAAGGAGGATTCTCAGTTGCTACAAAATTTAGTTGAAATCCATTTGAAAGCCTGCACGAGCTGCGAACATCTCCCGCCCTTATGGCAGTCACGTTCGCTTAAATTTCTCTACTTGAAGGGATGGATAAGGTGAAGCACATCTGCAGCGGCAATGAAAGTAATAGCACGATGCAAGCATTTCCCTCACTGGAGAGACTGGTGTTGCGTAAGATGCAGAGCTTGGAGGCCTGGTCAGAGGATGAAGGAACTGCTGAGGCCACGCTGATTTTCCCACGCCTTGCAGCTTGAGATCGTCGATTGTCCTAATTTGATGACCATGCCAGGGCTACCATCTCTTACAAGTTTAAGAATGGAAGGAACAAATATTCAGCCGGGCTTCATGAGCAATCTAACCACGCTATCTTCCCTCCGTATTAGTAACTATAAAACAAGCACTGAGACACAGTCGCCTCCTTCTTCTCAGGAAAAAATGTCTTTTAGGTACTTTAAATCTCTTGAAAATTTAACTATTATGCAATTTAAAGGGGAGGATCTGGCGTCACTGCTGGAGGAGGAGGAGACGAGAGGGCTGAGCATATCCCTGCATTCTTTGTCTATTGTAAAATGCAAGGGGTTGTTTTCATCATCGCAACAGTCATCATCGCCCTTGGTGTTTTGGAAGAATCTTGCTTCTCTCCGAACATTGAAATAATTCTTGTGATGATCTGGTCTACTTATCGGAGGAGGAGATCCGTGGCTTGAATTCACTAGAGAGCTTAAGTATCGCCTATTGCAATAATTTGATTGGCCTCTCATTTTCGCCATCATCCTTCTCATCATCAGGGGATCAAGAACTCCTACCAAACCTGAAACGTCTATCGTTTGAAAGTTGCAGTGATCTGCTGGATTTGCCCAAGTTGCCTACATCTCTCAGAACATTGCATGTCTTTTACTGTACGAAACTAAATTCCTTGACGGAAGCCCTGCAACATGCCACTGCTCTTGAAGACATTTTTATTTCTGGTTGCGAAAGCCTGACTTCTTTGCCAATGGATCTGGGCCATCTCACTGCACTTCAGAGTCTTGAAATTGCGAATTGCCCTCTACTATCATCACTCTCGGAAGGTCTCCAACGACTCCCTGCCCTTCGGACTCTGATCATTTACAGATGCCCCAACCTGGAGAGACTGTGTAAAAGAGGAGGACCGTACTGGGAGCTGGTCTCACAAATTCCGGGGTTCGAAATAAGATCAGAGAGAAGCACCAACAGCACATTCCTTCCTTCATTTCGTTGCTTTAGAAGATCATCTACAGTATAATGGCAACCGATACGAGTGCTTATCAGGTACAATCCCGTCTCCCTCTCTACTTGTAAACATAAATAAGCAAGCAAGCTTAATTATTTATGTACTCTCACATTCTTGTACCAATTGAAGGAATTTAGAAGGAGGGCAAAGGTTAAGGTATGTTTGTTTATCCTAACTAAAGCAGGCCCTAAATTTAATCAATGTTATCTTTCTGAAATGGTGGTCACACTACACTGTATGCACATATTGTTATGCACTAATTCATGATTCCTATAACTAGTATTGTTTACGTTGTTTTTTTTTTTTTTTTTTGTGATGCAAGGGGCAAATGCCATCTTTAAGTTTCATGCTTCATGAATCTGGGTGGAGGATGACTCTTGGACTTTAATTTCCTAGATGAATAATTCTGGTTACGATACTTAGGCTCTTTTTTGTTAACAAATATTTCTTAGCCTAAAAGATTTACTTCGGCATTCAAGCCAACATAAATTTATCATGAAGGGATTCAATCTACAAATGGTATAGCTTCAGCAATTCAACACTCCAATGCAACTTTGGAAGGTAATAGCTGGTTAACTTTTGATTTTGGTCATTTGTTAATTACTATCTTCTGATGCTAGTGACATTAAAGATGCAAGTACTAGTTTTCTTTTATATTACTTTTATACAATTTAGAAGTAATATGGGAGATGGAGAGGTATACATTAGAATTTTTTATTCATTTTTTTTTTTCAGATATGTGAGATGAATAACAAATTCAGCTTCAGGATGAATAAAGAGCATTAACAGCAGCTTTCTTGTTAATTATATCCACATTGAAGTTCTTGCTGTTCTTAGTCCTTTATCAAGAGAAATGACATATTATGTTGAGGACAAACCTTGCAAAGAATTCTAGATTTGCAATGATCAAGTGGCTTCATATGAATCTTCTCGATAGATTTGCTTTTGTTGTTGTTAAGCACATGAAGGGACAGACTAAGAGGAGTTTTTAAGCTTAATTCTCTTTTAGAAGTAGTCATTTGGCATTTGATGTTTTGTTGTTTATTTAACTTTGGATCTTATTTATTTGATGTTCTTCGATATATAAATATCGTTGTTGATGTCTTTTGGATAGTACTTCTGCTTGATGTGGCAAAAACAATTGAAAGATGGAAATGTTTATTAATTATCTAAACATCATCTTTCGTTTGCTCAAACTATTTTTCAATGTGTATGAAATAGAAGCTGTTTTGTTGAAGCATTCAACTTTCAATTATATTTCTTTAACAAGCTTTGCTATTTTTTCTGGCTAATCTGGAAGGAGAGAAGGAATAGATCTTTTAGGAAGAGGGGATCTATTAAGGCCTTCACATCTTTTTCTTTTCATTGTTGAGGTTGTTCTTGATTTGACGGTCATGTACACCTAGTTTGATTAAATGCTAGAGTAACAATTTACAGGAAGAGAGAACGTTTAGTGACTCTAATCAAAAATAAAGATAGACGAGTATCTCAACAGTATGAGTCCTGATGGGCATTGAGTAACATAGAAAAATAGAAAGAAAAACAGATAGTGCAGGCTGAGTCTGATGACCAAGAACTTTGCTCATCCTAATGCCTACTTGTAGTGAGAGACCATGACAGTAATATCAGATACCCAGCAACTATAGGATCTTAAGAATAGAATAACTGCTAAGATGATAAAGCAACAAATTAACTCTACCTTAGGGGTATCTGTTTATCTTTATCTAGAATTTCATTTTTGCAACTAAAGGACTTCAAGCTTGCTTTGAAGTTCTAATACTGAATGAGATTTTGCAATTCAGAAGGATTCCGTCAAATTTATATGAAAATGCTAAAAGCTGCTGTGATTGTTCTGTGACAATAATCTTACATTTGCCATCAAAAAGATCCACTCTTTCAAAAGCATATAAATATCCATGATCACATATTAGGATTTATGGATAAAGAAGGTATCATATTAATGTGCTCCAACATTAAGGAGCAGACCGCAGACATTTTCAAAGACACGCTCTCAATACAATAAAAGAAAAACAACAAAATCTGCATATCCCAAATCATCCTTAGCATCACCCATTTTGAATCAAAGGAAAACGTTAGAAAATAATTCAAAATTATATGGGACTATAATTATATCATTTTTTATTTTATTTTATTTTATTTTATTAGCTAGAGTCCATAGCTATATTTCCCTATATAAGAACATTGGCAGTTTGATAAGTCTGGCATACTGCCAAGTTTGGTAGTTTTCTTCTAGGCCAACTCCCTTCTAGGAATAAATGAGAGAAAATTTATCGTGGTATCAGATAGAAAGCGTAAAAATCCTTCATTTCAACTCCTATTTTGTTTCCATTCAATCATCCTCCATGTGAGAATCTATAATAGTAAATTTTGGATATTTATATAGGATTAAAAAGTTAAAATAATACCTATTAACTAGTCTTTTTATGTGAGATCATAGATTGCAATAAATGATACCAAAGCAAAATTTGTGAATAGTCTAGCGGACTTGGAGGCATGTAGATGAATTCTTTTAAATAGAAGAAGTATAGGAGAGTTTGTATTGGCATGTTTTATTCCCATATTAGTTAGATTATAGATAGATCTTAGTATATATTCATACAAGATTAAAGAGTCTAAATAATTTCTTTAGATTAGTGCTTGTAGCCGAGATTTTGATTACACAAGGCCTTAGAAGAGAAATTGTTTGCCGGCTAATCAGGCAAATGTGGATACATCTTGTTTGGTTCTTATGACCATGGCTCAAGTTTGATCTAGGAGAGGTTTGGTCCATCAATTGGGCTCTAGCATAGTTCAAGTGCAACTGAGATGGGCTGCCATGTCAAAATAGAGGATTAAGAATGGCCCAATAAAATTAAAGAAAAAGAAAAATTGCAAATTTGATGCCGCCACGTCTACTCCATAACTTTTTAACTAGTTCATGGAGGTAGTTTTCAAAAATCTCTACCTTCTCTTTAATATATTTGCATTTGTTACAAAATACTATACAAAGTTAGTGCAAACACAACGATCACCCAATCTCCAAGATCACTCCAAAAGATTCATTTTATCAAAGTGCTCACTTCAACCATACCCTTTTTTATAAAACAACAAAAATTTAATGATAATAGGATTAAGCTACATAGCTCGGTAAGAAACAGAACTCTTTAATGAAAAATTATGAAATATTAAAAATAAAATAAATTAATTCAATTATCATTTAAAAATTAAAGGTTTACTAAAATGTTGCTGCACTGTAAACAAAAGAGCTAGTGTAACACTAGGCCACTTATATCCTTTCAAATATTTAGATAAGACTACTTAATATTTTTTATGCTAATAAAAATGAGATCACTTGTAGCTCTCAAGATTCGCTCACACTGCTTGAAAGGTACACTTATCTATAATCTTGACGGATGCTTCCTCCTCCATATTCAAAGTAAAGGCAAAAAGAAACCATATTGCTTGGCATTCAATTTTTCAAAAAAAATTCACTTGTATGCCACCAATCCTAATATGAAGATGATTTCAAGATGCAACACATGAACATAGGTTTAGGAATACCAAATTGAACTAGAATGGCTTTAAAGTTTTAAGAGTAGAAATTAAGATATCATTTAGTGCAATATAAGGTATAAAACTTAGAAAGAAAAAGAAAAAAAGAAAAGAAAAGGAAAAGAACTTTAGGAGCGGGGCAACATGTTTTAGATCACAACTAGGGCAAAATTGGGTTGGCCCACTTTTCTACCCGTGTGTGACTAAAATTTTTTTGGACTTCCAAACTGTGGCCTAGACCCCATTATAAATTTGACAAGGAAAAGTCTTTCTACACCACATGTGGTGCATGATGCCCTGCACCATGCACAGTAATTCGCCCGCGCATAAGCCTATGCATTTGCGATGCGAGATCCACAAGAGGGCCTCCTGGTGCAGGCTCATGCGCGGATGAATTTCTGCACGCGGTGTAGAAAGACTTTTTCATTTAACAAATCCTATTCAAAGCCTGAAACCTGAGCTGAACCAAAGTCCTAATTTGGTCCCCACCCAAATAAGTTCATTTAGGTCAAATGGCTGAAAAAAACTTAGATCGACCCAATTTATTTCTTGGGTTTGGGCAGAATGATCAACCCACACCCCCCAAAAAAAAAATCTTGGCAAAAGATTCTAATAATGAACGCAAAATAACTTTATTAGAAGATCAACATAGCTATAGTTAGTATGTCAATTTTAAAGAAGATTGTTGATATATCAACTACAGCATTTTTCTTTTTCTTTTTCCTTTTTTTCAGAGAATTCCGGCTATGATCTGCTTGGGTTCTGTAGAGCCTGGTGTGGTACTCCAAAGCTTAAATCCTAGGATGGAGGTTTGTAGGCTCCACAGGGTTAAGGCCCAGGTTGTTGGGTCTTGAGGGGGCTAGTCTATCATTGGGCCGGGTTTGGGCCCAAGGTGTGGATTGGTCCAAGGGAGTTTTTTTTTAGGGTTTATTATCCATATAATAAAGCACCGGTTCATGTGTGGTGTTGGTTTTATTTTGGTGGCCATCATGGGGACGGGTTATATATAGTCATGTAACGATGATGATTATAGATGAATGAAAGAAACCCTTTTCTCCCTAGAATAAGCTATCCCTTCTCTTTCTCCTCCTCTCTTTCTCACATATAGATGCCCTAGGTTTCTAGGGTTTTATTGCTGCCATCTCTACCCTAGCCATCTTCTTGGAGCCGCCTCTCTCAAAGAAGGAGAAGGAAGAAACCCTAGCAGCACCTTCTTCTTGGGCAACGTCTCTTGATTTTCTGGATCAGATCTGAAGGTTCACGTGAGGAAGAAGAGAGGCCACGACCCTCTCTTACAATCTTGGGGTGGAAGAAACCAAGAAAAATCTTAGTTGCTAATCAATCTGGGAAGATTACCAAGATCAAGATCCAAAATTCTGCTGCAGAAATTTCAGCAGGGATATCATCTCGCTTCCGCATCTCCACACGACTTGGGGCTGGTCGAATGCGTGTTATGCTCCAAGGGTAGAAAGAGGACGATCCACTCTTCATTTGGTATCAGAGCCTCAGTGATTTGGTGGAGAAAAGATTGGATCTTGGGCTTTCTTGGTAAGATATCAAAAAAGAAATTTCTGCAGCAAGTTTAAATTTCTATTTTTGTTGTGTGCATTGTTTCTTGGTTGGATATGGCATCTAGTAGCTTTAAATTGGATTTTGAAAAGTATGATGGCAAGGGGAACTTCACCCTATGGCAGCAAAGGGTGAAGGATTTATTGGTACAGCAAAGGATTTATAAGGTCTTGGTGAAACAAAGACCGGATAATGTAAGTCGTGAGGATTGGAAGGAGTTAGAGGAGATTGCATTTAGCACAATCAGGATGTGCTTGGCTGATCAAGTCTTGCCGGAGATTTGCATGCAGACCACGGCAAGGGGGGCTATGGGAAACTTTAGAGAACACTTACATGGAAAAGAGTATGACAAACAAGTTGTGGTTGAAGAAACAGTTGTACAGCTTGAGAATGCCTGAGGGAGGAGATCTTGTGGCCCATATTCAGAAATTCAATCAAGTGTGCTCAGAGGTGATGAGCCTTGATGTGAAGATTGATGAAGAAGACAAGACCCTCATCTTGTTGTGTTCGCTACCCAGTTCCTATGATGGTCTGATTACAACCTTGGTGTATGAGAAGGAGACCCTGAATTATGAAGAGGTTGTGGGGGTGCTGAGATCAAACCAGCAAAGAGAAAAAATTCACATGGGAAACTCTAATACAGAGGTACTTGCTGTGAATGAGAGGCAAGGAAGACCCTGGGAAAAGGTTAGAGGCAAGTCCAAAGGCAGATCTAAGTCTCGGGGCAAGCAGAAAGCATGGAAGTGTTACAAGTGTCATCAGATTGGTCATCTGAAGAGAAATTGCCCACTTCTGAAGAATGAGAAGGGGAAGGGATTTCCAAGGGAGGTTCAGCCAGCAATGGTGGTGCAAATTCATCTGAAGACAGTGAAGATGATGTACTGGTAGTTTCAGATGGGACCAAGAAGTGTGATAGTTGTTGGACACTTGACTCAGCATGTTCTCACCATTATACTTCGCATAGGGAGTGGTTTGCAACTTATGAAGAATCTGATGGAGGGAGTGTATACCTTGGTGATAATCATCCTTGTAAGGTTGCTGGAGTTGGAAGCATAAGGGTGAGGATGTATGATGGGGTTATAAGGACTTTAACCAATGTCAAACATGTCCCGGAGTTGAAGAAGAATCTAATTTCTTTGGGCTACCTGGAGAAGCATGGGTATGCTTTTGGAAACCAGCCGGGGAGTGGATGTTTGAGGATAACCAAGGGTGCATTAGTGGTGATGAAAGAAAGAAGGTTGGAAAATAATCTCTATCAGATGGAAGGCTCAGTGGCCATAGATGGTGCAGAGGTGCTAGCAGCAGCACAGGAGGAATAGTTGGTCTATAAACTGTGGCACTATCGAATGGGACACATGAGTGATAAAGGGCTTATAGAACACAGCAAAAGAGGTCTGATTCCATTACTTAAGAAGGAGGATAATGACATCTGTGAGCCCTGTATTTATGGCAAACAACATAGGGTAAGATTTGCCAGCAGTTCCAAGCAGAGTGAAGGTATTCTGGAACTAGTTCACTCAGATGTATGGGGATCGGCCCCTGTGTCAGCTAGAGGTGGGGCTAAGTATTTTTTAACTTTCATTGATGACTACTCCAGGAAGGTATGGGTATATCTGATAAGAAAAAAATCAGAGGTATTTGCCCGATTTAAAGCTTGGAGAGTTGGTGTTGAAAAGGAGATAGGAAAACCAGTGAAGTGTTTGAGATCTGACAATGGAGGGGAGTATACAAGCAATGAATTCAAAAGCTACTGTGAGGAAAATGGGATCCAACGCCATTACATAGTAAGGATGACTCCCCAGCAGAATGGTGTGGCAGAGAGGATGAATCGTACATTGACAGAGAAGGCTAGGTGTTTGAGGCTGCAGGCATCACTGCCCAAGGTCTTTTGGGGTGATGCAATTATGTTCTCTGGTTTTCTTGTTAACAGGTCCCCTAATAGAAAACTTGATGGAGGCATTCCAGAGGAGATCTGGAGTGGAAAGAAGGTGGAGCTTGGACACCTAAAGATTTTTGGTTGCCCAGCTATGCACATGTGGAGGCAACTGAAAGGAGCAAGTTGGACCCAAAATCACAAAGGCTGATCTTCATCGGGTATCCACAGGGAGTTAAAGGCTATTTTCTATGGAGTTCAGATTCACAGAAGTGTATCATCAGTAGAGACATTATTTTGATGAGAAGAGCATCTTGAAGAGGTCAGAGATTGCAGATGGAGCTGAAAAGGCTGAACAGGACAGCAGTGGACAGCATTGGCTGATAGGTGATGTACCTTCTACTTCTACTTCAAAACATGCTTCTTTTGAGGTGGAGTTTGGTATGAATGTTCCAATACATGTAAAGGATCAGACACAAGAGCCATCAATCCAAAAGGAGGTGCAGGTGGAGTCACACACTTCAGCTTTGAGAGATGATCAAAGGGGTGTGGCACTACACAAGGCAAAGCATACCATCATCAAACCTGCTCGGTATCGCATTGATGACATGATTTTCTATGCTCTAATCATTGCAAATGAAGATTCAGAGACCTTCCAAGAAGCCATGGAAAGTTCCGAAAGAGACTCATGGATGCAGGCCATGATGGAGGAGATGGAGTCCCTGAAAAAGAACAAGACATGGCAGCTAGTGGATCTACCTAGAGATGCTCGGGCCATTGGTTCAAAATGGGTGTTCACAAAGAAGGAGGCACCTTCAGAGCAAGGTGGAGTCAGATACAAAGCAAGGCTTGTTGCTAAGGGGTTCTCACAGAGAGAGGGAGTGGACTACACAGAGGTATTCTCTCCAGTGGTACGTCATGCTTCAATTCGTGTGTTGTTATCTCTCGTAGCACAACATGGTATGGAGTTGCAGCAGATGGACGTGAAGACGGCTTTCTTACATGGGAGTCTAGAGGAGAGGATATACATGAAGCAACCAGAGGGTTTCAAGGAATCTGGATTGGAAGAAAAAGTGTGTCTACTAAAGAAATCGCTCTATGGTTTGAAGCAGTCACCCCGTCAATGGTACAAAAGGTTTGACACTTTTATTTTGGGCCTTGGATTTTCTAGATGTGAACATGATACTTGTGTCTATGTGAAAGATATGGATGAGGATGATGCACTGTATCTCCTTCTGTATGTGGATGATATGCTCATTGCCAGCAGGAGTGTTGAAGCAGTGAATAGACTGAAATATGCATTATCAACAGAATTTGAAATGAAGGATTTGGGGTCAGCTAGGAAGATACTTGGGATGGAAATTTACAGAGATAGGATCAAGGGAATTCTACACTTGTCATTGGGTGGCTATATTCACAAGGTGTTGGAGAGGTTTGGGATGGATAAGGCCAAACCAGTTGGAACACCTTTGGCTAGTCACATGTCTCTTTCTAAGTTACAGAACCCCAGACAGATGAAGAGAAAGAGTACATGGAGAGAGTTCCATATGCCAGTGTCGTGGGCAGCATTATGTATACTATGGTGTGTTGCAGGCCTGACATAGCATATGCAGTGAGCCAGGTGAGCAGATTCATGGCGAACCCAGGGAAGGAGCACTGGAAGGCACTCAAGTGGATTTTGAGGTACCTTCAGGGAACTCGTGGACTTGGTCTAATTTTTGGGCAGCAAGATGGATCCAAGGAGAAATCTAATATCCCAAGTAAGTCATTAGGTCCATTGGAAGGATTTGTGGATGCAAATTTTGCAGGTGATCTGGATACAAGAAGGTCTACCATAGGGTATGTGTTCAGCATGTATGGTGGATTAATTTCTTAGAGATCAACCCTTCAACCTATTACAGCTTTGTCTACAACAGAAGCTGAGTATATAGGGATTACAGAGGCTGCCAAGGAGGCTCTTTGGTTAAAGAGACTCATCATGGAAATGGGGGTGAAGCAGGGTACAGTATTGTTACACAGTGATAGTCAGAGTGCCCTGCAGTTGGCTCAGAACCCAATCTATCATGCACGCACAAAGCATATAGTGTGAGGTATCATAGGATCAAAGAATTGATGGAAGAAGGTGAAGTGGAGCTAATAAAAGTTCATACAAAGAAGAACCAGGCAAATGCACTTACGAAGACCCTTCCACGGGATAGCTTTCTCTCATATGTAACACTGATGGGTCTGAGGGAATGTGCAGATTTTTCAACAGCTTTGAAGCACTAAGGTGGAGATTGTAGAGCCTGGTGTGGTACTCCAAAGCTTAAATCCTAGGATGGAGGTTTGTAGGCTCCACAGGGTTAAGGCCCAGGTTGTTGGGTCTTGAGGGGGCTAGTCTATTATTGGGCTGGGTTTGGGCCCAAGGTGTGGATTGGTCCAAGGGAGTTTTTTTTTTAGGGTTTATTATCCATATAATAAGGCACCGGTTCATGTGTGGTGTTGGTTTTATTTTGGTAGCCGTCATGGGGACGGGTTATATATAGTCATGTAACGATGATGATTATAGATGAATGAAAGAAACCCTTTTGTCCCTAGAATAAGCTATACCTTCTCTTTCTCCTCCTCTCTTTCTCACATATAGATGCCCTAGGTTTCTTGGAGCCGCCTCTCTCAAAGGAGAAGGAAGAAACCCTAGCAGCACCTTCTTCTTGGGCAACGTCTCTTGATTTTCTGGATCAGATCTGAAGGTTCACGTGAGGAAGAAGAGAGGCCACGACCCTCTCTTACAATCTTGGGGCGGAAGAAACCAAGGAAAATCCTAGTTCCTAATCAATCTGGGAAGATTACCAAGATCAAGATCCAAAATTCTGCTGCAAAAATTTCAGCAGGGATATCATCTTGCTTCCGCATCTCCACACGACTTGGGACTGGTCGAATGCGTGCTATGCTCCAAGGGTAGAAAGAGGACGATCCACTCTTCAGGTTCCAGGATTAAGCTTTGGGCTAGAAGACAAGATTGGCCTTTGAGCTTAGGCCCGGGCCAAGCCAGGACCAATAACCTGAGCTCAGTTCAAAATTTATTTTGGACTTTATTTTAGGCCCAAGTCCAACTTGCGAGCCCCTAACCATTGTGTTTACTGTTTAAATATGAACTATTTGTTTCGACTCGGTAGCTATGAGCAGAATTCCAAACTTAATGCTAATGTAGGAGCTATTTCTAGCATTTAAAATTTCAAAAGAAACTCGATAAGCTTTGAAAAATAAAAAGTATTTCAAAATTTTAGAACAATACTTAAGCTGAAAAGGTTTCACATATTTAGTCCGTCTACAAAATTTGAGATGATGAAAGTGGCTGTGCTCTTAGATTTTGTAAAGAATAGCTAAACTCAAGATTTCAAAAGAATGCATAGATGTGATATTAACTCCTACAAAATACCATTTAATTTAATTTAACGTCAAACCTTTGTCTTCAAAAAAATATACAAGAGTTGTTAAGTCTTTAATTTAAAACATAAAAAGTTAATTACAATATCTAAAATGTTTTACCTAAATTTCTCTTTTCTTTTTTTCCCCTAACATTTCTAGTGGATCCCATTTTTCAGCGAGAAGATCTGAAGATGGATCTTGTGATGTTGATAATTTCCTATTCACACAGGTTATGAAATATTTCTTGTTTGATTTAGTTCAACATGCATGATTTGAAGGAAATGGTGATGGAGAACTATATAAAAAAGAAAAATTTAATATTATGAGTCATCATATTAACAAAAAAAATTATAATCATCTTTTTCAATTTTTTTTGGTTAACTGTCTTTCAAATTCTTCAAAAAAATATGCATCAATACATGGCTAAAAGTTTAAATAGCAATGTCACAAAAAAAAAAAGCCAAATAGCAAGAGAGGAAAGAAAAAGAAAAAAAATACTATTAGGTAATCCAAGATCAGTGATGCCCTACAATGCTTCCATGTTTATATACTCATGGACTTTGAAATATTGCATGTCTTTAGCAATGTGCTAAGTCCCAGTAAATTGTTTAGTCTATTGGGATCAACTGACAACAAACTAGGATTGTAGGTCCTTCATATCACTAGCAATAGTTATATCATTTGATCCAAATTCACTAGTCAGATAAAGAAGGATAACAAGAGAGAAAGAGAGAGAAAAAAAGCAATACGATAACAACGCTCTTTAGTTGAGATCAAATGTTCTCTAAGAATTGTCTTACCATTTGCTTTAAACTATTCACAAACCAAAATCAAGGAATCAAGTCTTGCATCTTCCTCTCATAATAAAATTTAAATCATGTGAATATATGGTTAGTCCATATGCCTTTTCTCACATTAAGATATTAATTATGAAATTTGATTCATCGAATAGCCCTTTTAGTCTTCTTCCGGTCCCTCAAATTAAAATCTAATTTTTCAAAGGATTTATTTAGTCTAAAACTTCATCTCCTTAACCACGAGTTAGGTCTTGAATGATCCTCTCATAATAGAAATCAGATTATGGGGCTGTATGTTCTTCTCTAACAATAAAATTTATATACTTTATGTTAAACATGATTCATTGTATAGTCTATTCAGTTTTTATCTGATTTTTTTAAATTAAAATCTAAACTTCAATGGTTATATTAATCTAAATCCTCTCTGATAGTGAAATATTTACCAAAGATTCCAAACAACTGTTGAACTAAAACAATAACACTTGGGTGATGTTATCAAATAAGAGTGATGTTCAAGTGCATCAAAAATGCTTTTCGATACGCCTCTAGGATTGGTGCAAACTTTGAGGCCAGAGTGATACTTTGAGGTAGTTGAATATGTAGTTACAAATCAGCATAAATGAGTCTAAACAACATTTTGATTACACATAAAAGGGGCATGTCGTAATGTTTTACATAACATTATATTTGCTTGTAAGACTGTCAAATGGGATAGAATATGAGCCATCAGGCCTTGTAATTATTAGCTTTGAGCAATAATGGAACCAGGCTACATTGATAGTTTATATGTGCCTTGCTCTAGAATGATCATATTTTGAATTTTGAGTATGCTTGGCCCAGCCTGACTTAGAGTATTATTACATTTGAAATTTGGCTTATAAATGGCAATTGATGTGAAGGTAAGAAATTGTCTAGAAAATTATCAGCTGCTAAGGTAAAGTTTCTGCAAAGGAGTTTGAATAGATTTGAAGATGTTCTTTGAAGGTATTCTTTGATGCTCAAATCACTACAAAAAAAATGACTTATTATGACGAATTAATTCATCGCAACAGGTACAAAAGTCGTCGTAATAAATTATTACGATGATAAAAAATTTATCGTAATACATTACAAAATCGTTGTAGTAATATGTTGTCGTAATAACCTATTACGGCGCGTTATTTTCATCGTAATAGCTTCCTATTACGGCGATAACATATCGTCGTTATATATTTTTTAAAAAATTAATTTAATTAAAATCTTATTACGGCGACTTAGTTTCACCGTAATATCAACATATTACGATAAAAATAAGTCGATGTAATAGATTTTTATTTAAATTTTAAAATTTAATTAAAATCTTATTACGGCGACTTAGTTTCGCCGTAATATCAACCTATTACGGTGAAACTAAGTCGCCGTAATAAGTTATTAATATTTTTAAATTTTAAATAAAACCTATTACGGCGACTTATTTTTGCCGTAATAGGTTGATATTACGGCGAAACTAAGTCGCCGTAATAAGATTTTAATTAAATTTTAAAAATATTAAAATTTAATTTTAATATTTTTTTGTTTTGCACCTGTTACAATAATATAATATAATATTAAAGCAATGATATTAGAAATAATTTTCTAATATAAAAGTTTCACAAAAAAATTTAATAAAAGTTTTCATTCATTTCAATAAAATCATCATATACAATGTTTTAAAAAATACATAATTTTAAAAAAATACATGTACTATAGAGGTGAAGTCTGCTGGAATCCACTAGGACGATATCCAGGCACTAACTGTCGCATGAAAGCAGTGAGCTCAGCAGTCGTCGCCTTTAGATCCTGGATGATCTTCTCTTGCTGAGTGAGTTTATCCTCTTGCTGAGTGAGTTTATCCTCTTGCTGAGCGAGCTTATCCTCTTGCTGAGCAAGCTTATTCTCTTGCTGAGCGATGAGCTTTCGGCACTCATGTAGTTCACCCTTTAATTGTGAGTTTTCAGAAGATGAAGAACTACCTCTAATTCTCGATGTACCCTTCGGTAATGGACCCCATCCTCTTTTATAACCAGATCTAGAGCCTAAAACCTCCTCAAAAATGACATCCTCATTGATTGGTTCTATTATAGAGTCCTGTGAGAAAAGTCGCTCTATTAACTGTGCCTACAATGAAAAGAAAACAAATTCAATATGTTTAGTATAAAACATTACATTCAATAATATTGTATTTTTAATTGATAAAACTTACATGGATTTCTTCAGCTTTTTCATTTATCCATTGATTCTTCTTTTTATCAAAATGAAGAGTATTCCACAGATGAAGTCTTGATGGCTCCTCTCCCGTAACAGGATCTCTCTGAAAAGAAACAATAATAATTTAAAACAATAATTTAAGACAATAATCTAATACAATTATCAATGTATAAATGGAATAATCTAATACAATGTATTAATGTAATAATCTAATACAATGTATCAATGTATCAATGTAATAATCTAATATAATGTATCAATGTATCAATATAATAATTTAATACAATTATCAATGTATCAATGTAATAATCTAATACAATGTATCAATTCATCAATGTAATACAATTATCAATGTATCAATGTAATAATCTAATACAATGTATCAATTCATCAATGTAATACAATTATCAATGTATCAATGTAATAATCTAATACAATGTATCAATGTATCAATGTAATAATCTAATACAATTATCAATGTATCAATGTAATAATCTAATACAATGTATCAATGCCTCAATGTAATACAATTATCAATGTATCAATGTATCAATGTAATAATCTAATACAATGTATCAATGTATCAATGTAATAATCTAATATAATTATCAATGTATCAATGTAATAATCTAATACAATGTATCAATGTAATAATCTAATACAATGTATCAATGTAATAATCTAATACAATGTATCAATGTATCAATATAATAATCTAATACAATTATCAATATATCAATGTAATAATCTAATACAATGTATCAATGCATCAATGTAATACAATTATCAATGAATCAATGTATCAATGTAATAATCTAATATAATGTATCAATGTAATAATCTAATACAATAATATAAGGGTGCACAATATAATTTTTAAATTCCTATTCTCAAATCAGAAGAATTAAATGATGAATTTTAAATTTGCAAATGAAGAGAAAGGATGTACACATGAAGGATATCATGTTATCAGCAAGACACAACAGATTTCTTCCCTCCAGTCTTTTTAACTTAAACAGCAAGACACAAATTCAAAATTTGCTTGTATGTTGATGATTTCCAGAGCCTGATAGCAATCCAATAGTCCATGCTTACCAAATTCAGAATTTCCTTCGTGAAGGATGAACACTGACAGTTGATAATGCCTCAGATCGAGAGAGAAGATTATAGAAGACGTTTGGTTTATATTTGATAAACAAAGTAAACACACATCACTCTTTTTATCACAAGCTCAAACACCGATCGACTATGATACCATAAAAGAAGAAAATTGGGTGAACTATATGACCATGATACCATAAAAGAAGAAAATTGGTCCATGATACCATGCATTAAGCCTAAGTTTGGATCTAGCACTCAACATAGATGCTGGATCAAATCTTTCATAAATATGATTACACTAGATTTATAACACTACAACAATATCAGACCACACAATACATAAATATAAAAGCACTAGGTTCACAGTATTCCTTACCATATCATAAGAGTGAGCCGGTATAGACTTCGATCCAGTGAGAGCAGCATATGGCTGCAATTCTCGATTAGATTTATTTGTTTATGATTTTTTCTACATCAAAGAATTAATGAAAATGGTTACATGAGTTTATAAAAAATATAAACTATTAAAATATTTGTATGGATGTATTTACCTTATACTCATCTGAATAAAAGTAATCACATAGAACGTCCCAGTCACTCTGCGAGACACGAGATGACTTATTTTGTTTTGCTAAGCTCACACTTGTGTCCTCACCGTGACTAATGAAGTGTATATGAAGCTGATATCTAAATTCTCGATAAACTTTATTTATTTGAAACTCAATACCTTTTTTAATATGATCTAAATTCATATCAAGATCGAACTTCTCCTGCAAGTATATATATATATATATATATATATATATATATATATATATATTATAAAAGTTATAAGGTATATTAAGTACATTAAACATAATCTAAAGTAATCTAATACAATTATACTGACCTGAAGTCGATCGATCATAGATGCTTTCTGTGCATCAGTGATCTCACTCCACTTTCTGACCGTAAGTGGTGCCATGTCACATACAACCACTCCTATCTCGGTCAGAAACTCAGAGCGAAACTCTCCTAATGGTCATCCAACCTCAGGTGGCAGAAGAATAGGCAACTTCTATCCACGACGCGTATCAATCAGATGTGCGGACTTATATCCGCGAGCAAGACCTCGGCCCTTCTTCTTTGATGATGTAGCTGCAAAACATAATGAACTAAATTAGTGCAAAATAACATAAAGAAATATAGCCAAATAATATAAGTTTAAAGTAGAGTTATTACATGATGCGTCGACAGATGACCCCTCTGTCAGAGCTGGAATGTAAGAAGAATCATCTCGCCTCGATGTAGCAGGAGTATCTCTCGAAGACATCTGCAAACAAACATACAAACTAGAATTAACAAATAAGAAAGTATAAGAACATATAGTTATACTAAGTAAAAAAAATGAATGCTACCAAATTAATCACTGTCATCACTATTATGCTCATTTTCTTCATCATCCTCCATATCAGAACTATGTATAGATCTCTCACTGTCATAATCAGCTAGTGTATCGTCCTCCTCAACATCTTCGCATATAAAGTCATCTTGACCAACATCACTTTGACCTCTAATGTTTTCTTGAATTGCAACTATTTCAGCATCAGTGTCCGTACGCCGAGATGTTATTAAGTCCATGTCAGGTTGCTCACATGTGAATCGAAGGGCTGCTGAATCATCTTCTTGATATACTTCTTCCTGAACATCATCATCTTTTTTTGGAATATCCCACAAATGACGATGACTAACCTTGTATACCACTTTCCAATTAGAATTGTTCTTCAAATCATCCAAGTAGAAAACCTTTTCAGCTTGTGATGCTAAAATGAATGGCTCATGTTTGTACCATTCTGAACTAATATTTATACTTGTAATATTATAATGTTGTTGCATTCTCCTGTGCTTTGGTTCAGTTTCAAACCATTTGCACTTGAACATTATCGCCTTACAACCTTTAACAAAATGAAATTCAAGGACCTCTAATAATATACCATAAAAGTTAATTTCTTCTCCTAGATGAGTAGAGGGAACACAAATACCACTATTCTGTGTTTTATGGCTGACATCCCGATTAACAGTGATAAATTTAACGCCGTTCACCACACAGCCAGTATAGGAGAACACACGACTGTCGGGACCAATAGCCAATGAATAAAGTCATCAGTAGCTTTAGATGCCCCAACAAAATGCTTATTTAACATCTGGATAAACCAAACATCAATGTCATTTGAAATAAAGACATATGATATATTAATTTACAATATAAATGAATGTACGGGCTTACTTCATTTTTAAACCACTCCAAAAATCTTTCCTTTTGTAATTGGTCCAGTTGTTCCAATCTAGTTGGATTTAGCTGATCAATGTGTTGGCTATAGAGAACATTACGCTAATGAGCACTATAGAAAATTTAAAGATATGAAATAATTTTACAAGTATACTTACTTGAGAAATGGTTGCACCTTTGGACAATTATTGATGAGGTACCAATGTACTTGTTTTAAAGTTTTATCGTCTAAATGCACCATTCTTCCTTTTCCAAGAGGCCGCCAACGAGTTGCAAATATATTTAATTGCTTGTCCAAATGGCTATCCAAGTCAAAATTTCGTTCCGGACGATTGAATTTTGTTTCTATGCCTCGAAGATACATTGAACAAAATGTTAGAGACTCGTTGACAACATAAGCTTCTGCAATTGAACCTTCTGGACGAGCCTTATTACGTACGTATTGTTTATACGTACCAAGTGCCCTTTCGAAAGGATACATCCATCTACTTTGAACAGGTCCGACAAGTAAGGCCTCGTAAGGCAAATGAATTGATAAGTGCACCATAACGTCAAAAAATGCTGGTGGGAACATTCGTTCAAGCTTACATAAGATCACCACAATCTGCTCTTGTAACAACTCCAAATCCCTAACATACAATGTCCTTGAACAAAGTTGTTGGAAGAAATTAGAAATCTCAATTAAAGTACTACTCTCATGTTTCTGCAAGAATGGTTGAATGCCAATAGGTAACAATCTTTGAAGTAGTACATGACAATCATGTGTCTTCAAGCCGGATATCTTTCCATCACCTTCATTTACGCACCTTAAAATATTGGAAGAATATCCATCGGGCACCTTCACAGATTTTAGCTACTTACAGAATTGTCTTCTTTCATCTAATGTAAAGGTGTAAGATGCAGGAGGCTTATAAACTCTATTATCTTGAGTTTGTAACCACAACTCCCTTCGGATCCCCATTGAAGCTAGGTCCTCTCTTGCTTTATATATGTCTTTTGTCTTACCTTCGATGCTTAATAAAGTTCCCACGACATTATCACAAATATTCTTCTTAATATGCATTACATCTAAGTTATGTCTCAATTTTAATGATGACCAATACTCCAACTCGAAGAAAATGCTCTTCTTATACCAATTCAACTCATTTGGTGCACGCTTTCACTTTCGATGTTTATTGTTTGGATGCTTTCCGAACTATTCAGCAGCTATGTGTTCTAATTGCATTAAAATTTCTTCACCGGTCAATATTTTTGGTTTGACTCTATGCTCTCTACTTCCATCATGGAGTCTACTATTTCGCCACTTATGATCAATAGGCAAGTAACGGCGATGTCCCATATAGAAAATCTTGTCTTTCAGCTTTTTGGATGAGCTTTGCTCATTACAAACTGGACATGCCTTATAACCCTTTGTGCTCCAACCAGATAATAATGAGTATGCTGGAAAATCATTTATAGTCCATAAAACAGCTACGTTCATCCAAAAACTCTCTTTGGTAGATGCATCATATACATCAACACCTTCGGTCCATAAATGTTTAAGTTCATCCACTATTGACCTTAAAAATATATCCATATCCCTTCCTGGAGATTTAGGACCGGGGATAAGCAACGACATCATAAAGAATGTCTCTTTCATATATTTCCATGGAGGCAAGTTATAAGGTACTAAAATGACGGGCCACATACTGTATGCATTACTCATGTTTCCAAATGGATTGAATCCGTCTGAAGCAAGACCTAACCTTACATTTCTTGGTTCACTGGCAAAATTAGGATACTTTTGATCAAAATCTTTCCATGCTTCTCCATCTGCTGGATGCCGTAACACCCCATCTGTGATCGGTCGCTTATCATAGTGCCACCTCATATCTTCGGCTGTATATCTTGAGGCATATAGACGTTTCAAACGAGGTGTGAGTGAAAAATACCGCATAACTTTATAAGGTATCTTCTTACCTTTGTCTTCAACCACTTGGTACCTAGGCTCGTTGCATACCGGACATTTTTCTAAAGAGGCATTCTCCTTCCAAAAGATAGCACAATCATGCTTGCATACATGTATGTTCTCGTAGCCTAAACCCAACTCATTCATTTCTTTTTGGCCTCATAGTGCGAAGATGGTATCCTAGTACCATTCGGAAATGCCTCTTTCAATAGTTCAAGCAACATATTGAAAGACTTATTTGTCCACCGACTGAAGACCTTAATGTGCATTAACTTCACTAAGAATGTCAAAGCAGAAAACTTTACACATCCAGGATAAAGCTCAGATTCCACCTCATTGAAAAGATCATCCAATTTCTTACTGTGATCAGTCCTTCCATGGTCAGACATCATCGGATTGTCATTATCATTGCCAACCTTAGTGTGAGCACCACTTGGGCCAGCGATGTCCTGCAATGCTTCGACCATCTCATCTTGTTCCCTTTCTGGGTCATCATCTTCATTCTCATTTTCATCTGAGACATTGCTTCCAAACTGTTCTCCATGAAAATACCACGTCTGATACGTCTTCGAGAAACCCTTTAACATACAGTGTAATTTAACTAAATCAGGCTTATGCCATTTACCATTATAACACCGCACACAAGGACAACGTATCTTCCCTTCTTCATTAACATGAAGCCTTTCCTTTTCTATGAACTTCTTAATACCGGCATCATATTCTGGACAATTTCGTTTCTTATGTATCCAACTCTTATCAATCGGCATCGTTGGATAATATCAAATCTGAGTAAAAATAGTGAACCTCATTTAAAGAAATTTAGATTTATCTCAAAAATATCCTACTCGTTTAAAGAAAATCTCTAAAACCATATATGGAGCTGCATAATATATAATTAGATTTAGAAGATCCAAATTTATGAACCGCACATAAGTTCCACTCATAAATCAGCATTTTTTATTACGAAATAAAATGACCAAGCAATGCATATTAAAGGTTTTGATTATTCACATTCAAGACAGGCTTTTGCCTAATTGTGCAAGCAATAATCATTAAAGAAATCAACCTTCCTACATGGTACGAGATTCTAAATGGTTGAAAAGTAAAGGTGTCTCTGATGGAATGTAGAACAAATATAGTTCTGAAACCAAAGTATAGGGAACACATCAATGAAGAAGTGATACTATGAGAAAATAGACATAGGTCTGAAACCAAAGTAAAAAACTCCCCACCTTGGTACTCACATACTGATTCTTGAGACTTTTGTGAGACAAAAATATACTTTGTTCTTCAAACTTTCGCTCACCTTCAAACTTTCAATTATTATATTTTAATTTTTTTTATTTTTAAAATGGCCATATTTTATTTATTGTTTACCTATATTTTTATCCTGCAAATTAAGTCCACATGTTCGTATGTTAACCATCTCATCAATTTTAACTGACATAAAAAAATATTAGAAATATGTTATTCTAAAAATATAAGGGACTCAACTTTAAAAATTAAAAATTCAAGAATCCATATGAATTATGAGTAAAAGTTTGAGGATCAAAAGTACATTTTAGCTACCATTGTCTTTATGCATTTGGTTTACATCAGTCTTTGATAAAATACACATCTATGAACATGTGATTAGTTCAATGAATACACACCTACACTCTTAATTGCCGGTGCATTTCATCTCATCTATGTCCTTTAGAAAATAAAATATAATAAAATAAAATTATACTACAGTTAAGTAGTAATAGAATCATTCAGGGTCTTATGGATCACTCAGTGTTACCTTTGGCTCCATTAAAAAGAGAAGAAATCACTAAGCATAATTCATGAAAAACACCTTTCAAGATCCGAACATGAGTTCTCCTCCCAAGTGATCGCATGCAACTATTAAACCATATCCCCGTATGGAGATTGGTGACCAAGTTAATCATCCAGACCAAAAAATTGATGATAATAGTTTTACACTTTGTTAGCAAAACAGACTTTCGCTAGAAGTATCATCCTTATTCTTAGATAAAATGAAACCGAATCGAGACGGAAAAAAATCCACTCAAAACCCTACTAGTAGAAACTAAGGGCGGAATGGGGAAGTAGGAGGAGTACCTTTGTTTCGGTGACGCACGTACCCTCCGATTTCTACACCTACTCTATATCAGATATGATCTGTGTCCCCCCTGAACCTCTCCCTTGCCCTCTTTTGAATCTTCCTGTGCTACCCAAAGTCAGGACTCCCAACAAAAGCACAGCCCTCGCTCCGAGCACACAGGATTCCGGATCGGATCGGATCAGATCGATTCCAGCGAGATCGGCGAAGCGAAGGCGGAGATCCAGCTATAAGCTTCTCATTAGAGCTAACAACGATGACAGCAGCACGAGCGGAGGGGAAATTAAAACCCCCCAAATCAGAAAACAACAAAATCGAAAAAAAAATCCAAGTGAAAAAAAAAACACGGAACAAAGAGAAGAAGAATCGCGAGCGAGAGGGTTTTATAAAGCCCTTCTTCTTCTCACCTCGTCCGAGGGCTGACATAAAGGAGCTCGGCGTCCGCGGGCGAGGGTTCCGGCATCCGGGGGCCGACAGCGGAGAGGAGCTCGGTGGGGAAGACGGCGGAAGCAAGGGTTTCACAAAATAAAATCGCGAAGGGTGTTAGGGTATTAAGGGGATCTTATTACAACGAAATTAAATTTCGTCGTAATAAGTCCTGCAGTAGATTAATATTCATTTTTCGCTCTATCACGATGACATTTAACATTCGTTGTAATAAGTTCATTTATAATGGGAAATATAATCTGGACATATTACGATGACTTTTTATATTCGTCGTAATAGGTCCTTTTATTACGGCAAAAATTTATTTCATCGTAATAAAATGAAGAAAAATAAAAAAACTAAAATCCTAAAATATAATCTATACTTATTACGACGAATACCAAATTTCGTCGTAATAAGTCTTTTTATTATGGCAAAAATTTATTTTGTCGTAATACAACGAAAGAAAAATAAAAAAATTAAAATCCTAAAATATATCTGGACCTATTACAACGACTTTTGATATTCATCATAATAGGTCTTTTTATTACGGTGAAAAAATATTTACCATAATAAAATGAAAGAAAAATAAAAAAATTAAAATCCTAAAATATAATCTGGACCTATTACGACAACTTTTGATATTCGTCGTAATAGGTCTTCTTATTACGGCAACAAATATTTTACCGTAATAAAACGAAAGAAAAATAAAAAAAATTAAAATCCTAAATATAATCTGTACCTACGACAATGAAATTTAAAATTTGTCATAATAAGTCTTTTTATTACGCGATAATTTATTTCACCGTAATAAAATGAAAGAAAAATAAAAAAATTTAAAATCCTAAAATATAATCTGGACCTATTACGATGACTTTTGGTATTCGTCGTAATAGGTCTTTTTATTACGGCAAAAAAATATTTCGCCGTAATAAAATGAAAGAAAAATAAAAAAATTTAAAATCCTAAAATATAATCTGGACCTATTACGATGAAATTTTAAATTCATCGTAATAAGTCTTTTTATTACGGTGACAATTTATTTCGCCGTAATAAATAGGTTTTACGATGAATTTAATTTTTATTTCGCCGTTATAAATAAACCTATAACGATGAAAATAATTCCCGTAATAGATTCGCCACAATTACCTTACTTTCTTGTAGTGAATCAGCATAAAGATTAAGAAAAAAATAATGAAAAGTCTTTTGTACTTTTGCATTAAGACATTTTATATTGTTGTTGAAAGTGTCTTTTTTATTTAGTTTGTTTCAGAATAGGCAGCCCGATATTCATGATTTCCTCAAGTTGAAAATCCCTTTGGTGGACTTCCTTTTTTTAATGAAATTAAAATTTTCTACTTTCAGTTGCAATGTATCACTCTCTAATTAAATATTCATTTTATGCCACAACAAATATGATATAAAAGTTTAATATTATAAATCAATAAATTTTAGATATAATTTCCTGCTTTAAATGGGTTTGTGCAAAATTTTAGTATTTTATAAATATAAATAATTCAATATATTTTATAATAAAATATTTTTGATGGATCCATCGACAGTTCTACTTAAAGGGCTTATGATAGCTTTTGAAATGGAGTATTTGGCAAGTTCTATTACTCATCGTATTTGAGCACTTAAAGACAACTATGAGAGTCCTTGGGTTGAACTTTTAATGAAAAGTTTAAGCAAAAAACTTCAACTTGCATTTTCTTTTATACTTTTCTTTCTTTTGCCTAGATGTAGCAACTCAAGAAGGGAGTAAATTGGGTATTAAAAATTTAATTACGCAGATATGTACTTATCAAATTTTTAATTGGCAGCGGTGAAGTGACGTAAACACAACAAATTTATAGAAATAAAGCAAACAATCAAACACATGGATTTTATAGTGGTTCAGTGCTAACCCAGCACCTACGTCCACTCCCCAAAAATTCTTTGAGAATTTTACTCCAATCGTATCACCAACGATTACAACACTAGCCTTATCTGGCTAGTCCTCTTGTTTCACGGCACAAGAAAGCCAAACCCCTAGCCTTACCCGGCTAATCCTCTTATTTCACGGCACAAGGAAGCCAAAAGTGATCAAGGGTTAAACCTAACCCTTTTACAAAAAAATATGTTCAGAATATTTAAGAACAAGTAGCTCCTAAACTGAGCAAATATTCAAAATAATACTTTACAACTTTTGTAGACAATCTTCAGCAATAAATGAAACTCTTTGAGGTAGCTGAAGCTTTGAATGCTTGAGAGGCTTTAATGGATCTGCACATAGAGCTTCCTTTCAACAACTCACAAAATATGCAATAAAGGCTCTCTCTTCCTTGTATTTCTTCCTCTTTTTTGTCCTCATTTTCTTTATCTACTCTCAGCTATTTAAAGCATTTTAACAGCAAAAATATCGGTTAGACTCAATCAAAATTAATGGAAAGTAAAACAAAAAGAAAATATAACTGTTGTAAACATTTTCCTTGAGCATTGAATGCACTGGTATCCATTTGAGGAAGGAAGATTTTTGTCATAATCCAAGAGATCATAAGTTAGTTTAGCTAAAAATAGAACTTAGAAGAGAGAGAGAGAGAGAGAGAGAGAGAGAGAGAAATTTGTCCAAGTGTTGAAGAGTGAAGCATTAGTTGGCTCTAGATTAATCCCAGCTAACTGTTTCAAGAAAGGTGACCGGCCAAAGGATAGTTAGCTAGCTGAAGAGTGTCTTCAGTTAGCTAGTTTCAAAATGTACATGCCCATAGAAAAGTTCTGCAATCCATCAGCTAGCTAAAGGGTAGCTTCAGTTAGCTAGATCCATGAGGAGGTCGATCAAAAGAAAATCTGCAAAAGAATAGTTAGCTGGAACAAAGGTTCAATTAGCTATTTATAAGAAGAGCATGGCCAGAAAATATTTTCATCCCAAAGTAGTTAGCTGGAGGTTGACTCCAGTTAACTCATTCAAATTTTCATGCGGCTATGAGAGGAATACCAAACCTGTAGTTAGCTGGACACAAAGTCTAGTTAATTGTTTTGAAGATTCACATAGCCAGGAGGGAAGATAGCAACCGGCTAGTTAGCTGGACACAAGGTCTAGTTAACTCCTTTGAATTTCCACATGGCTAGAAAAGTGACCAGGTTAAAAGTAGTTAGCTGAAGGCTAGCTTCAGTTAACTTATTCCAAGATCCACACGGCTAGAAGAGCAACCGGGTTAAAAGTAGTTAGCTGAAGGCTAGCTTCAGTTAACTTATTCCAAGATCCACATGGCTAGAAGAGCAACCAGGTTAAAAGTAGTTAGATGAAGGCTAGCTTCAGTTAACTCATTCAAAGAGCAGTTCAGCCAGAAGAAGAGATAGTTAGCTAGTCAGCTAGCTGGACTGAGAGTCCAGTTAACTCATATCACCATGCAAAATGCCCAGGCACAAAGTAGCTAGCTGACTGGGAGTCCAGTTAACTAACAGCTCCATGCACACGCCCAAGGCAACAAATAGCTAACTCGTCAGCTAGCTGGACTGGGAGTCCAGTTAACTAACAGCCTCATGCACACACCCAAGGCAGAAAGTAGCTAACTCGCCAGGTAACTTATTTGAGGGAGCATTCGACTAAGAGGAAAGGTTCGGCCAGGAAAGAGATCTAGGGCAGCTTAGCTAGCTGGAAAAAATCTCCAGTTAACTAATTTGAGAACCAAACGGCTAAAAGCATTTATCCATGTGAATTTAACTTGATGAGGCTCATTGTAAGACATCTGAAAGCATTCTTTGATCATCTATATTTTTCTGCATTGATCTTTGTCTTCATAATAAACAAATTAGTCCTCACTTAATTATTTTGTAATCATCAAAATCAATCTAGGGCCAACACTTTCTTTTTATCTTTTTTAATGGTCTATATGGATGGTGGGAGAATGAGGGAAAAGAAAGGAAAAGAAAAAAAAAGGTAATAAAATTTTACTTGGAAGAAAGATGAGAAAAAACAGAGAGAGAGAAGAATGATCTACAACTCAACTCATCTCAGCCTTTCTCCAACTACATGGGGTCGGTTACATGAATCTACTTCCTCCACTTTACTCTATTCAGAACTAAGTCGACATTCAAATGATAAATAGTTATATCTTTTTTAATTATTTCTCTTCGCATTAGTTTAAGTCTACCACTACTTCTATTCTTACCATGGATTGTTAAAAGATCACTCTTTCTAACTGAAAAATCTAAAAGTATTTGTTGTATATGTCCAAATCACCATAATCAATTTTCTCTCATTTTATCTTCATTTGGGGCTATTCCTATCATTTCTCTTATATGTTTATTTCTAATTCTATCTTTTAAATTTTTACCATATATCCATCTTAACATGAGCATTTTTGTTATACTTAATTTATTCACATAGGCTGTGTTTGGATGTCAAAAAGTTATTCCAGGAATAGGAATACGAATTCCCTAGGAATAGCTTATTCCCTTTGTTATTCTAGATTTCTGTTTGGATGAAAATCTCGTATTCCATGTTATTCCAATGCAATTAATGCAGTATTATTCCAAATGGTGTTTGGATGATATCGGAATAAACATGTATTTCAGTAGGAATAGATGACCAATTTTTTAGAAATTCCAAATATACCCCTCGACCCAATGAGAAGAAAAAATTATTTATGAATTAAATTTTTTATGTAATTAATAGAATAAATTAAATTTTAGTAATGAAAAAGGTAATAAATTATTTTGATTAATTAATACATTAATAAAATAATTTTTATACTATAAATTGGTAATAAGAACTGACTGAATAAGTTATCATATTAAATCAAAATAAATTAAGAGCATATTTAATAAACCGGTTTTGTGGATGAACCGGCACATTTGATATCGCTTCTTTCTCCAAAATACAGGTCCTCAGCCATCTTCTTCCCGGCTTTAGTAACAAGAAACCAAACAAGAAACATAAAGAAGGGAAGGATTAAAACATCTAAGCTAAAAATCAAGAAAAAAAGAGGAAGAAACCGTATTTTTATAAAACAATCGTCTTTCCCCCTTTTTCTCAATAATACTCGAAATATGATACCTCACATAATCTAAGTTCGGGAAAATGCGTGCTTGGGACCACCCGAAGCTCTCCTCTAATCCCATGAGTAGTACTTATATACTCGACCACCACGAATTTCAACCCTTCCACTTCTTCTTCCTCCTCTTTCCTTGATCCAATAGCTGCCGCTTCAGCAACAACTGGTTTACCTAAAGAAGCACAAGAAGGCAGTAAAAAGGAATGCCGCAAGAACTACAACAGTTTGAGCCCATTAGAATGCGAGGAAACAGGGTAAGGGCGCTGCCAAAGCTGAAGATAGGGAGAGAAACAGGACGAAAGCGATGAAGGGACGAATTGAAAGGCGTCCTCATGGGCAAGCGGAAGGACGAGCGGATCCAGAGAGTGTTCCACAGGAGCGGATCCAGAGAGTGTTCCGCAGGAGGGGAAGAAGGGAGAGGGGAGGGGAGGGGAGGGGGGGGAGAAAGGAGGGAGGGGCAAGTGACTCGCGGGAGGAGGATGAAGACCGAGACAGAAGAGAAGATCGTGCTTTTAACTTCCCCCGGTGCCCCTGGAATAGCTACAGTGACGGAATAGGCTATTCCATGGGATGCCGTGAAATATGAAAACGGAATTAGGAGCGTTGACGAGAATAAGGAATCAGTGGGGCCCACGATCGTTTTAAGCTAGCGTTTGGGGGAATAAGTTGGAATAAAGCCCTATTCCATGCGGAATAGGGCATCCAAACACAGCCATATTGTTTCAGTATTGTCCAACACTATGCTCCATATAGCATAGCTGGCCTAATAGTGGTTTTATAAAATTTTCTTTCAATTTTAATGGAATGCACCGATCATACAATACTCCCGAAGTACTCTTCTACTTAATCCATCCTGCGTTAACTCTATAATTCACATCTTCACCTAGTTTACCTTCTTGCAAAATAATTGATCCTAAATACTTAAATTTTAAATTTCTTGGTATCTCTTGGCTTGCATCTTCATTGTTTCTTCATTTATATTTCTACTCCCACTAAAATTACATCGCATATATTCAGTTTTAATTCTACTAATCTTAAAACCTTTATATTCTAAAGCCTCTCTGTAAATCTTTAGCTTAGCATTTACTCCATATTTAGTTTCATTAATCAACACTATATTATCTGCAAATAATATACATCATGGGATATCATTTTGAATATATTTGGTTTAATTCATTCATAACTAATACCAAAAGATACGGACTTAAGACAGATCCTTAATGAAAACCTACAGTAACTAAAAACTCACTAGTTTCTCCTATTATTATTTTAATAATATTTATTACTCTATCATACATATCTTTTATCAATTCTATGTACTTTTTAGTAACTCCTTTTTTTTCTAAAACCCATCATATTATTTTTCTTGGTATTCTATCATATGCTTTTTCTAAGTCAATAAAGACCATATAAAGGTCTTTTTTCTTTTCCTATACCTCTCCATCAATTTTCTTAATAAATAAATAACTTTCATGGTCGATCTTTCAAGCATAAATCTAAATTGATTATTTAACACAAAGTATCGGCTCTTATTTGATTTTCTATTACTCTCTCTCATGATTTTATTATATGACTCATCAGCTTAATCCTTCTATAAAAGAATGGTAAAAACCTAAAATTCTTTATTCCCATATTAGGGTCAAAAGGTGGAGGAGAATAGTTTATAAATTTTATTTTAACTTTCAATTCTATCTCTACAAATTGCTTTATATTCTTTTTTTAATAAAGAGTATATTTATGGTTTATAAACATAACTTTCTTCTTTTTTTTTTTTCTTTCTTCTTTCTTTATCCAAATAAAATAGATGCAAATTACCCTTCTCTCTCTTCTTCTTCTCCTCTCCTGGTCCCCTCTAAAGGCCCAAACAAAAAGCAAAATAAGAAAAGCTTTTTGTGCACCGTGCATGGTAGGATGCGTGCACCGTACATGTGCAGCCATGAATGCCAAGAATATTTTTATCATTTCTTATACCGCACGCATGGCCACACACGGGCATGGTTAATTAGCATTTGCAGTGTGCACGTTTCTACACCAAGCGTGATTCAGAAGGATTTTTCCACAAAACAATACAAAGCTTTTTGTGCCTCATCCCCAGCCTAGGCCTGAGGCTTAAATGTGGTGTTCCGCGTACGTAATTCTCAATTTCTATGTTGACGGAACCTAAGCAGGACCACAAACAAAGACCCATTTATATATTAGTTACTTGAACTCAGGATGGATAGCTTGGATCAGACAACTTATATGCCAATTACTAGGTAAATTAATTTACTAAACTAGTGGAGTTTTCTTTCTTCTTAGGTGGTGCACTTAGCTGTGGAGGACATGCATGCCACAAACATTGCTAGTTCATGGTAGAGATTCTGTTCATATCCTTAACTTTCATTCAGACTAAACCTATTCTTGCCAAAATTTCTCTTCGTAAATACCATCTGATTTTGCTTAACATTCTTCAACTTTTCTCTGGACTTAAAATTGATGTGTACAAACTCATGCACTACTTGCCTCTTTACACAAAGACGATAAGATTGGCCCAAAATAATGGACAAACATATGACTAGATTGCTGGTCTATCACAATGGCACATCCTGCCAGTTTTTTCTTTTTCTTTTTTTTGGTTTACTTTTTTAGTCTACATAAGTAACCATGGCCAAATAGACCAAGAGTTCCTGTAGCACAAAGCTGGAATTGGATCTACATTACTGTTCCTCTTATATTGGCAACCATGATTGGTAGAAAATGGACATGGCTTATGTGGTGGTGTTGAGAAGTGATTAGTGAGATTAATCACCAGTTAAGTATCTCAGTCTGAATGTATGGACTACGGAGCTTCTCAAGAAATTAAGTATGGATTACCATGATCTAGTTCTGATGTATTTATTAACGGACCTTTATTTCCCACTTCCAAGTATGTGCCCACTTTTATCCTTCTTCAACATTACTCAAGTAAATTGATCTATATTCGTGGTTCGATTTAATTTAACTTGCTTAGGATAATAAAAATGATCTCCCCTATTTACAGAGAGGTAAGAAGCAATTATGCATGCAGGATTGCAAGACAGGTTAATGAAGGACATGTGATCTTCCAACAAATATTTACAAGCTTAGGCAGAAACAGTGGTAGTACCTCATCATCTAGCACCATCTATATTGAAGAACTCATGTAAACTTTGTTCTGCATCTCAGTTGGATGTTCAGAAATGGAAGCCCATTATCCAATTTTAGAGTTAAATGAAATGGAATGCCTTGTTGACTAAAAGTATCCAACATTACACGTGGGAATCATCCATTCCGCTACTCTGAAGAACTCCCATTCATGAAGAAATAGAGAAATAGGTAGAGAGAGCATGAAAGAAAGAGCAGGAATTTTTTATCAATTGCAACACTTGCAACTGTTCAGGAGATATCCTAATGCAGAAAATACCAAAAATTAAGCCAAATATTTGGTGATATCCAATCCAACAGATACTCCAATGCAGATGACAAGGTTAAGACAGCTACATCAAACTCCATCAGGTTACAGCTTGATTTAATTTAGAATTTGCCTTCTTAATCAATATTAGACATACTTGCAGCTTCCAAAACCTACAGGTGAAACACATTTCAGAATCATCACCAACTGATTTGAGACATGAACTTGGAGTGGATGGGATTGGAAACTCACTTGGGTCTGTTGTTGTGATGAGCCCAGAGTCCTTGAAGTGGCAGTTCCAGTAGTTCCGGCCTCGGGCTTGGTAGTAGAGGTTCATAGCAACTGAAGCATGGGATATGAGGTTGTCTGGGTAAAAACAAGGATGGCCCTTTTGTAGCACCTTGCAATCCACCTGAGAGCAAGCATAGTTTAAGTTTGCAGTCAGAATGGCTTCATTAGATGAAGGTTTGGCCACGCACCAAGTTTTCTGCAACAACAATAAAGCAATTTCCCTGAGGCAATAGTGTCCATGGTGCTGCCTTTGAGACAGATAAAAATTGGCCACATGTATGAAGGAAAGAACTTACCTGTCCCTGTGATGATGCAACAGCTCCCCCTGTGAGATATGAGTTACCAAGCGACATTAATATCGATGAATAGCATAATAAAAATTGGTACTAATTAACTGTCTAATTTGAACTAGATAAGTTCCCTCAGAGAAAATTAAGTTAATGGTTTCAAAATAACATAATCTTGACATTAAGGTCAGAAAGAGGACACACCCAAGTGGAAGTTTTAGGGAAGAAATTCAAAATGATTTAAAACTTCCCAAGAGGAAGGTGAGCACAATCAAGCCAACTCTAATGGAAGAATTCAAGTACCAGAAAACTATTCTTGTAAACATTATGGATATATTTAAGTGAAGGTTCAAGTCATGTTTGGAAAACCAAAATTTGCTGCAGTCCATGAGAGAACCTTCTTGTCCATCCTAATCAATCTGAATCTAACAGCGATAAATTAATTTAAAAAAACTTTTCTGAAAAAAACTGCAACATCTCAACCCCTTTGAACTGGAAATAAGAAGCAGTGGAAAAAGCAAAAGAGAAGATCATATTATCAGTTCGAGTGGTAGCATTTCATAAATAGCAGACTAAACAATCACCAAAAGGAAGAATGGAAGACCCTAAACTGGACTAATGCAAGAAAACCCAAGTAGGAATAACTTGAAATACCTTGTCATAGGATGATATGGAAGGAAAAAAGAAGGCAGGTTGAAACCCAGAAGCTATTTTATTTATCTAAGCAAAAGTGGCGTATTAATGAGACAAGAAGGTACTTACCTGCAGAAGGGAAAGCAGTAACAAAGCGAAAGAGAGATCTAAGAAAGAAGGGGATGCCTCTGCTTTTCTTGCCATTGCTTCTGTTTTTTTTTTCAAGGAGGACAAGGGAGGGGATAATTAGAATGCTGTTTCAGTAACCAGGCGAGAGAGCACAGGGGCTGGGGGTTGAAGGAGAAGGGAGAAGAGGAAGCGAACACGTGAAACGGCTCTGGCAACGGCTACATTCTCCAAGTCTTGTCTTGGCTCGGTTTGTCTCGGCGTCGCTGGATAGAGAAAAGGAGAGGCTGGCAGATTCCCCTCGACCTGATGCCATCTCTCTCTACTACTTGTTCCACCCACCAAACTCTCCTGTCTTCCCCGATGCAAGGCAATACTTCCTCCAAAGTCTAAACTGAATTTTTCCACACCATAATCTCTCAAGGAGAAGCCTTATTATTCCACACCATAATCTCCAAAGTCTAAAAGAAGGGAGTTTCTACAAGACATCACAAGGAGTTTCTCCAACAAGCTTTTGTATGGGCTTGTTAAAATGAAAAGGGAAAGGAAGAAACGCACCTCAGGTGTTAGGATATGACCAAAATTTGATAAAATAAAAATAAAAGGAAAGCAACCCTGTGAAGTTACAATCGTAAATTTCAGAAGTAACAATAATAAAGTCTAAACCCTTCTGGCTGAAAGATAATACGCAAATAAAAATAAAGTTGTTCAATAAAAACAAGTCATTGGTTGTTACCACAAAAAACAAAAAAAAAAAAAAGGTTCATTGGATGTATAACATTAGTGAGGAAAGTTAGCGCACAGAAAATAAAATTAATAAACCAATGACTCTCATAAATGGAACATTGAAGAACTAATTAAATAAACGTCACTTTTCATGTTCATCAATAAACAAAAGCACCCTTCAGTCATTCTGTCACGTCTCATACCCAAAATTTGATCTAGGGTGACAACCCGCCGCATGCCCGGCATGCAAGGCGTCCCGAATCAAAACACTTAAATCAATAAAGGCAATAACTATATATAATTCAAGTTCATAACATTAATACAAACCATAATTATAAGGTTTGGGCTACAAGCCCTCATACAAACACCACTAGGTTACATCAACATAATGGATCTAATTTATTTTAATAGAAGCTTCATCTACCCCATAAATCCTTTTTCAATCCTGAGGCTCTGAAAAACATTGTGAGATTTACATGAGCTCACACTCAATAAGTAAGCCTATTATAATGTAATATATATCATTTCAAGATATTATCATATCATTTCAAGATATTATCAAATCACATTTACATGTAAAAAGCTTCATCATTTCAAGATATTATCATATCATTTCAAGATATTATCAAATCACATTTACATGTAAAAAGCTTTATTTTCAAATATATTTATCCTGTTATCAGAACATGCATATCATCAGCTCAAATTACTTTGAAAGCTTACAATAAATACAAGAATATGCAATGTAAACAAACCCACTATTTATATAATCATTATTTTCTTATGTGTCCCACGGCCCTACAACACCCAACTAGTGTAACACTCTTAAATGTTCCCTAAGAGGAAGGGTCCTAGTACCAGCGTTATGCCATATCATAATCAAACAGAACACATCCTACAGATGTGTGTCCTACATATCTTCCCCATGGAAGTGGGTCCCGTATCATAACCATTCAGAACACACCCTACAGATGTGTGTCCTCCACATATCTTCCCCTGTGGAGGTGGTATAGGAAAAAAAATTGATTTTACGATGCCCTAGGATCTCAGGTTTATTTGTATGCATGTATTTTATTTAAATTTAATCTAATTAAATTTATAAAATATGTCATGTATATCTATAATTGAAAGCATTCAAAATTTAAAATTAAATTTTATATCTATCAGTATACGTACCTGATGCAGAAACTAGATGTAGATCTAATCTCCTGTGAAAAGTTTCCTCTTGATGCCTTGCGAGAGTCGCACATGCCACTCCTCTATTTCGTACGCACGCTAGGAAATTTTGTACGTACGCTAGGAAACCTTGAGATAGGGGATATGAAATCAGAAGGGATGAAGAACTCTTCTCCAAGAGAGGAGACCCTCTCTTCTTAGACTTCTCTGATTTTTGGACTCTTCTTTCTCTACTACTCTCCTCCTCGAAGTTCAGAAAAGTTTCTTAAATAAACCCATCGTAAAACAACCCAAAACAACTTTTGAATTTGTTTTACGATACGATAATATCCGATCTTCGAAAGCGAATGGGTTACGGACGTTCACACGTTGTCAACGCGTAAAGAAAATTTTATAAAACAAATTTAATAAGATCGTAATTTAAATAAAATTTTAAATTCACGTTATCAGAATGTCAAAATCATAATTTATACGAAATTTCAAATTCACGCCATCTTAATGGCAGAATCATAATTTAAACGAAATGGTAAAATCATAATTTACATAAAATGGCAGAATCGTAAATTTTTTAAAGTTTTAAAGTCTCGTTGACTGCCTGCCGTGATAATATAAAAATATTTAAAATATTTATAAATATAAAAATAATCAGATTAAATTCGTTTGAAGTCCAAATTGAAATCCGAAAGAACCCATGTGAAGATCTCGAACCATACTTCGCATTGGACTTATTTAATTTCTAATTTAAAATAATTTATGATTTTAAAATTCATAAATAAATGATCAGAGGCTATATTGGATATCCGATTCAAACCACTTTGAAACCAGATCTAAACTACTCTATCATCAGACCAACCATTGGTCTATAGTTCAAGTCCTATCCCACAATGGGTCTAAATAAATCCCAAAAATTCACTTGAGTTACAAACTAACTCAAGTTCATCCCAGAATAAGTACTACCGCTAATGCCCAGTGCTAGCTAAACATTTCTAGTACAAGCTCGGTATTACCCATATGACCAAGTCTCACTTAGATCATGGGTTAAGCCTATCTTCAGGTCACCTGACTATGTACATGACTCCATAGGTACAAATGTAAGTCGGTAGTATAGGAATACTTTCTATACAATCGATGTGACCATCTAGCAATGGTATCCAACGTCCGAATAGACCGAATATATGCAAAGCAATATTCAGGAACCTAGGCTATGGTTACTGATAAATGCATAAATAATTATCATTAAACCTATTAATTAATAATTTAACGTACCTATTATTATTTAATATTTTAATATTTATATAATATTTTAGATAAAATCTTATCAACTTAAATAGCTTGATTTTAGGGATTTAACGATGCAAACGGCACCCAAATCGGATTTAAGATGAGCTCGAAATTGATTTTTCATTGATTTATCTGTTTTAGCATGGATTTTAAAGTGAAGTCGGCAAACCAAGTGCCGACTTCATCGTTTTCTTAGCCGAGTTCTCTGTTTTCCACCGATTCTTCTCCATTCAATTTCTAACAGTTTCCTCCACCAATTAAGGAATAGATTAGATTGGAAGTTATCAAATTGAGAGAATTAAATTCCTTTAGAAGGAATTTGAATTTATAGAGGATTTATCCAGATTTTTTTGTGGCTTCCGCGTCCTCTGCCGCTGCGTTCTCTGCTTTGAAATAGTTCCTCGCCGCATCAAACCGCGTCTGGGTTTCTATAAATAGCAGCAGGGGGAGTCCAACGATCTGCATCCAGCGCGCTCATCCGGGAGAAGAATCCGATCGTGCCGTGGCGGTTCCAGCCATGGAGAATTCCTCCGTCGGGTTCCAGCCATGGAGAAAGAAGAAGCTCTATTCGTGCCATGTAAAAGAAGATCCGATTGTGCCATGGAGGATTCCAAGAGATCTGCTGTTCACGTCCGGCTGTTCCCAGAAGCTTTGGATTGTGGGTTTATTTATTGCTATTTATTGTTAGAAATTAAAACTCTTTATTTTAGATTTTAATATGCACTCTTGGATGTTATTGAAATAAAATTTCTATTCATGTTAAATTGTTATTAAATTCTATTTAAGTGAAAATAATTTAGACTGATTTATTCTTAAAAGAGACGGGCCGTGATCTACGGGTACGAGCCGTGCTCTAATAAGATAAACCATATCTTATTATTTTGCACTATTAATTATCTACTTAGTTATCTATTTAGTTAAATTTATAAAATTATTTCA